>BSBK01002657.1:1112500-1535274 GCA_027943335.1 Chamaecyparis obtusa | reverse complement strand
ATATATACATATCTATATATATACATATATATATACATATCTATATATATACATATATATACATATCTATATATATACATACATATATATATATATATATATATATATATATATACATACATACATACATACATACATACATACATACATACATACATATATATATATTATATATATACTATTTGTGTATTAATATGCATATTTATTTTCATGTATTCCTTTTTGTCGTCCATGTTGTTCTTATATTATTCACCTCAAACAAATTTTCCATATGAAAAGTATACATAAATATATATTTATATATGTGTAGATATGTTTGTGCATGTATGTTTACATCTTTGAGCCTCTCTCCATATGAATGTATATATATTTTAATGTCACTGACTAGGCATTAGTATGCACATTTGGTTGTATTTATTTATTTGTGTTCATATATTATCTTCACTTTTAACAAACTTTTTGATACATATTTAAATAGTAGAAAACCTCCTAATTAATCAAGCTTATGCAGAATATTTGCAAACTTTTCCCAATCTTTTCAAAATTCCAAATTATCTATGGAAGACCGTAATTAGAATTTTGGAATGTTGGAAAAAAGTTACTGATGGTTTACAAACTTTTTCCAATCTTGTCGAACTTCCAATTTATCTATGAATGACCATAATTGGAACTCTGCAACATTGTTAAGAGTTTGTAAATCATCATGGAGTGGAGTAGAGAGATTTTTTTTTGTAATGGAAGGCTAATTTCTTCTATCATCTTATTCTAGCAATGTTGGCATTGTCTTCAAGGGATGACATGTGATTGACCAACTGATTTCTGAGGGGTTGTATTGAGTACATGAGCATTCAATTTTGGGAAGGTGGTTTATGTGCATTCAATGAAATGTAGGCCTTTCATCCTCAATTGGGATGGGAATCATTTTGTGGTTTGAACTATTGTTTTCAGCTATATGCGAGCATTTACCTTTGATGATCGATGGCGGTGTTCAATTATGGTGGAGAGAGAATTTTAAGTAACCAACATAAGAGAGAAAAGGTGAGAAATTATTTTGGGGTTTTTAGTGAATTTTTATCTTGAATGTTAATATTTTTTTCTAAAAAGAAGTTAATGGTTTCTTAGACTTGTAGAAACAACCTTATGAAGCCATACACAGAAATAACTACTATTTGATTTTTTACCAAACATTAATATCAAAGTCAAGCAATTGGCTTTGGAAAGCCATGGTAGCAATTCTTATTACGGTTTTTAGTGCATTTTTATACAAACAAGATTTCATGGCTTTTTTTATGTGCATTCAATGCTATGAAGGTCTTTCATCCTCATGTGAGATGGAAATCATTTTATTGTTTGAACTATTGTTTTCTTTCATAGACGATAGTGGTGTCTGGTTATGGTGGAGAGAACATTTTAAGTGACCAAAATAAGAGAGAAAAGGTAAGAATTTCTTTTGGGGTTTTCAATAAATTTTGACATTGAATGTTAATGTTTGTTCAAAAAAAAAATTAATGGTTTCTTAGACTTGCATAAATGACCTTAAAAAGTCATGCATCGAAATAACTGCTATTTGGTTTTTACCAAACATTAATAGTGGATTCAAGTAGTTGGCTTTGGCAAGCCATGGTCACAATTCTTATTAGGGTTTTCAGTGCATTTTGATACAAATAGAATTTCATGGCTTTTTTTACTTGCAGAGACGACCTTATAAGGCCATGAGTAGGAAAAACTACTATTTGGGATTTTAGCAAACATTAATATTCGACTCATTTAACAAAGAGAATTAATGTTGTTGTCTAAAACAAATTGAAATAGTAATTTTTAGGTTCGTGACCTCATAATATTAACGTCTACTAAAAACTCAAATAGTGATTTTAATACAAAATAATATGCTAAAAAAACTAAGGTTTGCTTTAGTTTAGTGGTTGCGGGGGTTTTGAACATTTATATTCCCCTCCCAAAAATACTTGTCATTCTAGCCAAGTACAAAAGTAATACATTCCATTATTATTCAATTTGGGTGTTGCATGCATAATATTGATAATACGTTTGTTGTTTTGTAATTTACTATAGTTTAGTTTAGCTTTCATGGCTGCACTGTGATTATAGCAACTTAGGAGAAAAATTGCTATAGGAGAGGAAAACAAAAAACAACATATGCATAAGAAAACTAACAGCATGCTTTACAACAATAACTATATATGTCATACACCACAACTATTTCTAGCATATTCTATAGGGCATGTTCAAGTCATTTGAGTTGGTGTGCAATAGTGAAGAGTTATTTGGAGATGACTAATACTCGGCAAGGGTTTTGTTTCTACGTCAACTACATTAAAACTTAGCAAAAACTAAAACTACATAATAGAAACATAGAGTGCAGATCCAAGATGCCTTAATCCCATGGAGACAAGGTATGTAGACAACATGAAAGGCAAAGGAATCCTTCAGTGCACATGTGTCTTTGATATAGCTTGAGTGTTTTTGATCAAATTATTTGATGCTCCTCACTTTCCTCTTATTACCAAAACTTATTATCCGTCATCCATACTCTTGAACTTTACCATTCAAATATTCCCATAAATTGAGGGCAACCCTACCTATATATTTCCCACATATTGTTAGAAAGTAAAGTCCACCAAGATAACTAAGAGGGGGGGTGAATCATTTATCAGATAATTATAACTTTTATCATCTTCAACAACATTAAACCATATAAGCAATATAATTACCAACCATCTAGAAAGATATTCATACACAATAACACAATGACACAAGATATGTTGACTAGGGAACCTCTTGATCAAAGAGTAAACCGCGGTGGGAATGATGCCCACAAAAGATGCACTAATATGAATATTCCTTGTGAAAGGATGGAATCTGTTAGGAGTCTTATGAAATACATTCAGCACATATGAATCCCTATTAGGAGATTTTGAATCCCTGTTAAAAGATTCTAACCCTGTTAGGAGTTATGGAAGACAGAAGGACCCACTGCCCAAATAGCTTCAGGGTAAGATCACTGAACACACTATCCAAATAATCTTTGCATTACTCAATAGAATAATATGTTACCTCTTCTCTGACTATGCCAAATTGCACTTACTGTTACACCATATCTCAATTTCAAATCTTTGTACCTCGCATGTCTTCCTTCACAAATTCGCTTTCATACTTAGCTCTTTTCTTCACTTCATGCATACAACATCACACTCAACAACTACTTCAACAATCACTAAAATAAGGAAATAAATTCCTTCCTTTATACCACACTCAAATAATTACAAATGAGTCGACATACAATTACAATATAAAAGTTTTCACACGCTACAACAAAATTACATAAAACTGTTAGCTTCCAAATATAATAATTCTTCACTCGTGTGACCTCAAAGTTTGTGCTATCATCCACGTCACTATCAATGTGTCTTCAACTTCCCTTTAACTGCACAAAACCAAATTCTATCCCGATTAGGAGATATCATCCGATTTCCACAAACCGCTACTCAAGAACACTACCTGAATACTGCTTCCACCAAAATGCTCATAACTTCCATGAATAATTGAATTACTATCTATGCTCTTAACCATAGAAATATAACATATCAAAGAGTATATCCTCAAAATCGCATAGCTCCAACTGCAATAACCCATGTGCGCTAATCCAAACTCTATCTGCTTCTCTACAAGTCTCCGGTAAATCACTGTGTTGACATCAATGACAATTATAGTCATGAATGAAACAACAACTGCTACAGAATGGCTGCCAAACATTTAACATTCATTCCTAACAATCTCCCCCATTGGCATTAATGGCAACATAGATGAAAAACATCCAATGTTCCAAAAATCTAATACTACAACACTGTTGCTCCAAATCCTCTTCATCAATCAAATCTTGCTTCGTTTTCCTATTCAATTCTCTCCAATAGATGTTTCGATGGTTTTTCATGTATACTTCTCCCCCATTGACATCAATGATAGAAATTTCATCATTGTGTCAACAACAACTCCAATGTCAAAAGACACTATTCAGAAAATACATTCACTAGAGTACTCATGACTCAGCTCAGATACACATACTCCCCCATAGAGGAAGTACCAACATCCAGTCCAAAAGAAAGATAAGGCTCATATACCACTGGATGGATGCAACCAACTGTATCACTTTTCAAAAGTAGGTTGGGGCATAACCCCAAGCATACCTCTCAGATACTCAAATGTATCCTTAGGCAAGGGCTTTGTGAATATATCTGCTATCTACTCCTTTGTACTTATGTACTCAAGTCTGACTTCTTTCTAAGCAACTTTCTCTCTTACAACATGATACTTAATCTCTATATGCTTTGTCTTAGAATGTAATACAGGATTCTTAGACATACTAACTATCCTAGTGTTGTCACAATGTATGACAATAGGTTCAACAAACTTTATTCCAATATCCTTCAGCATTTTCTTCATCCAAATTATCTGGTTACAATTTTTTGCTGCTGCTACATATTCTGCTTCTGTTGTGCTTTGTGAGATACAATTTTGCTTCTTGCTTAGCCAAGAAACCAATCTTCCTCCAAGGAAAATGCTCCACCACTAGTGCTTTTCTTATCATCAACACTGCCTCCCCAATCAGCATATGTATATGCACACAAGGTAAAATCATCAGATTTTTCATACCATAGTCCATAGTCCATTGTGCCTCTTAAATATCTCAATATCCTCTTTACTACTACATAATGTGATTCTCTAGGTTCAGCTTGAAATCTTGCTACAATTCCAACTAAATGTGCTATATCAGGTCTTGTATAAGTCAAATACTGCAATCCTCCAATCATAGATCTGTATTTCTTCTATTCCAATGTAGGAGTCTCATCTGTGCTAGATAACTTATGTCCAGTCACCATGGGTGTTCCAACTGGTTTACAATTCTCCATTCCAAATCTTTTCAACAAGTTATTCAGGTACTTTGTCTGACTTACAAAGATACCATCATTGTCTTGTGTTATCTGTAATCCCAAAAAGTATATCATTTCACCAATCATCTCATTTCAAATTCAGTCTTCATTTCATCAGCAAATTTGTCACTAGCTTCATCTTCTCCTCCAAAGATAATGTCATCAACAAAAATAACTATAACCAACAAACCATTTTCAATTTCTTTTGTGTACAGATTGCTATCAGTTGTTCCTTTTGTAAATCCCAATTTTAACAAATACTTATCTAGTCTTGCATACCAAGTTCTAGGTGCTTGTTTAAGTCCATATAAAGCTTTCTTTAGTTTACATACCATGTCTCCTTCTTGAGTCAAAGGAAAACCTTCAGGCTACTCAGTGTAGACTTCTTCTTCCAATTCTCCATTCAGAAATGTTGACTTCACATCCATCTGATATACTTTGAATTTCTTGTAAGCTGCATAAGCCAAAAACATTCTTACTACTTCAATTCTTGCAACAGGTGCAAAGGTTTCTTCATAGTCAATTCCTTCTTGTTGTGAGTAACCCTTACATACCAATCTTGCTTTGTTTCTTACTACTTCTCCTTGTTCATTCATCTTGTTTCTAAATACCCATTTAGTTCCAATAATATTCTTGTTTTTAGGTCTAGGGACCAATTCCCATGTCTTGTTCTTTTCAATCTGATCTAGTTCTTCTTTCATAACATTAGTCCAGCTTTCATCTTCGCAAGCTTCATTAGTAGTCTTGTATGCACCCTAAAATGGTCACCTAGACTTTGGGCCCCATTTTATTTGATTTATCAATCCTGAATCATTTTTATCAATAATCAATATTTTCAACATTATCAATTTCTTGATCAAGTCTTAATTTCGATCATATATTGGATTTTTATCCTATGGGCTAATCATTTATCCTAAGTCTTTATTTGATTAAAAGGAATATTTCCTCCCCTTTTGATTAAATAAAAAACCCCACCTTTTCCTCTTATCCTAAGTTGCACAAATAAAGCATTATTCTTGTTTTATAAAAAGGAGAAAAGCATTTTTTGTCTCATATGGACATAAAGTCAACTCTTATTTTCCTATTGGAGGATACTTGTGCACATGGATTGCTCCTCTTTCAAGTTCCACTGCCGATTAAGACTTTTTGCCTCTTAATCTCAATGGTCCATTTCTTTGCATTTCTTATAAAAGGAGAGCTCTCTCCTCCATTTGCATATACCATGTTTTTATGCTAATGTTATGCTACAAGTTTTAGGTGCATTTGGAGTTTTGAAGACATTGAAGACTTGCTTCATTACATCATTTAGTTGCATATTTGCTTTCATAGTTGCATGATAATGGCATTCTTAGTGTAGATCTCCTTTTATGCAATAGATTAATCTCACATAGTCTAAATAGGAGGCATTGTAATCCATTGCTATTTCTTTTCATAGATTAGTTGCATTGTACTTTCCTTTCATAGTTTAGATTGCATCATCATATAGCTTGCATTGCATTGCCTATTAGATTCTTGGAGATATTGGCATTGTTGTCCTTGTCTTCACTTGAATCTCTCATTGTGTGGTTGACTAGCAAGGTCACAAGCTTGTAGCTCTAGTTGAGAGCAAACACACCATAGTCCCTTGCAACTCCATGCATAGAGAGCTATGAGCCGCTTTGTGAGGCCTCATCCTTGAGCAACCTTGCATGTAATGGTTCATAGAAGTGCACCTTTTTAGTGTGTACAAGTCTTAGGTTCAATTTGAGAAATCAAACATAACTATTCTTGTACCTTATTTTGAGTTAGAACTCCTCTTTTGATGCTTCCAATAATTTGTCCAATAGGATGATTTCTTAACAAACTTTTGCTAGCTGTCACTATCTCAGATCTCACTTCAAATGTAGGTTCTTCAATGACTTCACTGTGGCTTTCATTCAACAAATCACTGTCAGTTTCATAAAATAATTCAGTAGATCCAGTGTTAGGTTTAGGATGAGCTTCTTCATCTGATTCATAATCAAGCATTCTTTCCTGAATTTTGAACTTTTCATCAACTTTAACATTTGCACTTTCAACAATAGTCTTAGTTCTTTTATTGTAACATCTATAGGCTTTGCTTTTCAAAGAATATCCAAGAAATATACCTTCATCACTTCTAGGATCAAACTTTCCAATATCATCATCTCTCTTTATATAAAATTTGCTTCCAAAAATTCTAAAGTACTTAACTGAGGGTGCATGTCCAAACCATAATTCATAAGGTGTCTTGTTTGTGTCTACTCTGATTTGTACTCTGTTCATTGTATACACTGATGTGTTCACTACTTCTCTCCAGAATATCTTTTCCAAATCATTCTCAAATAACATAGCTCTTGCTACTTCAGTCACTGATCTGTTTCTTCTTTCTGCAATGTCATTTTGTTCAGGTGTTCTAGGGGCAAAATATTGTCTCTTAATGCCATTTTCTTCACAAAAGGTTTTAAACTCTCTAGAAGTAAATTCTCCACCTCTATCAAATCTCAAACATTTAATCTTCATTCTAGATTCATTTTCAACTTTATTCTTAACAATCTTAAACTTATCAAATGCTTCAGATTTTTCTTTAAGAAATGCAATCCACATCATTCTTGTAAAATCATCAACAAGAATCATAAAATACCTTTCTCCATATAATCCTCTAGTCCTGGTAGGATCACTCAAATATGTATGAACAATCTTTAGCTTTTCTGTAGATGTAAACTTCTTATTGGGAAAAGAACTTCTCTTCTATTTAACCATTACACATTCTTTGCAAATCATGTTAGTAGGCTTCATAATTTTAGGAAAATCTCTTACTACAAGTGTAGTACTTACTTTCACAATGTTATCAAAGTTTATATGACAAAACCTTCTATGCCATAACCAACTATCATCAATCTTAGTAATCAAACATGTCATCTTAGTAAGATTCAACTGAAATACATTACCTCTAGTTCTAGATCCAATTCCAATCAGATTTCCATCTTTATCCTTTATCACACAAGTTTTCTCAGTAAACCAAACTTGATATCCCTTATCAACTAATTGTCCAACACTCAAAAGATTATGTTTCAATCCATCCACAAAATAAACATCATGAGTATTAGTCTTTCCATCAAGAGTAATAGATCATATACCTTTAATCAAACAAGGTGCATTGTTTCCAACTCTAACAACTCCTCCATCATATTCATTAAACTTTATGAACTTTTTCATGTCTCCAGTCATATGACATGAACAACCACTATCTATAATCCAATCAACTTTCTTTTCAACTTGAGAAACTAAGGATTTTTCTTCCTTAACATCAGTTTCAGGATTCTCTTCTTTAATTGCTACAAATCCTATGTCATCATTATTCTCAGTATCACTTTCACTTAAAGTTCTTTCTATACTAGCTTCAAGATCTTCATCATTTGCATAATAACATTCCTTAGATCTTCTAGGTTTGAAATTTTTTATGTACTTTTTAACTCTCTTAGGACATTTAGATGCAAAATGACCATATTCTTCACAAGTCCAACATTTAAATATTTTCTTACCGTTTAGTTCTCTTTTCACAAGCAAGGCAATACCTTCTTCAATCTTCTTGTCTTCTTCATTTCTAGATCTCCTGCTGCCAGCATAATCTTCGCTCACACTGATGCTTCTTGACAAAGTAGGCTGAACACTAAGAGCATTGAATGTTGTCTCCATTCTAGGTAAGTCTCATGATAATCTCAGGTTCATTTCTGCTACTTCCAATCTTCCAAGAAGAGTCTCTCTTGTAAAGTTTGTAGTACAAGGTATAACTTGTTCAATCATCTGTGTTGTCTACTTAAATACAAGAGTCAATATCCTCAGAATTTTCCATATCACTTAATTCTCTATCTTTGTTCCTCCACAAGATTTTATACCTGTAATAATTTCTGACATTCTACCAATATAGCTTCTAATAGATTCATCTTCCAACATTCTTATATCTTCAAATGCACATAGCCAATTATGTAATCTAACTCTTTTTGCATGTTCATCACCTTCAAAAGTAGAGTGTAAAGCACTCCAAATTTCATGAGATTTTTTCAAATATTTTACCTGACTGTACTCATTCTCTGGAAGGGCTGTCAAAAGTGCTTCTCTTACAAGTATGTTAGCAGTACATGTTTCAAGATTGTCCTCTTCAATGATAGTCTTATCATTCTTTGTAATCAACCAATAACCTGGTCCTAAAAATAGTAGGTGTGTCTTCATCTTTTCTTTCCAACTGTCAAAATTTACTCCATCAAACTTAGGGCTTTCTTTCCTAAAATTCACCATGGATCTCCTTAAGCTGTTAAACTTCTTTTTCAAGGACCTGCCACTCTGATACCAATTGTTAAAAAGTAAAGTCCACCAAGATAATTGAGAGGGGGGGGTGAATCAGTTATCAAATAATTATAACTTTTATCATATTCAATAGCATTAAACCATATAAGCAATATAATTACCAACCATAGAAAGATATTCATACACAATAACACAATGACACAAGATATGTTGACTAGGGAACCTCTTGATCAAAGAGTAAACCCCGGTGGGAATGATGCCCACAAAAGATGCACTAATATGAATATTCCTTGTGAAAGGATGGACTCTGTTAGGAGTCTTATGAAATACATTTAGTACATATGAATCTTTGTTAAAAGATTCTAACCCTGTTAGGAGTTATGGAAGACATAAGGACCCACTGCCCAAACAGCTTCAGGCTAAGATCACTGAACACACTATCCAAATAATTTTGCATTACTCAATAGAATAATATGTTACCTCTTTTCTAACTGTGCCAAACCACACTTACTGTTACACCAAATCTCAATTTCATATCTCTGTACCTCGCATGTCTTCCTTCATAAATTCACTTTCATACTTAGCTCTTTTCTTCACTTCATGCATACAACATCACACACAACCACTACTTCAACAACCACTACAACAAGTAAATACATTCTTTCCTTTATACCACACTCAAATAATTACAAATGAGTCAGTATACAATTACAATATAAAAGTTTCCACATGCTACAACAAAATTACACAAAACTATCAGCTTCCAAATATAATAATTCTTCACTCGTGCAACCTCAAAGTTTGTGTTGTCATCCATGTCACTATCAATGTGTCTTCAACTTCCCTTTAACTACACAAAACTAGATTCCATCCCGATTAGGAGATATCATCTGATTTCCACAAACCGCTACTCAAGAACACTGCCTGAATACTACTTCCACCAAAATGCTCATAATTTTCATGAATAAATGAATTGCTATCTATGCTCTTAACCATAGACATATAACATATCAAAGATTATATCCTCAACATCACATAGCTCCAACTGCAATAACCCACGTGTGCTAATCCAAACTTTGTCTTCTTCTCTGCAAGTCTCCGGTAAATCACTGTGTTGACATCAATGACAATCATAGTCATGAATGCAACAACTGCTATAGAATGGCTGCCAAACATTTAGCATTCATTCCTAACACATATTACTTTCCCATATTTTCCTTCTCTCATTGTTCTTATTTTAATAGGCATAGATATAACTAACACCACTGAAATTTCAAGCTTTGGGTTTTTTATTTTGTTTCTACACTCCATAACACTATTTACACATAAATTCTTCAAATAAATGTATAGTCCTAAAAAGTTAGCACCTATTAATTTGGAAACTTTAGGATAAATTGGGCCCCATTTTAGTGCTCTTCTTGATTTTGGATGCTTTGGTGCTTGATTTTCCCACTTATCCTTCCATTTCCTCTAAAATTTCAAATGCTTCTTGAAGCTCACACAATTTACCTTGAAATTAACCCTTACAAGTATAGATTGCACCTGGTGTGACCTGTATTGGTATAGGTCACACTTGTGGAAACCTATATCTTAAGGGTTTGATTTCGATGAATTTCAGGGCCCAATGCATAGTATTTTCCTTTTCATACCTACTAGAATAGGCCTTCACAAAATTGAACCCCAAAATCACTCTAAAAGAAGGATTATTCCTCTCATTTTTATATCCATTATTATATTACAAGCAGCCTACAATTTTCTTAAGAAAGCATTCAATCTCAAGAAAGATATTGTGCATTCAAGGAGTTCAAGCAAGCGAGGATTAATTGAAGGCATTTTGTCTATCCATTAAGCATTTCCTTCCATGTATATAAATTTTTTCTTCATAGGAGATAAAGAAGTTGACCATCAAGGGAGGAGTTCTACATCCAAGCTTCATGTGTCTTCCTTTTCATTCAAGCATGTCAAGAATTCATGCATCTATGATCTATGATTTAAGAAAATGATGATCTATTTCATAAGTGAAGACATCCTACATTCAACATACATTCAAGCAAGTATTTGAATATTTGTGGTTGTAAGTGATCTGTATCCATCCACAAGGGTTTTGACAAGCAAGGTAAAACTTACATTTTATCTTGTTTTACATGTTTTACTTATTTCATTCCAAGGTTAATTCCTAAATGGGGGCTTGACCAAGGCAAGCCCCTTTCTCCCAACAACTTCCCCTTTTCTTGTGTGTAGGTGTATATGTTGGATATTGCTAATGCATGGGGAGGTGATTGAGAAATTTAATATGTTTAATCACTACATTACTAAATGGGCACTCATACTATTTTCATTTGTGTTTTGTCACTGATGTCAACATATGCTTCTATGAGGAGATCAGACTAGTTATCATAGTGTACAAATACTTTACAGATGATTCAAAAGCTACAAAGTCAGATGAGAGTTCAGGGATATGTTGTGATCTTATATCCAAGATCGCATCATGTAATATTTTGTATTGGATGAGTTACAAATGATTTGGTGGAGACTGGTCATTAAACTGTGACAATGAGAAATGACAGAGTTAGTCTATGTGCTTCTGGTATATCTTCCAGATGGTATGGATTCAAGGTATGTGAGATTGAGGGATGATAGACAAGGTACTAAAGGATGTTCATTGGTTAGCGCAAGGTATGGAGTGACTGGTGATGTCAACTATGGCATGTGTTCTAGCAAAGGCTTATTTAGAAGCTGACTCAGGAGATGAAGCATGTGTTTTGCTTGGCAAAACATAAATTGAGGATGTTGTTCCTTAAATGATGTAATGCAATTATTGTATACTTTTTTTAGATATCGTGTGTATCTTAGCAAGGGTTTATGTAATTGTGTGTAATTAGGAAAGCCTTATGGGCCGACCTGATCATGGAGAATTGTAATAGGGTATATATGTAAGGTCTTTTCTTTGGAAAAGATATAGATGAGAAGAAGGTGATATAGGGAGGTTGTAAAAGTTGCGAGCTTGTGTCTGCTATATGAAAAGTAGAGGTTTGTTGGTAAATTTAACAACCTTGTTGGGGTGTGACCACCTGTTTCTTTTGAGATGTTGACATTTACACTTGTCCCACATCGTAAACGTGGAACTATTACCCTTCTAAAAAAAATTTGTTGGTTGTGTTTTGACCCGAACTTTTGGGCATCACAGACTTCATTGGAACTGATCAAGCAAAGACATTTTATGTCAAGCAGTTCAAAAAGATTGTGTATTTCTTCATATACACCTGTGTTGCGAATAGTAAGTTCTGAAGGTGGACTTAACCTTCCTTGGGCAGTGAGCCCTCCCTTTTCTTCTTGACTCCTAACAGGGTATGTCCTCTAACAAGGACTATGTACTGTAATGTTTCAATAAGCTCCTAACAAGGCTAAATCTTCTAACAAGAATAATGTACTCTCAGTACATCATTTATGGGTGCTAATTCCCATCAGGGTTTTTATCTTTAACAGGGTTTCCCCGACACCAAAATATTGTGTTATTGTGTTGGCATTCATTGTGTTCATTGGATCTCATATTCCTGCTACTTAAAGTTTAAAGTTTAATAATCTATCATACAACTAATTCACCCCCCCTCTCAGTTGTATTGTGGACTGTTATTCCTAACAGTATATTCACAAAATTTCAAATTCAGAAGTGTAGATCTAAAGATGAATTATTGATCATAGTCTCGAAACCTTTGGATTTTTCCTCCCTAGTTATAGGTCACCTCAAGTTTGACCTATGTCAGTAAAGGTCACCTCAAGTTAAACCTATTCCTACAGCTCCCATATTTTCACAAATTGTAGATTCAACCTTCAAGGTTTCAAATCCAAACCTGTTCCTAATTTTGATACAATTTGATAGGGATTTTGTAGATTTGAACTTGCATCCTCTATTAACCCTCAAGGTGATTACATCTTCATCATTTTTCCTTCATAGCACTTACTTTGATACACTAGATCTAATATCTTAATGTTTATCATTGCATGAGTGTATACTTTACTTTCCTAACATATACATTACTCTTATTTTCCTTACTTCCTTATATAAATGGAAAGAGCCCTAAAATCAAACACCTTCATTTTAGACTAAATTATGCATAAGCATCCCTTCATCTACTTGGGTTGTGCTAATCAGATTTAGTCCAAAAGGGGTAACATTTTAGGGCCCCTTCCAATGTATGGTGGTGAAGTGGAAGTCTATCATTGACAACCATTTCCCTTCATACATTTTCATGAACCTTTCACTTTCATGCTTTATACTTTTTTGATTTGGTAGTTAGATATCTTAGGTATGCATTGGTTCACCTTATACATTTTGTTGAACCCGAATCATAACATTTCCTTTTTTTATTTTGGTGTTAGATTTCTCTATAGATCTACTTTTTTCCATTGTATGCATCTAGTTGGATCTACTTTGTATTATATTTTGGCTAGGTACTTGTATGATTCTTGATTTGGTAGTTATCTCTTCTTTGTCTGTTGCTCCTTATACCTTCATATTTAGATCTACTTTGTTTTCATCTTATTTTTATTACATTGTATGCATTTAGATAGTCTCTATTTACATCTTTGCTACATTACATCTTCTTTCCTTTCATTCCTCTGTGTATGAAATTAACACTTTGAGTCCAACCTATAGTATTCTTGTTAGAAAAATCATAGACTCATGGTTTCTTTTGATCCTGAACCTCTCTTCTTTCCTAGGAATCTTGATGAAACCAATATGAATCCTAATGATAAGAATCCTTTCATGGAGAATGACTCTTATCATTCTTCTCGTGATGAAGAGGAAGCATTAAGAGTACCTCCTTCCCAAGTGTGAAATCTTACTAATGAATTTGAAAATTTGGAACATTGGTTAGCTCAAGAAAATCACAATCCTCGAACTCTTTCCATTGTAAAATGCCTAAGGAAACTCATTTATAATGATGAATATGGTCTCAACCTCTTGCATAGCATTTCTCACCTTATTGATTCTAATATTAAACCTATAACACAATGTGATCAATAATTAGGCTATATCCCCCCTACTGAAGTGTTGAAACCTCTTTGCCTATCTCTACTTCTATTCCTATTATTTCCACTTATGCTCCACCTCTTATCACAACTTCAATTCAATTCTCCAATCCTACACATGTGATTCTCCCTAATCCCATTCTTCCTTCTCTTCCTATAAGTATTCCATGTGTTTCATTACCTTCTTATATGTATTCTTATCAGTGTTCCTTTTTCATATTCCAATCCTATTTCCAACAATCCCCTAACATGCTTCATGCCTATTTAAACATTCCCTCCATTTCAAACAATACTCCTAACATTTCCAATGTTTCTCCTCCCGTCATCTCTACCACTGATTCTACTATTAATAGCTTAGCTCAAACTATGTCTTCTTTGCAACAACAACTTGCTTCTTTGACTCAATCCAAGTTCAATATCCCTACATGTGATATTGCTAGTCCTTTTTCCATGGATATTATCTGAGTTGTTATCCCAAAAAGTGTTGAGATTCCTCATCTTGAGACTTATGATGGTAAGGGTGATCATGTGACTTGAATGTTAAGACTTTCCAAACCTTGTGTAGTGATTTCTCTCGTGACTATAGATTCATGGAAAATTTGTTCACTAAGAAAGTTTGAGATAAAGCTTAATAATGATATTTTTATTTGCCTCCTTATTCCATTGATTCCTTTCACAACCTTGCTAATTTTTTTATTCAATACTTTCAAAACCACATTGGTCCTCACATTTCTTTGATTGATTTAATGCATTGTAAACAAGGTGTTAAAGAAACTTTCAGTTAGTGACTTTATTGGTAGATTAAATAATTTTCATGCTCATATTTCTTATCTTGTCCCTGATGTTGATATGAAACACTTTTTTTTCTAATTTTAAAAAATACATGAGGGATAAGATTCTCCTTACTGAATTCTCTTCCTTTTTACAATTGTGTGCAATGCTTCATCATTATCAACTTCAAGTGACTCAATTTGAGAGAAACACTCCAATGGATCCTATTCCCATTGATAAGAGTGATGCCACATCTAATTTAAACAAGTTTCATAAGCTTAAGAACTACATCAAAATCAAAAAATCATCCAACACATTTGATGAACAAGTGGCAGCAACATCTAAAGGTGTCACACTTTTGTCCTCTATTTTTAGACCTTCTTGTACTTTTAATCCATTTTTTGAGTCTTTCCACAATGTGATGTTGAAGTTAATAAATGAAAATATGATTAAACTTCCTCCTATCAAACCAATTGACCCATCCAAACCTCCATCTATATTCTTTGATCCCAAAGCTTTTTGTCAATTCCTTCGTCAACCCAATCATAATACTAAAAGATGTCTTTCCTTGAATAATGTGGTACAAGACCTTATTGATTCTAATGCTATATTTGTATATGTTGATATTAATCATGGAAACAAATCATTTTCACCTCCTAATCAGAATTTACAAATTTACACTAATCCTTTTTCATCTCATTCAACAACACTATTGAGCAACTTTTGTTTCCCAAGGACATTGATTATGATGAAAATTTTGATGAAGGCACTCATATTGTCAACCAAATCAAACATGTTCAACTGAAACCTAATCCTTCACCTCAGTCTTGTATTACCTTTGATTATGTTGAAACAATTAAGACACTTGATGGTCCTCTTTACATTGTCGCTAGGGTTGATAGTATTCCTTCCCATGGTACTCTTGTTGATCCTACTTGGATGGTGAATGTGATAACTGAAGAGCACCTTTTTAGTGAATGCTTGCATAAACATTTCTATGATAAATCTTATGTTTTGACCCAAACTTGCAATAGTTTCCTTTATCCTTCCCATGGCTCTATTTCCTCTCTTCTATAAGGTGGTGGTAAAACTTTAGATACTAATTTCATAGTCATTCCTACTTCCAATCAGTTTCAAGTCAAACTTGGTCTTCCTTGGCGTACCTCCATGAATTCTATGGCTTCTCCTATTCATAAATATGTTAAATTTCCTCATAATAGAGACAACATGATTGTTAACCATAGTCTTTATCATCCTTTTGTGCCTCAAGACTCTGTTGACCTTGATTTCTTTTGGCCTTCTATGCCTCAACCCTCTAAGGCTCATCCTAATTATCTTTTCCATTCATACCAAGCCTAAAAGATTCAAAAGATTTGTCAACTTAGTAAACCTATGGATGATCCTACTCATGGCCTTCTTCCTACAACACCTATTCCTCATTTACATGCTCCTTTTTTGCATCCTCTTCCTATCATCTCTCAACCTAGTGTGGTTCCTTCAGTTCTTCCTCCTAAAGAAGAAAAGGACCCGATGTTGATTGATCCTACCCCAACCCAAATATCTAGCAAGACTAAACATAACCATCATGCTCATGATCATCATCGCAAATGTCAAGCTAGAGCCCATGAACAAGATTCTCAAGATATTTCTACACCTCCTCATACTTCACTTTCCTTTGACCAACACATGCTTGAACCTATGGAGGAAGTGAATTTAAACAATGTTAAAAATAATAAACATGACAATAATATTCATATCTTGGATTCTATTACAATTAATCTTGATGAAGAAGATACTCTAGATGATGATATTCATGATACTAACAATGATGTGCATGCTAATGATTCTAATGATATGTATGAGACTATTAATCTTGATAATGATTTACCATCTCGGCTTTCACAAAAATTATCTATCACTCCTAGTAACAAACATAGTGACCTATCTTCACAACATGGTCCTTGTTTGGAACTAGCTATTGGTCCTTCTACCATGCTTGACTTTTATCATCTTGCAAGTTTCCCACCTTCCCTAAACACTATGGACCGAGATAAGGGGTAGGTGATATGCTTGATTAGCTCCTCTTATGTGGTGGATTTTGTGTGTTTTCTTGTTGTAATGTGCTTCTCATGTGATGTGTTGTTTGTTATATATTTTGTTTAGATTTCTTTAAATGACACTTGTTGTGTCATTGGTGCAAGGTGATAAAGCAATCACAATGTTGTAATCATTCTTCTATTTCTATCTTGCTTCTTCTATATGTTGTTAAATGTGCCATTGTTCATAAATGTGCCTTTGTGTTGTCCATTTGGGATGATGCAAAATGATAGAACCTATTCTTTTTGGTCTTTGTGATGCCGGCCCAAAAAGACTCTTCTTCGTGAATCTTACATGTCTTTCTTCCATTTTGTTGTAGTTCTACTTGCTTTCGTGAATAATGATATTTTATTTGGACATAATATTTCATATATTATCATATGATCATACTGACCCTAGAGTTGGTAGATCCCTTTTGTGCTCTCTTTTGTCATGTGCTCATTTCCCTTGATTTGACTTTCTTGGGGGCATGTCATAGTGGAAATGTTTCTAGTGGATGCATGTATGTTGTGTTAAATCTAGTGTTCCTATTAAGGAATTTGCAATATATTTAACATGGGGGCATACACTTTGCTCGTATTTTGCACATACACACAATGTTTTGATGATGCTTTGTATTTGGATCCCTTTTAGACACACAATCCTTAAGGACTAATCCCTCTTTTTTCTTTCAATCCCTTATGGACATACAATCCTAAGGACAGGTCACTCTTGCCAATCCCTTATTGACATACAATCTTTAAGGACAGATCCTAGATGGATTAACTAGCATGACACACAAACTCATTTTTCTATAACTTTTAATGCAATCTTTTACATCATTCTCTTTGTGTGATTCACAATAAAACAAACAATATTATTGTGACTAAGTAATCATACCTCTCTCTATCTCTTTCTTGTCAGTGACGTCTCTCTTATCTTAGTCTTGGATTTGATGAGGACTTAAGTCACTTGGAGGCTTGATGTTTCCTTGTCTCCTTGGCTTTGATGAGATCATCTTATGTATTTGATCTACTTTACCATGAGCATGAGTTTGCCTCATACTCTCGCTAAAGTGGGGGCTCAATGTACAGTCCTCAAAAGTTAGCACCCATTAATTTGGAAGATCTAGGATAAATTAGGCCCCATTTTAGTGCTATTCTTGATTTTGGATGCTTTGGCACTTGATTTTTCTGCTTATTCTTGTGTTTTCCTCTGAAACTTCAAATGCTTCTCAAACCTCACACAATTTACCTTAAAATTAACCCTTCTAGGTATAGGTCACACTTAGGACAACCTATACCTGTATAGGTCACACTTGTGGTGACCTGTACCTTGGGGGTTTAGTTTTGGTGAATTTTGGGGCCTGATGCAAAGTATTTTCCTTTAACCGCCCAATGGAGTCAGCCTTCACAAATATGAACCCCAAAATAACTATAAAGGAGGATTCTTCCTCTCATTTTGACATCCATTATTATATTACAAGCAACCTACAATTTTCATAAGAAAGCATTTTCTCTCAAACAATCTATTGTGCATTCAAAGAGTTCAAGAAAGAAAGGATTAATTGAAGCCATTCTATCTATCCATCAAGCATTTCATTGCATAGATCTAGCTTCTTTCTTCATAGGAGACAAAGGATTCTTCCATCAAGGGAGGATATCTACACCCAGGCTTCATTCTTCTTCCTTTCAATTCAATCATGTCAAGCATTCATACATCCATCATCTATGATTTAGGAAAATGATGATATATTGCATAAGTGAAGACATCCTACATTCTATATTCCTAAATTCAACATACATTCAAGCAAGTATCCCTTTTTGTGGTTGTAAGTGATTTGTATCTATCCACAAGGGTTTTGAAAAGCAAGGTAATACTTACATTTTATCTTATTTTACATGCTTTACTTATTTCATTTTAAGATTAATTCATAAATGGGGGTTTGACCAAGGCAAGCCCCTTTCCCCCACCAATTTCCCCTTTTCTTGTGTGTAGATACAAATTCGCAAAGTTTCATATTTGGAAGTGTAGATCTGAAGATCCAATATTGATCACAGCTTTGAGACCTCTAGATTTTGCCTCCCTAGCTATAGGTCGCTTCAAGTTTGAACTAATCCTACAGCTTCCAGATTTTCACATATTACAAATTTGGCCTTTAGGGTTTTAGATCCAGACCTATTCTCGATTTTGATATAGTTTGATAGGGATTTTGCATATATGAACTTACATCCTCTACTAACCCTCGAGGTGAGTACATCTTCATACTTTTTCCTTCATAACACTTACTTTGATACACTAGATTTGATATCTTATTGTTTATCATCACATGAGTGTATACTTTACTTTCCTAGCATATACATTACACTTATTTCTTTAATTCCTTACAGAAATAGAAAGATCCCTAAAATCACACACCTTCCTTTTAGACTAAATCATGCATTAGCATCCCTTCATCAACTTGGGTTGTGCTAATCAAACTTAGTCCAAAAGGGGTCACATTTTACAACCCCTTTCAATGTATGATAGAGAAGTGGGAGTCTACCATTGACAACAATCTCCCTTTATACAAAAGGTAACAACATTTCCTTCAAATTACTTTAATTTACTCTCAATTGTATTTTATTGCTATGTCATATCTATTGGGATAGGAAAGATATAAAACTGAGAGGGGAGGGGTGAATCTGATAATATCATCCATTCATGGCAATGGAAACTTGTACTTGATTGTGATCTTGTTTATTGCTCTGGAATCTGTACACATCCTCCATTCTCCATTCTTCTTTGGTGCTAATACCGCTGGTACAGCACAGGGACTCAGACTCTCACGGATCAATCTTTTCTGTAGCAGTTCATGTACTTGTTTGTTCAACTCCTCACTTTCTGCAGGTGTCATTCTGTGTGCTGCCTTATTCGGCAAACTCACTCCTGGGATCAAGTCCATCTGATGACTGATCTTCCTGACTAGTGGTAATCCATCAGGCACGCTATCGGATACAATATCCTGAAACTCATTCAACAAATCTACAACTTCTACAGGAACATCTTCTACTTCCTCTTTACCAGCTTTTGGAATTAAAGCAAAACATACATGCTCATGCCTCATACCATCTAGGAAATTTCTTCCATCAACAAAAGTTATCCTTGCATTACCACATACCTTTTCTTCAGTCTCCTTCAATGGTTTTAGCTTATGTCGCACTCCATCCTTTGTCAGGGAATAGGTATTCGCACGACCATCATGTACAGCACATCTCTCAAACTGCCATGGTCTACCCAACAACATATGACATGCATCCATAGATATGATATCACACAATACCTCATCTTGGTATCCGCCAATCTTGAACTTCACCAGGCATTGTTCATTGACCATGACCTTGTGGTCATCCTGTACCCAGGCAATCCGATATGGATGTGGGTGTTTCTGTCTCTTGAGCTTCAACTTTGTCACCATCTCTTCTGACACCAAATTGTCAGTGCTTCCACTATCAATAATCACATCACAACATTTACCTTTGCACTTGCACCTGGTGCGAAACAAGCTCCTTCTTTGCTCAAGTTCATTCTCACCACTCAACAGGACTCTTCTGTTAATCAACGTTTCTCCTCTTTCAGCATCTTCAGAATTTGATGATCTGGCATCTTCATCTATATGTGCAACTCTGGCCTGGCCTTTATTTCTCCTGTCTGTTCTGCCTTGGTGCTGAGGACATTCAAATGCCCTATGACCTTCTTCTCCACAGTGAAAACATGTTCCACGGAAGCCACCTCTTCCAGATCCTTGTCCTCTTCCTCTTCCTCTCTGATCTCTATTATTCTGATCCTGGAAGCGATTGGAATTATTTCCTTGCTGATTCTGACTACTACTGGCCTCATCCTTCTTTTTTGGATCTTCATTTCGGCCACCATATGACCGTCCATCGCGACCTCTTCCGTTTTGTCTGCTCTCAAACTTCTTGTTCAGCTTTTCCTCTACTTTTAGGGCAAACTGGTATGCCTCTTCAATACTGTTCATTCGAACCAGATTCAGCTCCTCCTGAATGCTTGGCCTTAACCCATTAAGGTATCGGGCAACTTTCTCTTTATCAGCCTCTGCATGGCCTGTTCTGATGAGAAGTCGATAGAACTCCTCTGTATACTCCTGAACAGATCTTCCTGCTTGCTTCAAACTCTGCATTTTCTTCAGTAGGTTAAGCTCATAATCAACAGGAATGAACTGTCGCTTCAATTTATCCACCATCCGATCCCATCTTGTGATTTTATCTTTCCCTCTTCTATTTCGCTCTAATTGAATTTCTTGCCACCAGATCTTCGCATGACCTTTCAATCTGGCCTTCGCAAATTTGACCCTATCAGGATCCTCAACATCTTCGTACTCAAAATATTTCTCACATTCATTGATCCAGTCGATCAATTCCTCTGGGTTAAGATTTCCAGAAAATGTAGGAACCTCAATCTTAGGTCTTTTTCCAATCTTGGAAATCGCCCGAAAAAGTCTTTCTTCCTCCTGGTTCACAATTTCAACTTCTCCTTCTTGATATTCTTCTTCGGCTTCATCCTCGCTTTCATCTCTGACATTAAGATTCATTCCTCTGTGAATCTCTTCTTGCAATGCCCGCACTTGTCTCTGCAGCTCTCTAACCTCAGGTGTTACAACACCAGCTCTTCCGCCACGTTCCCTTCGTGGAGGCATTTTCGTGATGCGCGCTGAAACCTTAGCCACGGTCCTGGTGCAAACTGCCTCACAGTCGGTGATCTGTTTACACACTCAAGGAAACCTGCTCTGATACCACCCGATGAAGGGTGCTCCCCTTAATACCACAAACACATAACAGAAATAGAGAAACAACAACAGTAATATGCAAGAACAGAAAATTGGCTTCTTATTATCTCCACAAATGTGAAATTACGAACTTTCAGAATTACAATATGCAAAGCCACATGGGCATTCCCTTACAATATTCTTTAGGACAAAGCCTCGAATCAATACCCAGATCTACTACCCAGAACTATTCTAAACTGCCTAAGACAATAATACAGCCTTCCTTATATAGACAATTTTCCACCGCCTGGGAAGGTTCCAGAATTTTAGCCAATAAGGCCGACCAAACTTAGAATTATTTTATTTGACATTTTATTACATCATAGTCGGCTCAAGATAACCTTTGAAACCCGAATAGAAATTTTGAAGAAAATTATTTTTCGCCATTTCAGGTGACCCAACTTCCGAAGACCATAAGTCATCACCAGTTCACCCGATCGGCTATTATAACCCCATTTCAGAAATGCCACGAAGCGCTTTACAGGCTTGACCCGCGCAAGCGCCCGTCACCCAAATTTTTAACCTCATCCGGGGCCTCTAAAGCCTTCAAAACTGAGTTCAAAGTTTCTGTACCCTGCTGCCAATACTGAAAATCTTCGATATCTTCCAATATACACTTGATCTAGCAATGAAACTTTACTGGCAGACTTATATGACCAACATGAACCTCCAAGAAAGAAATCAGATCATTCTGAGCACATACAAAAATTATCAAAAATAGTAACTTTTCATAAATAGCAGCTCTGCACAAAATAGCCCTTATTGAATACAAAAATAGAAATATTTTTGGGTGATGCAAGATTGCTCTTACACCCAGGATGCTCCTGCATCAGACACCCGGGGTAATTTGAGAAGTGACCCTGTCACGACTCAGGTGTGCAGAGGAAAACCAAGATGGCTAATCTCCTCCTTTGTCAGCCATGATGAATCTTCAACAGGTCATCCTTTCCACTTGACCAGATATTCTTCATATATCCTGTTCCTTGTGCTTCTGCCAATACGACTGTCCAGTATATCTTCGATCTCCTTAGTGTCTGAACTAGTTGCTGGAATACTCCACTGTGCTGCTGTGATCTCATCTTCAACACCTCCTTCATGATACTCTGTCAGATCTGAAATGTTAAACACTGGTGAAATATTTAGCTCAGTAGGCAATTCTACCTCATATGCATTTCCTGAATCATGTTTCTTCAGTATCCTACATGGTCCAAACTTCTTCATTTTCAGCTTGTTATATGTACCAACTGGAAACCGCTCCTTCCGCAAATGAACCATGACTTCATCACCAACTTGAAATACCTTATACCTCCTTTTCTCATCTGCCTTAGCCTTATACTGTGCGTTCATCTTGGTAATATGCTTCCTCACCTCCTCATGGATGTTCTTCAAGTGTTCTGCAAAATCCTCAGCTTCAGCACTACTTATTTCTCCTTTATCTATCTTCCTCAATTCAGATGCATTTCTTAGACTACTTCCATATACAATCTGGAATGGTGATTTACCAGTGCTCCTGTTGACAGAATTATTGTATGCAAATTCTGTCTGTGGTAAAATCAAATCCCATCCTGTTGGCTTATCTCCAACCAAACATCTCAGCAAATTTCCCAAACTCCTATTCACCACCTCTGTCTGTCCATCAGTCTGTGGATGATGTGATGAACTGAACTTCAAATCTGTCTTCAACTTCTTCCACAACGTACGCCATAAATATCTAACAAACTTAGTGTCCCGATCTGAAACTATGGTCTTTGGCAAACCATGAAGTCTCACTACTTCTCTGAAAAACAATTCTGCTACATGAACAACATCATTAGTCTTCTTGCAGGGAATAAAATGTGCCATGTTTGAAAATCTGTCAACTACCACAAAAATTGAATCGTGTCCCCGCTGTGTCCTCGGTAAACCAAGAACAAAGTCCATACTGATATCCTCCCAAGGCTTCTCTAGTATAGGTAATGGCTGATACAACTCTGTATTCTGCTTCACTCCTTTCGCCATCTGACATACTCTGCAACTCTGCACAAACTTCTTCACATCTTGCTACAACTGTGGCCAATAATAATTCTCACTAACCAAACCAAGGGTTTTGTCACGACCAAAATGTCGAGCCAATCCTCCGCTATGCTTCTCCTTGATGAGATTCTCCCTCATAGAACTTCGTGGAATGCATAACTGACTCCCTCTGAATAGCATATCATCCTGGATGATGAAATCCAACCATTTTGTCCTGTCTAGAGTAACAGGTTCTGCACAAGCTTTCCAAGCTTCACCAAAATCAGGATCCTCTGGATACAAATTCTTGAGTTCCTTGAACCCAACCACTTCAATCTGCATTTCTGTCAGCAATAGTTGCCTTCTGCTAAGAGCATCTGCAACCCTATTAGACTTTCCACTCCTGTGTTTCAAAACAAATGTATAACTCTGCAAAAACTCAACCCATTTCAAATGCCTTTGATTCAATTTTCCTTGACTATTCAAATATTGCAAAGCTTGATGATCAGTATACAAAACAAACTCCTTAGGAAGTAGATAATGTCTCCACTTCTTTAATGCCTGAACTATAGCATAAAATTCTTGATCATAAACAGAATATTTCCTCTTGGCATCATTTAACTTCTCACTGAAATAAGCAACAGGTTTACCTTCTTGGCTCATAACAGCTCCTATTGCAGTACCACTAGCATCACAATCTACTTGAAACACCTTATTAAAATCTGGAAGTGCTAAAACAGGTTGTTCTGTAACTTTTTGTTTCAACAATTGAAAACTCTTTTCTGCCCCATTAGTCCATTTAAACTCTTTTCTATCCCCTCTCATTGTTTCAGTCAAGGGTCCACAAATACTGCTAAAATTTCTGATAAACTTTCTGTAAAAGCTAGCTAGACCATGAAAAGATCTTACCTCAGTAGCACTCCTTGGAGTAGGCCATTCAAGGATAGCCTGTACCTTCTCTGGGTCCATTTTTAGACCTTCTGCTGAAACTACAAATCCCAAATACACCAACTCTTTCTTCACAAAATTGCACTTCTTCAAATTAATCAACAATTTTTCTTCTCTCAACTTCTCAAATACCATACGAATATGCATCATATGCTCATCCAATGCCTTACTAAAGATCAAAATATCATCTAGGTAAACAATGACAAACTTACCCAGAAATTCTTTCAGAACCTCATTCATGAGCCGCATGAAAGTGCTCGGTGCATTGGTTAGCCCAAAAGGCATGACTAACCACTCATATAGTCCTTCCTTTGTCTTGAAGGCAGTCTTCCATTCATCTCTTTTTCTAATCCGAATCTGATGATATCCACTTTTCAGATCTATCTTTGAGAAATACACAGCTCCACTCAAACAGTCCATAATATCATCCATTCGTGGCAATGGAAACCTGTACTTGATTGTGATCTTGTTTATTGCTCTGGAATCTGTACACATCCTCCATTCTCCATTCTTCTTTGGTGCTAATACCGCTGGTACAGCACAGAGACTCAGACTCTCACGGATCAATCATTTCTGTAGCAGTTCATGTACTTGTCTGTTCAACTCCTCACTTTCTGCAGGTGTCATTCTGTGTGCTGCCTTATTCGGAAAACTCACTCTTGGGATCAAGCCCATCTGATGACTGATCTTCCTGACTGGTGGTAATCCATCAGGCACGTTATCGGATACAATATCCTGAAACTCATTCAACAAATCTACAATTTCTACAGGAACATCTTCTACTTCCTCTTTACCAGCTTTTAGAATTAAAACAAAACATACATGCTCATGCATCATACCATCTAGGAAATTTCTTCCATCAACAAAAGTTATCCTTGCATTACCACATACCTTTTCTTCAGTCTCCTTCAATGGTTTTAGCTTATGTCGCACTCCATCCTTTGTCAGGGAATAGGTATTCGCACGACCATCATGTACAGCACATCTCTCAAACTGCCATGGTCTACCCAACAACATATGACATGCATCCATAGATATGATATCACACAATACCTCATCTTGGTATCCGCCAATCTTGAACTTCACCAGGCATTGTTCATTGACCATGACCTTGTGGTCATCCTGTACCCAGGCAATCCGATATGGATGTAGGTGTTTCTGTCTCTTGAACTTCAACTTTGTCACCATCTCTTCTGACACCAAATTGTCAGTGCTTCCACTATCAATAATCACATCACAACATTTACCTTCGCACTTGCACCTGGTGTGAAACAAGCTCCTTCTTTGCTCAGGTTCATTCTCACCACTCAACAGGACTCTTCTATTAATCAACGTTTCTCCTCTTTCAGCATCTTCAGAATTTGATGATCTGGCATCTTCATCTATATGTGCAACTCTGGCCTGGCCTTTATTTCTCCTGTCTGTTCTGCCTTGGTGCTGAGGACATTCAAATGCCCTATGACCTTCTTCTCCACAGTGAAAACATGTTCCACGGAAGCCACCTCTTCCAGATCCTTGTCCTCTTCCTCTTCCTCTCTGATCTCTATTATTCTGATCCTGGAAGCGATTGGAATTATTTCCTTGCTGATTCTGACTGCTACTGGCCTCATCCTTCTTTTTTGGATCTTCATTTCGGCCACCATATGACCGTCCACCGCGACCTCTTCCGTTTTGTCTACTCTCAAACTTCTTGTTCAGCTTTTCCTCTACTTTTAGGGCAAACTGGTATGCCTCTTCAATACTGTTCATTCAAACCAGATTCAGCTCCTCATGAATGTTTGGCCTTAACCCATTAAGGTATCGGGCAACTTTCTCTTTATCAGCTTCTGCATGGCCTGTTCTGATGAGAAGTCGATAGAACTCCTTTGTATACTCCTGAACAAATCTTCCTGCTTGCTTCAAACTCTGCATTTTCTTCAGTAGGTCAAGCTCATAATCAACAGGAATGAACTGTCGCTTCAATTTATCCACCATCCGATCCTATCTTATGATTTTATCTTTCCCTCTTCTATTTTGCTCTAATTGAATTTCTTGCCACCAGATCTTCACATGACCTTTCAATCTGGCCTTCGCAAATTTGACCCTATCAGGATCCTCAACATCTTCGTACTCAAAATATTCCTCACATTCATTGATCCAGTCGATCAATTCCTCTGGGTTAAGATTTTCAAAAAATGTAGGAACCTCAATCTTAGGTCTTTTTCCAATCTTGGAAATCGCCCGAAAAAGTCTTTCTTCCTCCTGGTTCACAATTTCAACTTCTCCTTCTTGATATTCTTCTTCGGCTTCATCTTCGCTTTCATCTCTGACATTAAGATTCATTCCTCTACGAATCTCTTCTTGCAATGCCCGCACTTGTCTCTGCAGCTCTCTAACCTCAAGTGTTACAACACCAGCTCTTCCGCCACGTTCCCTTCGTGGAGGCATTTTCGCGATGCGCGCTGAAACCCTAGCCACGGTCCTGGTGCAAATTGTCTCACAGTCGGTGATCTGTTTACACACTCAAGGAAACCTGCTCTGATACCACCTGATGAAGGGTGCTCCCCTTAATACCACAAACACATAACAGAAATAGAGAAACAACAATAGTAATATGCAAGAACAGAAAATTGGCTTCTTATTATCTCCACAAATGTGGAATTACAAACTTTCAGAATTACAATATGCAAAGCCACATGGGCATTCCCTTATAATATTCTTTAGGACAAAGCCTCAAATCAATACCCAGATCTACTACCCAGAACTATTCTGAACTGCCTAAGACAATAATACAGCCTTCCTTATATAGACAATTTTCCACCGCCTGGGAAGGTTCCAGAATTTTAGCCAATAAGGCCGACCAAACTTAGAATTATTTTATTTGACATTTTATTACATCATAGTCGGCTCAAGATAACCTTTGAAACCCGAATAGAAATTTTGAAGAAAATTATTTTTCGCCATTTCAGGTGACCCAACTTCCGAAGACCATAAGTCATCACCAGTTCACCCGATCAGCTATTATAACCCCATTTCAGAAATGCCACGAAGCGCTCTACAGGCTTGACCCGCGCAAGCGCCCGTCACCCAAATTTTCGACCTCATCCGGGGCCTCTAAAGCCTTCAAAACTGAGTTTAAAGTTTCTGTACCCTGCTGCCAATACCAAAAATCTTCGATATCTTCCAATATACACTTGATCTGGCAATGAAACTTTACTGGCAGACTTATATGACCAACATGAACCTCCAAGAAAGAAATCAGATCATTCTGAGCACATACAAAAATTACCAAAAATAGTAACTTTCCATAAATAGCAGCTCTGCACAAAATAGCCCTTATTGAATACAAAAATAGAAATATTTTTGGGTGATGCAAGATTGCTCTTACACCCAGGATGCTCCTGCATCAGAATCAGTACCCTCAAAAACTTTTATCATTTAACAATCTGCAATAGTAGTTCTTAAGTAACTGATTGAGTCTATTGTTTGCAACATACATTCAAATAACTTGTGAATCTAAAATGCATGTAAACAAAACAATAAAACATACATGAAATTGTTAACTCATGACTCAAGTATTTTGGTTATGCATAAACCCTTGTTAGACAGTAAGAATTGTGGGGGGGATGATACTCACAAATTCTTCACTACTACAGTAAATAAACTATGTCGATTAAGGCTATAATTGTGATCACTTCTGATGATCTTACCATGTTAAGAGTAACATAAGATCGACTAGATCTACCTTTTTAAATGGTTTTAGCAACACATATTATGTGTGCACTCAGTTAAGAGATTTACATAAGACGGTTAAGTCTACTATGTTAAGAGATTTAAAAACCTGCTATAATGGTCAATTTGATAACAATAGAATATTTGTAAATGACAACTTATGCTTGTTTGAATCAGATCTATGAAATAACAATCAAATATCACCTCAATGTGATGAATTCAACCTTTTGGTCCTGCTCAGTAGCCTTGTATGTTTTTGATAAAACTGATATTGTCTCTGAATAACTTCTTTGTCATATAAACCTTGTCTGATTTCTAATATCCTATGTGCGGCTACTGCTTCATGATCTCTTGTATCATGCATACTTAAAATGACATCTTTTACAATTATATATCAAATTGATTTGACCTAATTAGGTTTACAACATCTTTAAAAATGTAAGATCACGGTATACAAAAATAACCTATATCTAACTGTTACATAGGAATCATCACAAAATTAATTGATTACATCCATAATAAATGTGTCTCGATCTTGGTAAACCATTTATAGATCCATGTAAATTGTTTGCATAGAGATATGTGCCATTTCTTATTACTATGTTATTTCTTGAATAACTCGATAAATACTGCATTCACTGTTCGATGAATAACTAATGCTTGATGTGTAGAATGTTTGGTGTGTATTGACTCGGTACTCGGTAGTTCATGGTGCTCAGTAAACATACTGGGTTAAACCTGTATACTTATAGCTTTATGTTCTTCCTTGTATCTGTTCGGTGTGAAGGCTTTGTAAGTTCAATAGACTAACTTGTTTAACTCCTTATTCCAACCTTTACCGAGTAAATAACTCAGATTACTGACTGAACTCATTTGATACTAATGACAATACTTAATTCTCAAATAGAGATAACAATCTCCCCCTTTGGCATTAGTATCAAAAATTTATGTATATGTACTGAATAACTTCAAAAATTTACTAACTCCATATGAATACAAAATATATACATACTCTCCAAAAAAAAAAATCTTCAAAACTCCCCCTTTGTGCATGCTCTTGCTGGTGTGAAGTACATGGTGGCATATACATGATTTCCTCCTTTTTGAAATTAATGCCAAAATAAAAATGTACTTACAGCTTGTCAAAAATGTGCTTGTGGGTTTTCTGCAATGAAGACAAGAGGTTTTTCCATTCCTCTTTCAAGTTGTCAAGAGCAATGTGCTCTAGACCGACTTGTGCATGCATATCAACAAAAATTTCCAAAATTGATATTTCTGGGGTAGCTACTAAATTTGTAGCCTTCTCAATGTGTCTCTCCATGATTTTCAGGTGTGGAATCAGCTCAGCTTGCAACTCGGTGACCTGGCCACTTATGGTGTCTTCCTTCTTCCTTAAGTCAGATCTCAACTGCCTAAGTTCTTGAACTTTCAGTATATGCTTGTGAAAAGCATTAAGCTCGATTAGAGATGCATTTGCACTGACCAAAATTTCCTCATCTAACTTCTTGATCTTTTCACTAATCTCGGTAGTGAAGTGGTCCATAGTGCATAACTTAAACAAAATTTGTACAATTTTCTTGAGTAATAGATTGTAACTCGATAATTACCTTAGAAAGTTTCACCTTATTTATAGCCACTTCTTGACTAATTTTCTCTACTAATTTCTATTATATTTTTTCTTTAGCCCTTTCTTCAATTCTCTTCTCGGCATCTATATCACAGGCGTTGATATGACTTGTTAGAGATGCGAGTTTATCTAAAATGGGAGTGTCCTCATTTATTGTGATCTCGAAAACAACTTGTTGAAGGATATCTCTAACATCTTCTAAGATTTGCTTGCTTTTACTTTCCTTCCTCAGTTTTTCTTGTGTTGCCTTCCTTGTACATAATTCCCCATATTTCCTTAGTTCCTTGGCATCCAATGTCCTAGGATCACATTTGGGTATCTCTATTATCTCATCTAATGTGACTGGCCCTTTTCCATCCTTCTTTTTCTTCTTTTTCTCCAATGATGATGTTTTTACAAATGGAACTAGAGCTTTAACCTCTATATTTGTCTATTCGGGCTTGGTTGACACACTCAATTCCTTCTTCTATTTCCTGATGACCTGAGTCTCGGTCGATTGAGTAGGGGCTTCAGTTGTGGTGTCAGTTGCTGTGGTTTCTACATGTTTGGGGTCTTCCAGTTTTTGAGTTTCAACCTCTTTTTATTTAGGCTTATTTGTCTCAGTTATGTCTTGTGCACTTGATCCTTGCTCTCCTGATGTGTCCTTCTATTGCTCGTGGGTTGAACCTTCAAGTTCCTTTTGAGAAATGATCTCAACTGCTTGAACTAATATAGGAAGGTCACCCAGTATTATGCTTGTTGCTACCTCAGTAGGTATTGTCTCTTCAGTTTTTTCTAGAGCAATGGTAATATCCTCATCATCCTTAACATCATTAGGATCACCATTTGTAATGTCTTCAATAAGAACATCATTAGTCCATGTTATTATTAGTCCATGTTATTATAGTTTCCTCAGGAGGATCCAGGCATACTTCTTGATAGCCTGCTAGATAGAAATCAATGGCTATGGTGGTGTCTAGTACCTCGATGTCAGATAGCTCTATAGGGTCCTTGGTAGCTAGATCAACATCATTCAAGTGTAAGCCTTTACCTTTTCTCTTGTTCTTCTTCTTGGGGAACACCACCAGTGCTAACTTGTAAGCTTCAGGTCGGGCTTGGAGAATAGAAGTCCATAATAACTAACTATTCTCATCTACTTCTGCAAGTTTTCCAGCCAAAATGTTTAGTGCTCTACCTTTAACCAAAAATCTCTTAGAATATTGTTTCATCATCTCTTCTATCTTGGGAACTGATAATGTGGGTATTGTTAATATCAAGGAGTGTTCCCTCATCTTTTATGTACTCAAGGCATAAGTCCATCTAGCGGATTCTTTATCATATAGACTTTTAGGTACATACTTATAAAATTTGATTGGTACCTTTTTGAATTTTATCATCATCTTGATGATGGCCTCCTCAATCTTATTGTGATCCTTGGTTGACATATGTACAAACCGATTCAAATATAGGTTGCTAAGGCCTCCAATGTCTATTATTGCTACTGCTAGCTCATCAACAGATTGATCTTTATGTACAACTACCTTGAATTTATTTAGATCTTCGTCTTCTTCATCATCAATATCATCCTTACCTCTTATTAGCTTTCTCATTTTCTTTGGTGCCTCGTAGGTGGCTTGTGCACCTCTCTTCTTCTTTTGATAAGTCTTAGTGGGTGTAGGCCTTGTTATTTTTACAATTCCTTTCTTCAAAGGTGGTGAAGCAACAGTGGTAGATCTTGTTCTTGCCCTTGTTTGTACTTCAGCCTGCTTCCTTTTTGGAGTGGGCTTAACCGTTGTATACTCTATGTCTTTATCTGACTCGGTTGTCTCTTCATCATATGTAGTGTCAACTAGGAGTAACTAACCTTCAGTTTCTACCTCAACCAGAATATTCTCAGATGCATCAACATCATCTGCATCATCTCCAAATTGTTTCACTAAATTATCCATCATTTTCCTAGATTTCTTTGTAACTTTGCCAATGACTAGATTAATTTTTATTCTCTATTTGGCCTCCTCATAGGTTCCAAACCTAGTGGCCTATGAATCCTTAGGCTCTACTAGTAAAGCCTTAATTGACCTAGATGCTAGGTCAATATCAATCTCATAGCCCATTAGTGCTAACCATTTTGTTCTCGGTTCAACTTCTTTAATCAGTGTATAGTCTATGTCTACTAGGAAATAAATGTCATGCTTAAACTCCTCAACCAACTATCTCGGAATCCTGCTTCTTGAATTCATTATTTCCTTAAATTGTTCAAAGTAAACATCCATTATACTCACAAAATTCTCTCCCAAACTTTTTATCAAATCATTAACTTGCAAAGTAACTGGCTTATCAGTAGTCCAATCAATATTATCGATGGAGGGGAAAAAAATTTGCACATAAAAGAATATGCAAAGTAGCAACGATCCAAACTTACATGTATTTGAATTTTCTAACTGAATAGTTTTCATGTTCTCTTCTAATTGCTTCAGCAATAGCTTGGCAAGATCCAACTGAAATCCCTTTTTCACAACTTTGTAAGCTATGTCCATAGCTCCATATGATACACTACTAGGTCTTCTTGATTGAAATATTTTGTACCTCATAACATATGCACCAAACTTTGTTTCGGGATCAATGATGGTGTTGACTTTCATTCCTCTTCCATCCCATTCAACTCTAGTAGCTTTCACTATCTCAGTTTTTGGTGCACTCCTCAGTACTTTCACCTTGTCTATTATAGGATAATCAGTTACTATGTGGATAATGTCCTGGAGATCTTAACAGGTTCATCCAACCATAATTTTCCATCATGTATGTGGCTCAAAACTATCCTAATCCAATCATTCTTGAAAAATTTCAGGAAGTATAGGGCATTTAACAAACCCTTCACTTTCAAATGTTCATGATCACTCTTCAATTTTTCATCAACACTTAACTCTTGAAATGTGGATATGAGCTCAAAATCACCAATCTCACCAATTTTACAGTGTATATAGGCACATATGTCCTCAACCAGTAAAGCCCTAGGTGGTATGCTTGAAAAAGCTTCTGTTTTATCGGTTTGCAAAGAAACTTCGGGATGAAGTTTGTACTTCATCTCATCACATGTTGCTGATATAATTAACTTAACATCTTCCTTAGTTATAGTCTTAGATTTTTTAACTTTTGATGTGGATGTCATTTCTTCAACTTAGGGTTTCGGGAAATAGTAATGAAATAGCTCGGCATAGATAGAACTTACTTGTAACTGTGATGAATCTTCTCAGAAATCTTCAAATCCTTGATCAACGGCTCTGAAAATACTTTGCTCAAATTCTCTCTTGAAATCTCTCAGCTCTTCATATTCACAATGTGAAAAATAAACTAAGTCCATCATGTATTTATAGCATTTTTCAATTTCCCACTTAAATTTTTTTGCAATAAATGCTTGACCTAACATGACTCAGTAAGAACATTCACACTCGGTGTATACTTCAACATATCCAAAGCTTGGTTAACACATAAGATATCACTCGATTAGTACCGTGACTCAGTTAACCTTGCTAATAGTTACCGACTGATAACTTCTCACCTGGTCTTGGATAAACCGACTGTATTCATTTAAAGCTCAAAACATATAAAACCATAATGGATCTTGTTTCATGAAGATTTCGTATGTGAACACTAGATATAAGGAATTGTATGTAAGATACAACCAATTAGAATTTGCAGTTCCATACATACCTTTTCATCTTAGGTGGAAGTGGCGATGTCACCCAATCCAATGGATGAGGTGTCACCAACTACATTGCTTGACTCGGCATTATCACTTGATGCTTTTCTCCACATAGTGTTCTTATTCTCATGATATCCTTGATTGTATAACCATTCTTATAAGTTTGTATTTCTGGTGCTTGGTCTCTACAATCTTTACTTAAATGACCAACCTTGTGACAATGTAAATATGTCATACCAGTGTTTGTCCAATTGTGAGATGTGCCTCTCTAGTTCTTCCTCATGTAGCTAGCTACAATATGTCCATACCTTCCACATGTTGTGTAATTAACCCATGTGTTGTAATCCCAAGTATAAGAATTATCTTTTCTTCTCGGTTGATAGGTCTTGTTTTGTCCTTTTGGTGTCCAGACTTGCTTCATCTTAGTCTTGCATTCTTGTGTGATGTGTCCATGTTTGTTGCAAGTGCGACAATGCTTCTCCATGTAAGGTTTTTTAGGAGTCCTATTCAACTTAGATCTGCACTCATGTGCATGATGTCCATACTTGTTACAACTATAACAATAACCATTAAACTTAGGAGTGGATTTAGGAATACCTTTAGCTTTACTCCTACAAACATTAGATGTGTGGCTTGGTTTTCCACAATGATAACATGATGGCTTCTTTGGTCTTTGATTTGTGTAGGCATGCACTTGTTCAACTTGTCTTGATGATTCTCCTTGCTCGATGTAGCCTAATCCAGTAGTACTTCCAAGTCCTCTTTGATTGATAAAAAAAATCATCAATTTTCTTAGAACTGTCTTTAGCTTTCTTAATCATCTCATTATGTTGTTGTTGCATTTTGACTTTATTTTTCAATCTCTCATTTTCTTCTTTGAGTTCACCGATGTCTTCTAGTTTCCTTGTAAGTTCATTGTTCACTCGGTTAACTTCCTGACTTATAACAACCATCTAATTAGAAATTTCAAAGTGATGCTCAGTAAATCTTAGTACCTCATATTCCTTTTCTTGTAATTTCTTAGTCATCTATCTTCTATCTTCAACAACCAAGTTTCTCTCTTATTCGGCTTGCCTAGCATTGTTCATGACATCAATCATTCTCACCATTTGTGTTTTTTGTCCAATCTTTAAAGATTTAACTTGTTCAATAAGATGTAGATTCTTCTTAGACAATCAGAAATTGCTCCTTCAGATATGTCAAATTTACTGCCTAATCCAGATCCAGAATTCTCAAATGGATCATCAATATCTTCTTCATGATACTTAGTTTCACTGTATCGAATAGCCATATCCTTTCTCTGAATCAGTAACTTCTTTAATTCATCTCTGGCTTGCTTGTATTGTTAAATGAAGGTTTTCATCTGTATCTTTTGATTCTCAATAGTCTATCCAACCTATATCTCTCCATCCTGAGATCTTTACCTCTTCAATGGCTAAACTTCCTTAATAATAGATCTAGCTCTAATACCAATTTTTGGGATAGGAAAGATATAGTACTGAGAGGGGAGAGGTGAATTAGTACCCTCAAAAAAATTTATTATTTAACAATCGGCAATAGTAGTGCTTAACTAACTAATTGAGTCCATTATTTACAACATACATTCAAGTAACTTGTAAATATAAAATGCATGTAAAGAAAACAATAAAACATACATGAAATTGTTAACTCATGACTCAAGTATTTTGGTTATGAAGAAACCCTTATTAGAAGGTAAAAATTGTGGTGGGGATCTGACACCCACAAATTCTTCACTACTGTAGTAAATAAAGTATGCCAGTTAAGGCTACAATTGTGATCACTTATGATGATCTTACCCTGTTAGGAGTAACATAATATCAACTAGATCTACCTTGTTAAATTATTTTAGCAACACAAATTATGTGTGCAATCAGTTAAGAGATTTACATAAGATGGTTAAGTCTACTCTATTAAGAGATTTAAAAACCCGCTACAATGGTCAAATTGATAACAGTAGAATATTTGTAAATGACAACTTATGCTTGTCTAAATTAGATCTATGAAATAACAATCAAATATCACCTCAATGTGATGAATTCAACCTACTTTCCTTCTCGGTAGCCTTGTATGTTTCTGATAAAACTGATATTGTCTCTGAATAACTTCTCTGTCATATAAACCTTGTTTGATTTCTGATATCCTGTGTGTGGCTACTGCTTCATGATCTCTTGTATCATGCATACTTAAAATTACATCTTTTACAATTATATATCAAAGTGATTTGACCTAATTAGGTTTACAACATCTTAGAAAACCTAAGATCAACGGTATACAAAAATAACCTATATCTAATTGTTACATAGGAATCATCACAAAATGAAATGATTACATCCATAATAAATGTTTCTCGATCTTGGTAAACCATTTATAGATCCGTGTAAACCATTTGCATAGAGATATGTGCCATTTTTTATTACTATGCCATTTCTTGAATAACTCAGTAAACACTGCATTCACTATTCGGTGAATAACTAATGCTCAGTGTGTAGAATGTTTGGTGTGTATTGAATCAATACTTGGTAATTCTTAGTGCCTAGTAAACATGCTTGGTTAAACTTGTATACTTATAGCTTTATGTTTTGTCTTGTATCTGTTCGATGTGAAGGCTTTGTAAGTTCAACCGACTGACTTGTTTAACTCCTTGTTCCAACCTTTACTGACTAAATAACCTATATTACTGATTGAACTCATTCGATACTAATGACAATACTTAATGCTCAAATAGAGATAACAATATCTTACATTGTTGCTAGTGAATATTAGATTCACCGTTCAATTGATCTATACTCAATGTATATCATTCTTGTACTGTAACTAGTTTCTCTTTGTACAGTATTATACAATAATAAATACTGATCTAAATTTTCCTTTGCATAGTATGTTCTTCATTTGTGAGAGACACAATAAATCTATTTTATATATGCTATGTGTTTCATCCTACACTATTCTTGTTTCACAAGTGCATCATGGTCATACAGTTGATCTTTAAAGAAAACAATGCCTCTCCTAATGTGTTGCTAGCAAGGCCATTACAAATTCAACACATAATCTAATGTAATATTATCCATAAAAATCCACTTACAGAAAACACTCTCTTATTCAAATTTTCCTTTATGTTTGAAAAACTATGAGTCATCTTTGCTTTAAAAGTCTACTCTATGACAACAACAAAAATACATAGACATCCATATCCTTGAATTACATTTTTTCCATTCATTTTATCTCTTCCCACACAACTTTACAACAATCATACAGAGTTGCATTGCAAATGGATTGACTTTTTCTAACACAAGTGCACTCACAAAAGCTACTGCAACACACAAATATCACAAAATGCTCCAACTTACCTTCAACAAGCAATTTCATGTATAAAAAAAAACTAATAATGTTTTGGTTTGTAAATACTTCTTGCTTCCTTAAATAGTTTGCATAACATACAAACTAAAAGATCATAGTTTTTGTCTGAACAACTATCAAATTAATACTAGCATTTAAGCTCACAAGAATCTACTCTCAGAAGGCCATACTCGTAGATGACTGACACTTTCCCGTGAAACAAAATCTCTCTAGATTTTAGTAGGTTCACCAATAAATAGGGTCTTGACTAGCTCTGGGCGATTACTAATAGTAATATTGAATTGTGCCATGATTTTATCATTCTCTATCATTCTTCCCTATTACTTTGATTAGTCCTCCAAAATTACTCAAAGCCTTATGTTGTAATGTAAACTTTAACAATTACCACATTTCCTTCAATTATCATACCCCACACAACATAACATCATCAAATAACCCAAACATCAAAATGTTTTATTTTTTATGGAGGTGAGTATGAGAGATTTATTGACCTCTTCTAGCATTATTCACTATAATAACCATTGAATTATACACATCACATAATTTAGACATTTCTTGCTTTTAAATAAACACTTTCTACACTCTGTCCACAAATCATACCTCCACCTATCTCTATCACAAATGCATTGAGAGTTGTTGTTGCAAAACACAGATAATCATTGAAGAAACTATTTCAAGTAAACATCAACAAATATTCATAATGTTTTTCATTATAAATGATTTTCACTTCCTCTCATAGTTCTTTGCTTTTAATACCTATTTGAATTTTCTTAGAGGTTGCTTCCTTCTATCATTCACCATCTATAAGTGAACTATCTTGGCAATGCAAACACACTTTCATAGTGCAACAAATCAATAATGCTTCCATTTACAATTCATCACAACTTCAACAAAAAAACCAAGGTGAATTTCCATAGTTTTCAGTATAAGTTAAACTCATCTCTCTGCATACATTGTTTCTTCAATATATTCAATTCTAATAGCACTTTTTTAATGTTGCAGTGTTCTCCAAGTTGCTATGAAGACTACCACAATCAAAATCATATAAACAACATCAACAATTGCCAATCTCTACGTCTCAAGACAACTATGCCAATCAAATGCGAATTTTACTTCTTTTTTTATCTTTTTTGTTGTCTGTAAAAAAATATTGCATGGACTATAGTTTTATGTAATTTTCATTTTAATGTGCGTATTCTCAAATTGAAACATTATTTCTAATTTATAGTGCAACATATTACATGCATCTTTTATATGGTCTCAACATTATATTCTTGTGCATTCCAATGCATGAGAAAAATAATAAAGTATTGTTTATATCATAATTTCCAATTTATACTGCAACACTTTACATGCATATTTTATAAGTTCTCAAAATTATTCTATCATGTATCATCCAAAACATCACACAAATAACTATTTGTTTTTACCTTTCTACAACATAATTACATTTTAATATGTTATTTAAGTCATTGGCCACATTATTTGTAATTAACTTGATACTCTTTTATACAATGTTGCTCTACAATTTTCCTTCCTATAATATAACTTTTTACTTCACACATTAACTTAATATATCCATCACAACATATTTAATTATGATCGTAAACTATCTCATATTATTGGATTTTAATCAATGTGTTACTCATAATATATGTTTCTAGATCATTGCAAACAATACTAGATACTAATGTTAAACCTTCATTTTATAAAGTGATTTTTTGTGGTTCTATGCATAAGAATTTAAATTTAGCAAATCTTTTATATTTAATGTATGTTTATATATATTTAACATTTTATTTTTAAATTGATTTGGATGTGATCATAACAAACCTCAAATATATCAACATCATTTGAAGTCAACTCCAAATGCAATGGCTGTGGACACAAATGGAAAGAGGGTTCTGGATGCGAATGGCATTTTTCACCCAAGTATTTCAAATGCTAGGGTGCTCGCGTAGAATGGGGGTTCGCGGTCTGCTACCTCATCGTCCTTCCCTCCTACTGTGTTTGTGTGTGGGAGTGGACTACCTGTGGGTGTTGTCCCAGGCTCCTCTGGTTAGCGAGTTCACTCAGTTTCTCCAGCTGTTGGTCTAGCCTCCCCTAACATTGTTGTAGCCTCTAGACCATCTGTCTTTGCCTATGCTAGAGACCAAATTGTGGTGGGCTCTTATGCTAAGGCTTCTACCAAAGCTCTGAATGGGCCTAGGGTTTCTTCCGATAGTGCGCCTTCCATTTCTCCGATTCCTCTAAGTGGTTCTCTTTCTGTCAAGCTCTCTGCTCTTGCTGGAGGGGACTTAGAAAATAGATTTGAGGTCTTTAAGGATCATGCTCTAATACGTCATTTTTGGGGATTCTTGCCCACTCTCCCCCAACTGCATGATTGGGTGTCCCGAAGATGGAAACCAATAATAACATATAATGTTCATATTTTTCCTTTAACTAAAGGATTATTTGTAGCCAAATTTGATAGAGCTATGAATAGATCTAAGATCTTGTGTGAAAATTTCTTCATCTGGGAGGAGGATAAATTTTTCCTTATGGTTAAACCCTGGCACCCGGATTTCAATCCTTCCACTGAATTCTTCAACAAGATACTTATTTGGGTTAGGCTCCCCAATCTCCCCCTTCATCTTTGGCACGATTCTGTCCTTGAGGAAGTGGGGGAGGCTTTGGGGGAGTTCTTGATAGTGGATCATGACTCTTCTAATATTTACCATTCTACCCTTGCCCATATTCTGGTAGATATTGATACCACGTTGGGTCTTCCAACTAACATTAAAATAGAATCATCTAAGGGATTTGGGACTCAACAACTAGACTACGAGGGTATCCCTTTTAGGTGCACAAAATTTTTTAAGACAGGTCATACTGCTACTCATTGCCACACTAATTTTAAAAAGAAGAAATTCTCTCATACTTGGTGGAAGGGTGCTTCCATCCAGCATTATACAGTTTTGAAAAACTCTTCTCAAGTTTTGAAGGAGTCTGCTCTTGTTTTGGGATCTCAGGTGCCTCTTGTAGAGGTAGAAAGTTTGTGCCATGTTTTGCCTCTTGTTGATCCTATTGGGATTGTTGATGATGTTGTTTTTGATCATCCTATTGATCATGGACCTACTCTTCCTTTGGTGGTTGATGTCAGGCTCTTTGTTGGTGGTTTTGTGGTTGCTGCTTCTGTCGACTCTATTGGTGATCTAGTTGTTGGGGGTTCTGGAGCTCCTGTCCCACTTGCTGGGACCAATTCTAGCCTTGTGCCGAAAGTCATGCTGGTAGGTACAACACCTTTGTTGGGTGTTGGATCTTCTATCTTGAATTCATTATGCTGGCAGAAAGAGGTTGCAATAGTTGAAGATGGTTGGATCACTGTTAAAGGTAAACAATCAAAGAGATCCTCCTCTTCTTTTGACATGACCCTTCGATCCCACAAGAAGGGGACTAATGGATAGCATTTGTTGCTATCTCTTTTGGACTATTGATTCTAAATGTATTATTTTCACAGTGTTCTTGGTTTGAAGTAAGGGATTCTTGCCTTTTGTTTTGGCTGGTTTGTTTCAGTTTGGGAGCTTTTAATGTTCTATCTTAAGTTTTTCCTTTGTTAAAGGGTTTCAGGGCCCCTTCAAAACTAGTTGTTACCTTAATCAAAAATATTTTATTTTTAAATCTTTATAATCATTTATCTTTAAATATATTTACCAATGTCAAATGTAAATCTAAAATAATATTTACATAAATAGTAATAAGAAAGACTATATGTGTCATGATATTATTAGTGGTAGGAAGGTAAGTAGGGAAACATATATACTTAAATAATAATAAGAATTGATTACACATTATCATGTGTGTTGGTCTATGGTGACTGATCAGGGAAGTACTATACACTTTCCATGTATCCTCGTTGGGGTTCGGGGCTATTTTTCGGCTATTTTTTGGGGCTATTTTTGGGCCGACATGTTGTAACCGATTCTAACCCTAAAGTGGCAAAAAAAAATCTTGTATAAAAATGTCTTAGGGTTAGGGATTTCATGAGGTATGTTTTTTCAGTAGCTTCTTGCGACGGTATTGAGCTGTAAGGGATTGTGGATTGTAATCAAATTGTAATTACTAGATAATAAGAATATTGGAATCATTGTTGGTGGACATAGCCTAGGGATTGGGTGAACCACATTAAATCTTTGTGTCTTGTGTTCTCTTCTGTGTGGTTTATTATTTTCTGATATTGGTTATATTTGCATGTAACTGTTATTTCTGTCTTGTTAATTCTTACAATGTGTACTTAAAAAAATGATTGGAGTCTGAACACTTGTTGTTTTGAACATGAAGACCTTGAACAATATCCAAGAAATTTCACATTATAAGACCATGTCCAATCCCCAAGTTGAAAGGATGAATACACCCACTAAGTGTTTCCCATTATCCTACTTTAAGCTATCTTCTACATTAAAGGACTTGCTTCAAATACATTTTTAAATGATTTAAGTACATGACTCACAATTTCAACTACCCCATTTTACTAAAAGCATTAATCTCTACACTAATGATTTTTGTAGATCTCTATAGTTTTGTTGACCATTAGTGCTTCACACTTAGTCATATATCTAGGCAATGCTAGTCGGTCATCACTGCGATCGAGTCATTTTGCAAAGGTGAGTTATGTATTATATACTTACCGAGTAGTAGTACTACCGAGTAAAGTCATGGTCACTATGTGTTTGTAATATGCTAAGTATAGTTTTTGCCGAGTTACATATATCAATGATTACTGAGTGACAGAGAAGATTAACAGATGCCAAGTATAGTTAATGCTGAGTGCCAGGAATAACTTTTGTCGAGTTAGCCAGGAATGACATACAAGTTTGTAATGGTACAATGATCGAGGTAAACCATTTTTTGTGATAGTGGTGTTTTGTATTTAGTTTATTGAGGTAATTACGCATCCATCTTATAATCATTGATCCCTATGTAATACCTAGAGCCAATCAGAAAATTGTATAGCTTAAGCAGCAATAGAAATAAATCTGAACCGTAGATCTTGAATCGGTAAAATGTTTTTTTGTTATTATATAAGGTTAAGATCTAAACCAAGAGAAGTGTGTGAATCAGAGAGAAAAAGAGAAATTAAGATCGAATGAGTATGAGAGAATGATTAGAGAGGTATATTCAGAATATTCAAGTATTCAGACAGAGTCCAGTGACCGAGCTAAGTAGTGAAAGGACAGAATCAAGAAAGATCAGATAGAAGAGATCACCAATATACAGTAAAGAGGAGATCTGTAATCTGCATATAAGTGCAAACTGAAAGATTAGGTACTGAGACATTTTGACCAGTGTATCAGGGTAAATCTCTTAACCGAGTAGTCTTAACAGACTTTATGTAATCTCTTTACCGAGTGCTTACTTTTTTGTAAGTTTATAAATCCTTTAACAAGGTAGACTGTATAAGTCTTTTAGCTTTTAATAGAGCATACCTTTCATAGGGTAGATCATGAATTGATCACATTTTGTAAGCCTTAACAGGCAAAACTTATTATTGCAGTAGTGAAGATTTGTGGGTGTCATCCCCACCCCAGTTTTACCTTTCAAGGGTTTCTGGGTTACCAAAATTATGGTGTCATGAGTGATTTCATGTATGCTGCTTAATATGTTTAGTTGCTTACAATGATCAAGTTTTATTTATGTCATGCATAAAGTTTTATCAGATTAAAAGGGGTAAAGTAGGTAATATATGATTCACCCCCCCCTCTCAGTATTACTTTCCCACTTATATTCCAATAGATTTCAACCAGTAATATTTGTAAGACTTTAACATAAAACACCAAAATTAAAGGTAATATTCATCAACACATCAATTAAACACACACATGGTAATACATGTCTTTCAATATCTCTTAAAATTTCAAACTATATCAATACAAAAATCTAATTTCTACTATCCTTCACTTTGTATTGCATAGTATCTAATTGACATCTCCAAATAGATTTCATAAAAAAATTAATGGTAACATCACTAAATACCTTCAATGAGGTGAACTCCTTTCACATACAGGTCACTGTTGCATTAAAATAAATAGTTCTATTGCTTCCATTTCTACAATCTTCTGCTTTGTATTACATAGCATCTAATTCATATCACTAAATAGATCTCATAGCATCTATTTCATTTTTTATCACTAAATAACTATCATAACATAAAAAGCTTTCAATTAAATATTTTCTTGACTCATCCAATTAAACATACAATTCTTTCCAAAATATCATGCTATTCTTGCTTGCTTCACTATTGCATTTCCCCTCCATTCCTAAAAATAAATCCTATTGGTGATTCGTTGCACACATTAACTAACACACAACTACTAGTGATATATATGTTTGAACTCAACACATTTAAATGCCTACAACATAAATTTAATATACTAAATGTTTTTTTAGAATAGTAAAATAGTAGACATAAATGATTTTTCCATGTACCTACATTTACTTAATGTGAATGAATGAATAATTTTAATAAAGTCCACGAGGCCAAAGAAGCCAATGAGACTCCCTAAAAAAAGAAAATACCCCAAAATAGAGTGCCATAACTTTAGGCCCTTTGAAACTTCTTCTTTAAGTCTTCTCTTCGACAATGAATTTTGATCACTAAGTTTGTTGTTCTATCTAGTTGTTTTTCTTCAAAAAGAGTACCTAATTTGTCTTTTAAAATATCCTCATAGTTGGAGTGGATGTCGTTGTATGCTAGGAAGTCCATGGTAAAATGTTTCTTTGTCTTTACCACTCCCATGTGTAAAAAAAACATATTTTCTCCTCTCATTCTTCCTTAGGTATCATCTAGCTACCCGTTTCACACCTCAAATGATGAGAACTTTTCCTAAGCTGGGCTATGAGCATTTTAGCTCTCCATTTGATATTTTCTCACATATATGCTTTCTCCTCATGATCCCTTGTGGGGTTAAATTCTTTGATATAAAATTCTTTTTTGCACCTATTTTGTTTTGACCATATGAGACTCTTGGATTTTTCCTTTATGAACTTTTATATTCCATCATTGTTATCCAGACATTTGTGCATATTAACATTCTATTTTTTCATCCATTTGAAATTTTTCTTCATCCACATGCTCTTTCTTCTATCACGTCTTTCCTCCATGATCAATTTAGGCCAATTGTTTTTTTCCATACCTTGAGTTTTCTTTAGATAGTTTAATAATTGAACCATTGTCGAAGCCTTTAAAGGGAATATGTTTGTTTCCACCAATAAGATCTCATAGGGGACAATCATTTTAATTTTGAGGTTCTTGATGATTAAATGTTTTTAGATTCTTTCTACTTGCCTCCATTTCTGATTTGACATGTTGTTGCCCCAAATCTCATATCTATAAAGGATCATCGGGGTAACCAACAAACTAAAAAGCATCTTCATGGTTTTCCAATCCCATAATTATGTATTCCTGCATCTATTTTGGAAAGAATATAATGCTTTCTAACCTCCCTAAATGATTTTCAATCTACATGTTTCCTAGTTGAGTTTTTTGTGGAAATCAACCCCAAGACACTTGTACTCATCTACAATCTATAAAAGATTTCCATCAAAAAGAAAAACATTTTATGTCCTCTTGTTTCTTTTCAAAGATAAGATCATCACTTTGGTTTTTCTAGTGTTCAATTGCATCTCACCCTACGTATTCCATATTTTTTCAACCAAGAATCTAAGTGTAACACCATGAACAAATAGTGGAATGTTTTGGTTTGAAACTAGCCTACCACTTAGCTCTTTTACCTTTTGTTTAAGCTCATTTGTTGATTTTTCATTCAACCATGCTACCAAAGAGCTTCTCTAGGAGGGGGTTAATCATAATAGTGCGATAATTTGATGAATTATTTATGTCACCACTTTTATGGAGAGGGATCACCTTGCTAGTCATCCAATTTTTAGGAAACCCTTCTTTATTGACATCATTGAATATATAATATATTTGAGCTTGCCAGGACATCAATGCCCCATTTCATATGTTCAGCTTAGAACCCATCAATATCTTGGGCTTTCCCCCTTGCCAATCTCTTTATGCCTTGGAAGATATCTTCAATTGTGGAAAGCTCATTTGTGATCTTGATTATAGGAGGTTTATGTTTATCCTTCTCATGCTTAAATATAACATCTTTTCATATTCAAGCACTAGGACCTTGTGATGTTGTTTTCTATTTGCTTCCTCTTTTGCCACAAATCTTTCCAAAAAAATTTTGGGATTTTGTTTTCCAAGAGAAATCAATTCCATCCTTCTTATTCTCACATATGTTTCTCTTTTACCTCTTAACAAATTTTTGTACTCTTTCTTGTTTTCTTTACTCATTCTCTCTCTCAGATTTCTTTTTGCTAACTTGCACTCGTCATCAAACCAATGGTTTGCCAAAAAAGTATTTTTTACCTTTTTTGGGGTTTAGTTCTTTTGCACTTCCCTAATGCCCCATGAATTAGAGGAACTAAGGTATCTTTTCTTACATTATGCTACTCTGTGTGTTCAAATTCCCCCTTCAAAATCCAAATCAACCCTTTAAGAACATTGTTAAATATTTTCTGATTTTTCTAGGTCATTAGAATTCTACCATGTGAGGGCACTTTCTTTTGCTTAAGATGTGTTTTCTCTCTTTCTTGCTCATTTAAGTGAAAGACCAATTTTTTTTTAAATGGGTTATGGTATGATTTTAGTCCTATAAGGCATCCTCATATCTGTTATCTCTATCTCTTTTACCCCTGTGATATGATTTTAAGAGCATATAACATAACCAACAATGCTTTGTTTATTATATGTTTTAAAAATAATGTTTCTTGAATTTAGCCACACTTTCATACCATTACATATGACCATATTGTACAAGATGCATAAGCCCAATAATTCCACCTTGTAATGATTAACATTCTCTTTACTTCCCTTGTGACCTTTCCCAAAACTAAGAAGTAGCTTCATTTCAAGTTGAGGGCTTCATTATTTGTTGTCCTAGAATATAAACATTAAAAAATCCTTAAGGGCCCGTTTGGTTGCTAGAATATGCCTAGAATTGGCATTATCTAATTCCCAACTTTGTTTCTTCCATGTTTGGTCCATCCAAAAAAATGGAATTGGAATTTCAAAATTCCAATTCCAAAATTTATAAAACCAAATTGGCAATGTGGTCAGGTCTGTGAAGAAGAGGATTTTATAAGACCAAATTTTATAAATCTTTTCATGGAAGTCTCTTCACAACGCCATCGTTCTAGGGTTTTTGGGATTCGATTCTGGAGGATTTTCTAAAGATTTCCTTGTCATTTCTTATGCACATCAAGGTAATCGAAACATAGTTAAAAGAAGTTTTTTTTAAGTACTACATTATTTACCAAATCTTATTTTTTCTGAATCACATGGTAGTGGTACCAATATTAATTTGTACTCTTTCATTCTGAATCACAAATTCATATATATTGTGTCTACAAATTGTAGAGGACACTAGTGGTCTTGTATTGTTCTTCTCTAAGAATTTCATAGATGAATACTATAAAAAATTTGGTTTTACCTTCCAAATTACGGTGTCATTCCGATGCACTTAAGTCTAATGTTAGATCTCAGCTAATCAGCTTATATTAATTGCTTCAATCCACTTTAGAAGCTAAATAAAATTATCTCAATCTATTTTTATACCAAATAAAAATGAAGGGTTAAATCAAACTACATTTAAATTAGATGGTAAATAAATATACTATAGAAAATAAGGCAAGGAGCTCATAATTGCCCATGTTCAATCCAAGACCTTTTTAACTAATTCATGCATGAAAAGTAGAAACATATAGGTTCATCACATGGAAGATTAAAGTGTGTAAGTGGGCATCATAGATGATGTAATACACACTGGGCTATGACACTTCACTTTGCTAGGGTGGAGCATGGCATCTCACTTTGCCAGGGACCACAATTTTGACCATAGAGAAAATGATCAGAATTATGTGAGGCTTTGCACTCCGGTTTTAAGAGATATATAATTGGCTTTGATAATATTTTGGTCCTTGAAGCTCTTTTGTTTATGTTATGGATTGCCTAAATATCATTCATTGGATTTTATTAGTTAAAAGTCTATTAAAGAAACATCTAGTGAGCCGGTAGCCACCCATCTTTTGGGAAAAAAATGTTAGTAATTATATCAATTGTACAATTTTATTGGTCCCTATAGCGCACTATTAGGCCATTTATGCAAGAGTATTGGATCAATTGTACAAACTTTTTGGTTGTCAATACAAACAGGTGATGGAGCAATATACAAGGATTTATGTTTGACCATTTTTTACCATAGAGAAAATGATCAAATATGTGAAGCTTTACAGTGTGTACTGAAGTTAAAAGAGGTATACAATTAACTTTCATAACATTTTGATTCTTGAAGCTTTTTATCGGGTTGAAATTATGGACTGCCTGAATATCTATTACAGGATCATGATATGTTAGTAGAGACAACATCAATAAACCATTGAAAACAAGGCCATGATATGTTACTAGAAACACTACTAAGAAACCAAGAGAGTACACATGATACTACTCGTGATGATGTCTTTTTCTATGTAAGCTCTGCATTCATTTCATCCAATTTGTGGGATACACACTGACTGAGAATGAAATGGACATTCACCTACAAGTATCCCCATCCTTGTACAAGACAGAACATGACCTACTTTCTTATTTTCATTATAGGTCACTAAAAGTCCCTATCAATAATCTTGTACAAAACCTATAAGGAAACAAATTACACTTAAGTGATCCCACTGACATCTCCTAATCAAATTATAATAAGGTGTACCTTTTGGTGAGGTAGGGGAACCAAGTTAGTGTTTTATTGCATTATATATATTATAACATATCCTTCATCTTCACCAAAAGATCATTTTCACTCATTTAAGCTTCCATTCCTCTCCTTTATCTTCCATACAATTCCCTTTGCTTCTCAATCTGAATCTTGCTTCTTAATTTTGAATTCTTCCATGGCAAGGAGTAAGAGAAATGCTCAAGTACTATTAGAAAAATACATGATCAAATCCTTCTGTAGGTTTTCCAATGTCCACAAGGTAGTTGGGTATGCTCTTTCTCCAAAAACAAGGAAATGTTTCAACTTTGAAAAGATCATGGGAACATCATGTGATGCCCTCCCTAGAGATGTTCCTAAGGGAAACTATGCAGTGTATGTTGGTAATGAGCTCAATAGGTTTATCATCCCCACTAGCTACTTGAATCATTCTCTATTCCAGGCTTTGCTGGATAAGGTAGCTAAAGAGTATGGGTTTAGTCATCAAATGGGGCTCATCATTCCCTGTGAGGAAGCCACTTTCCAGTATCTGATATCCATGATGGGAGAAAAAGACCAACATTGAAAAAAATAGAGTTGGATGACCTCATTAATATTATTTACCTAAAAGAGATAAGATCAAGTACAATACCAAAGAATGGATTGTTTTTGGCTTAGATGCCAGATCTTGAGGATGTTTCACCAGTCAAGCCACCTGGGTCTTTTATCTGTACCATGTTTAAGACTTTAGCCAAAATGAAAATTCCATAAGCCTAGCCAATCAACAAGGCCTTATTGGCAGCATGAGAATTTTTGGAGGTCCAATTATATAGGATGGGATTTTCCTTCCATGGGTCAAAGGATCTCATCTTTTGTAGAATCTGAAGTGAAAAGTTAAGTTCAGAATGTTACTACCTACCATCTAAACATGGCTAGGTAGCTATTAGGATGCACTTATGCATACTTTATAGTGTACAGGGATAACTTATATACTGGTGCATATGCATCCTTGAGGTAGGATAACCTGCTAGATAAGGTTATGTTGCAGTTCTTAGTAATCAAGCCCACATTGTACACATATGTAAATAATCATTATAAAGCAAATGTATACCAGTTTAATTCTTTTTTATACATCCATTAACCTTGGATTTTACAATTTTTGAATTAGGCCAAGCTTATTTCATTGGCTTTATTTATAATTTATGTGTGAAATAGCCTTTAAATGCAACTACACCAGGGACAACATTTTAGGATAGTTTTTGTAACTCTGTATCATATACATTTTGAGATGCAGAGTATAATTTTAATTTAAGTGTTGTGATTTATGTTTATAAGATTATTATTCTTGAATTTTATCCACATGTTATGTTTGGTCTATTTGATCTCTGCATCTCTTCATTTTCAATTTTCAATCATTGTTAATTGTTTGGGATGTATTGTGATTGAATCTCACATAAATATTTTAGTTGGGAAGTATATAATCAATTTTAAGTAAAATATAATTTAAATATAAATGTAATGCATTTGATATTGCTTTTATGCTTAAAATTTCTTTCCTTCATAATTGTATTTCTCATTGTATTGGCTAGCTAGTTCTTTCATTATAGTTGGGTGTTTTCTTATGTATTTGCATTATGCTCCTCTCCTATGGTGTTTGGTGATTGGTATGTTGGTATGTTTAGGTTATTGATGGATCTTATCAATAATATAAAAGTTCAAGAAGAGATTGTCAAGAGGAACATAATCATTCCTCTTGTTGTAGTTGTTCTTGCCACCCTTGTCGTAACCATAGTAGTGTATACAAAAGAAGGTAGTAGAAAAATGCATAAGTGCAAAAGAGATATATTTCCTTTTTATATGTATATTATAAACTGCAATGAGACAAATTGCTTCGACCAAATATGCATGAGTAGAGGAGCCTTCTTTCATCTAGCCAATATTTTAAGGCAAAATGGAAGCATCAGAGCTACAAAAAACCTCATGTTAGAAGAACAATTAGTCATGTTCTTCCATACTGTTGGCCACAATATGAGGAATCATAAGATTGCCCATAACTTTGGGCACTCAAGAGAGACAGTAAGATGATACTTCCACAAGGTCCTGAGGGTTATCTTAGTGCTCCATGCAAATTATTTCATAACCCCCGGTCCAAACACTCCTCCAAAAATTAGTGGGAAGAATTGTTTTGATCCATACTTCAAGGTATATCTCCTAGTGGTTCAATTAGGTTTGACCGGGTTGTAATCCTATTACCACGTGTTTATTAGATTATGAATTTGCTGACTACAAGACTATGTGGGAGCAATTGACGGATCCCATATGCCAGTCACTATCAATGTCGACATACAAGATAAATATCGTGATAGAAAAGACAACTTGTCACAAAATGTTATGGAAGTGTGTTCATTTGATTATAAGTTTCAATACATCCTTGCTAGTTGGAAAGGGTCTACTATAGATAGCCATGTTCTAGCTTCAACTCTCTTGAGATTGGATCTACTAGTAGTTCCCCCAGGTACATAAAATATGATTATATAGTGAAGCATACGAAAAATAACACAACATTATAACAATATACTTTATTTTATGTAGGAAAATAGTATTTGGTTGATGTTGGATATCCAAATATACCTGGATTTCTCACACCTTATCGGTGTACACGTTACCACCTAAAGGAGTTTTCAAGAGAAAACCCGATAAACACACCACAAGAGTTGTTTAACCATCACCACTCCTCACTTAGGAATGCAATAAAGCATACATTTAGGATTTTGAAGTAGCGTTTTCCTATCCTGAAGCATGCGACGTCTTATCAAATTTTGACACAAACAAAGATTGTTTTGGCATGTTGCATACTACACAACTTCATTACGATAGAGGATGGTCTTCCATCTGAGGTAAAAATTTAAGAGGAAGATGGTCGTGATTGGATAGATATCCCAGTGCTTGAGACATATGGGTTGAGCCAGCTTGAAAGAGATGATTGAGGGAAATTTTGAGATGAAATAGCAAGAAGGATGTGGGAAGACTAAATATCTCTATCTTAGTTGTTTGAATAACTACCATGACATTGTTTAAACTTTAATGTCAGATGACTATGTTTTTACGAACTGATATAAGAAAAAAAATTTGACGAGTTCATTTTATATTAGTGTTGTTACCATATATTTAGTGTTGTCATGTTATATTTAGTATTGTTATGACATATTTAGTGTTGTCATGTTATATTTAGTGTTGTTATGACATATTTAGTGTTTTCGTGTTATATTTAGTGTTGTTAAGACATATTTAGTGATGTCATGTTATATTTAGTGTTGTTAGGACATATTTAGTGGTATAACAACATATTTAGTATTCTCATGATATACTCAGTGTTGTTATGATGTCAATGCATCCCTGTGCTTTCTATTGGATATGTTACAATTTACATCATTAATAGCTAGTGTATGTGATACATGTATGTCATACACAAATCTATTAATGAGCATGGATGCTGACGTTCAAGTCAGCCATCCAACTTCTTCTTCTTGTAAGAAAATTTTGTGGACCAAAGAAATGGAACACAATTTTCTAGACTTGCTCCATGAGAAAGTGCAACTTGGAAAAAAAGGTGAAGGCGGTTTCAAAAAAGAAGCTTGGACCACCATTGAAAGGAGGTTCAATGTGGAGTTGAAAATGAATCTATCCAAAGATAACTTCAAGAACAAGCTGAAAACGTGGAAGCAAGTTTATAGAACAATGAAAGACTTGAAGAATACAAGTGGTTTTGCATGTAATGAGAGTACTCAATCTATGGATGCTGATGATAGTGTTTGGGATGAGTTATTAAAGGTAACATGATCTTAAAATCTCTTCTTTTAAGTTGAATATATCTTATTTACTAATGGAAGTCAAATAATGAATTCAATCATTATGCCATCTTACAAAGAAAGGAATTTAAAAATGTCAGAGTGTTTAAGAGACATTTGTTTCAATACTACAATGAATTATCCTTCATTGTGGGGAATGACATAGCAGAGGGCGCCACAACTACAACAACTCAAGAGACAAAAGAAGGGCACCTTATGGGTGAGGCCCTCGATCTCAATGATGAGGAAGATATCACTTATCATGGTATTGATACTGCATCGTTTGAGACTGTTGCTGATTTGGCTGATGATGATATCGATACACCTACATTGAATCAATTTAGTGCAAGTGGAAGAGAGAACCCTTCATCATCATCATCAAGGAGGCCAAAGAAGAAGAATATAAGCATGGTAGGTTCCTTGGATGGGATTTGTGAAGTGATTAAAGAGTTGAGTGCAAACCTCGAAGAGCCTCTAAAAATGGATAAATCTGATTTAAAAAATGATGAAGCTAATGTGTATAATGCACTAAAAGCCATCACTGATCTTAGAGAAGGTACTATGCTTGATGCATATGACATTTTTTTGCTTGAACCTGCGAGAGCTAGAGGGTTCTTGAGAATGAATGAATGAGAGAGAGACACATATATATTAGAAGGAAGTTTGGAGGACTCTAGTTTTTCTAATTCTTGCTTTAATAGACGTTTGTAATTTGTATGACATTCTTCACACAATGACTTTCATTTGTGATAAAACATTCTTGCTGAGTCGAGTAGTGCTAAATATGATTATAATAATGTCAAGCCATTGATAAGGTTCTTCAAATATTATGTTCTAGTGTATTTTAAGATTTTTAATGTTGCATTGATGTTATCATTGATTTTCTATATATGCTGACAATGATGTGTCATGAAACCTTTACTTTCTGATCATAAATTGGATCCCAGAAAATATACCATAACAATAATAAATATACCATAACAACACTAAATATATCATAACAACACATGTTATAATTAGTGCTGATATGATATATTTAGTGCTACTCTAGCCATGCCTTCTACAAATATATCATATCAACACTAAATATATCATAACAACACTAAATATATCATAAAAACATGTGATATATTTAGTGTTGCTCCAGCCATGCCTTCTAAAAATAGATCATAACACCCTAAATATATCATAATAGCACTAAATATATCATAACAACACATGACATATTTAGTGCTGCTCCAGCCATGCCTTCTACAAATATATCATAACAACCTAAATATATCATAACAACACATAATATATTTAGTGCTACTCCATCCATGTCTTCTACAAATATATCATAACACCCTAAATATATCATAACATCACATGATATATTTAGTGTTGGATATGATATATTTAGTGCTGGATATGATATATATTTAGTGTTGCTCTAGCCATACCTTCTATGAATATATCATAACAACACTAAGATGTATGGTGGTTTTGGATTGAGTTTTAGTTTGTTATCAGAGATTGAATCATGAAGACCTAAACCATATATATGCTCACTAGAGACTTAACATGCTCGACAACACTCACTCTCAATTTGGTAATTTAAATGGCATCAAAGTAGGGCATCGTGTAGGGGAAGAAAAAAATATTTCTTGATGTTAATCTTTTGCATTATTTCTTCATTTCTTAGTTGATTCAGTCATATGATTATATGTTATAATAATATATGTAATAAATGTAGTAAAGATAGTGCATTATTGATATAGGGTTGATGGCTCTTGTAAATGTGCCAAACTGTCAATGAGGTGGTGGGCAATGCGTGTTGAAGACTTTGCGGACACAGAGCAACCTTGAACAACATTTTTGGTGCTGCCCAAATAGAAAAAAAGGTTGCTAATGTGTATATATTTTATGTTTGTAATGTAAATACTATTCATTATATAATACGAAGTAATGTAGACTGGGTATCATAGGGAAGCAATGGTTGCAGATACTTTAGTTGGGTCGATGATCGCCTGTTTGCATCTATTTGCCCATCTCCAGTTATTCATGATGAAGGATTTGAGTGCAAATCATGTCAGGCTAGGGAAAATGCCGAAATTATATTTTTACGATGCCTTCTCTATATTGTAATAGCATATCTTTGCTGGGAACATATGCAAAGATGAGCTTAGAAATTTGCCTCTTACTATTTTCATATTGTAACTTTTTTTTATTTAGTATGGATATGGTGTAACTTTTTTTTGCCTCAAGTGAGCATGTATATGGTTTACGTCTTTTTTACACTAATTCTTCTTCCTTTCATGTTTATGGCTCTGGTGAGCCTCAATCTTCTATCGTTCACATGATTTAACGTATATAGTGATTTCTTGGTTAAAATTTTTACTGGACATTACTTTCTAGAATTATAACTTGGGTTTGTAGAGAAATTATGAGGTTAACAGAGATATATCATGTATGAAATCATTTATTTGGTTGTATTTTTCTCTTGACAAGCGTGATTCATTCAAGTAAGAATCCAAGGAGGCCAATGAAGGTAATATAATTAATAAGATATTTTTTTTTAAACTCATACAAAAATTAGCAGTTGAATGTACTTCATTAGGAGTTACAATTTATATGATTTTTTTCATTAAAATATTACAGGGATTGTGGTACTAACAAAAACACAAAGTAGTTGTATGCTCTATGTATGTAGGATCCACAAACAAAAATGAGAGTTGGAGCATAAAAGAGTGTCAAAGACTCATCAGACTATAAATTTATAACACTATATCTGCATTATGTAGAATGCCTCATTCATTTATTTGTAATTTCATATCTACATTATGTAATGAAGAATGCATCATTCATTTATTTGTAATCTTATTAAGTTTCCTTTTTGGGGCTAGAGTGAAGGTTTTCTCTACTTGACTCTTTTCTACGAGTGCCTCGAGTGAGTTCGGTTGTAAGCAACATTTTGAATTTTTTTTTTAATAAAATCAATAGCTTGTTTATAGTGATGACATGTGCATTTTGGAGTTTGTTATTTTATAAATTTATATAGAAAAATAAAAAATATTAAAAAAAGTTCTACAAAATGTTAAAATTTTTAAAAACTTATAAACAATTTTAGTTTTAAAAACTATAAATTAACCTTATTCAAACAAATTAAAAAATAAAATAAAAAATCAGCTTGTTTATAATGATGTTATTGAAAAATAAAATAAATATTCAAAAACTCCTATAAAATATTAAAAACATAATTATATTTAAAAAAAATTCAAAAATTAATGTACTCAAAGAAATTAAGAAATAAATAATTTAAAAAAATTCTTATTCAAATCGTATTCACCCAAACGCAAAAAAATGCTTCTCACTCATCTTTGAGTGAACCAAATGGGTCTAGCTCATATTCTAGAAATCATTTTCGGGATAATTATCTTCTAGAATTTCAACATCTTCAGAATTGATGTTATCCAGCATTTGGTAATCCAGCACTCAAAGAGATCCTAATAAATTCCTTTCACGCGGCCTCCTGAAGATAAAATGGCGCTGAAGATAAACTGGTGAACTCCTTTCCGTCATTGCTAAAACCCTTCTAATTAGACAGTGCTTTCGCCCTGAAACGACGTGAACATGACTTCTGCCCACCACGGATCGATTCACCCTTCATTTATCCACCCTTCAAACAGTTGCTACCGCACGAATTCTCTTCATGCTAACCGCGAAGTTTCATTCCTCATCCAACCAAGATCATTTAAAGGCAGCTCACTACTGTCAAAATATGTAAAACTTAAGTCTCCGCGGTGTAGAGCAGATACACGGGCAAAATATTTCTCAACAGTTGCAACTGAAAAAGCTGCAAAAGACAATAATGACGCCGAGGTACTTGAGCCTGGCACCTCAACCAAGAGCAGAGGAGACATATTTCTGGAGAGGGCTCTTGCCAGACGTGATTTTGCATCGTCAGGTGAAAAAAAGAAAAGGGAGGCTATGAAGGAGAAGAGGAAAACAAGTAAGAGGAACGTGCTAGGGCTTTCAAACAAGCCGTGCTGTTATGGATGCGGGGCGCCACTGCAGACCGTCGAGGTCGACGGCCCAGGATATTTAACCCCTGAAACCTATGAACTGGTAAGTATAATATCTTGGATAACTTTTTCAATATTGAGCTCTTTTAATTTGTACAACTTGCTGAAGTCTTTGCTAATATACCGCAATTCGCTGAAGGCTCCTTGAGGTAATCTCAGTTAGTTCTGAAAGTGTTCATTTAGCGGATTTTGTGTAGTGCTTGAAAGTGTTTCCTTCGCTTAATCTGCTAGATTCTTTTCTTTAATAATATTCTGTAATTTTATAAAGACCTCATTTCCATCACCAAGAGGAAGCAAGACAATTTCCTACACTAATCTACCGAGGAAAGATTATTAAAATTTTTAAACCTTAAAAAAATTATTGTAAAGAAGATGCATATTAGAAAAAATATAAAAAATGACGCCACAGATAATGCACACAGAGAAGATGTTTGTGGGGAAAACCTTTGCGAGAGAAAAACCCCACCCCGAAAGCTGGCTCAATGTATAACAGTAAACAATCCGCTTACATATGTTGGAATTTTAAATTAAAAATTAATTGCCCTGAACCTCTTATGGCTTACCGTTTAACCTACCTTTGAGGAGGAGCAGCCCAACAGTGAGCGGCAGAAGATTTGCATTTGGATTTCATCTCTCCCAATTGCCCCTGACGTGCGGCAGCAGTTTGGCAGTGAAATTATTATGGTAGGTAAGCTTCAATTTTGAATTTGTAAGAGGGAATTTCAGACAGCCCCAGATAAGTAAGAATGTCAACGGACGTTTAGAAAAGGGAGCAGAAAAGAATGTTTTTTTGTCAACAGCAGTTTTGTGCAGTGAAGAAAGGAATGTTGCAGCAGTAACAGTAACCTCAGTTAAATTTTGAACCAGAATACTAGAAATGCAATGTAATGAAACTAAAAAACAAAAAAATAAATTGCACAAATATCTATCTTGGGAAAACCCTCGACTTGAGGGAAAAACCCAGCCACACACGAAAAATAATCCTTTATTGAATACACAAGACTGAATACAATGTTCTCAAGCTTAATCAGGAAATAAGATAACCAGTGATTGTTAACTCTTAACAATCAAGCAATATGCCTTATTCACAGTTCGAACACACCTGCAGCACATATACAAAACTTACAATGCTTTAAGTATCTCACAGATACTACAGACAATGAAATGGATTTACACAATGAAATCAATCATGCCCAGATCAATTATTGAAGCGATCTCCAGCATACACAATGCTCAACACAGGGGATGTGAACACGATCTACAGATGCTGAGAGATATCTTCCACTCACACACTAGACTCATATGATTCTGCCTGAAGAGTTATCATTCAAAGTTTTACACACGATGAAAGACAGAGCAGATGCCGTAATACACAAAGCAGGATCAATCATAGGTATCTCTTGACTACAAAAATATTTCTCTCTATATTTGAGTACTCATCAAAAGATGCTTTTCTCTATTCGAGTATGATGCCGCTAGAAACCCAAGAGTCACTGCTTTGGGCAAACTAAACACCTCATGACAGTTACAGATGAACTGTTCCATAACACCAGTTATGTGAACTCTTTCATTTATTGAACCTTTAACATAAATCAATGAAAGTGAATAAAAGAGAAAGCCGTTCACACTATAACCGCTGCCGGGAAGCCATGTTATCTCCATGAGACTGAAAATCCAATACAAATTTACATAGATGGCAGTTATAGAAGAAGAGAGCCGTTCACCTCTGTCGCTTCAAATACAAGAAAGGTAAAGAGAGGATGAACCGAGAAGATAAGATGAACTGTCAAACATAATTAACTGCTCCAGAACAAACTTTCAAAAGCATCAGTTATTCACGACAGGTAGAGAAAAGAACTTGACACATGAGTTGAAGAAGAGAATAGTTGCAAGGCATAGCAATTTAAGGAAAGGCTCAACATAGCCAAAACTGAGAAAGCTTGAGAACAAGGAATCATCAATCAAGAGGTTTGCACAACCATCACAGGTAAATGATGTCTCTTGTAGCTATTAAAACATTAACATTCCCTCTTAGCAAAGGAGATATCATTTGTAGATTTCATGTCAGGGAGTCTCTCAACATGACAAACACAATGGCTACACCCATATGTGTCAGCAACAAATTTATCACGGATTCTCTCAGCGTGATATCGCCATCTCAACATGACATTCACCATGGCTACTCCCAGAGGGTGAATAACACAAGAGCTAAGTCATGGAGTCTCTCACATGACATCCGCCATGGCTACTTCCAGAGGGTGGATCCACCATGGCTACTCCCAAAGGGTGGAACAAGAGTTTGCTCCTCAAATTTCTCTCTTAGAGAAGAATGCATTAACAAGGGCTTGCACCTCAAACTTCTGTCTCACAGAGAAGAATGCATTACAAGGGCTTTCACGTCAAATTTCTCTGTCTCAGAGAAAAATGCATTACAACACATAATAAGAGCAACTGATGTTGAGATTCCTTTTCAGTAGAGACTCCTTCTCATCAAGAGTTGCATTCACACAGCATAGATTATCACAAAAATTTCTGTAGACTTCCAATGTTTGACCAAACAAGGAGCTTTTGTAGTCACACTACTACATGAGCTTGCTGATCCTTTGCAAAGGACTTGGCACTCTCCATTTGCCACTCAAGCTCCCTCTGAATCTTCAAGCACTTGCATCAATCTCTTGATTGCCTCGTCCAAGATTGCCTGCAATGCTTGCCAAAGTAATGATATTCAACACACATCTCTATTGATCTTAGAACCTTAATGCTCTTAACTCATGCCTTGAGTTCTCAGAATTTATCTCCCTCTGAATGTCATTTCCTCCTCTTAGAAGAAACTGAATGCACAGACAATCTGTAGGTTCTTCCTCTTCTATGAAGTTATGAGCCATTAACTCAGTCCCATGGCAGCAAGTTGTCTTCATACTTCAGCCTACTTGACTTCCTCACAAGATGCATCATGCTCTTCCTCCCTCTCATGCTCCTCGATCCTTCTTATCTCTTTGTTGTTGATACAAAAAATGAGTTAGACTTGTAGCTGAAACTCATCCTTGTGATCTTCAGATTTGAAGTTACCATCTCTACTTGCTGAAATAATTCAGAAAATACCAATATGGGTGTTCCAACAACCTCCACTAAGTTGACGTTCATGACATGAGAATACAAAACACCATCCAAATCTACCACCATGAATGTTCCTGGGAAAAATGGGCTGATGCGGAGCCCTTCCAAAAATGCAATCTACTTAACATCCTTATGCTCCTTGATTCGATCCTGCAACCAAGAGATATTAATAATAATTCATAGAATTAAACTACCTTGAAGAGAAATATATAGACCGATGCTTAAAAGAATACATGTATTACTACTCTAAGGTAAGAGCTACATGAAAGATTCAGAAACATTATTCAAGAGTATGAAGTGCTTATCTCTTTATAGGCATTAACTTCCCCTTGGATCAAAAGGTAAGAAACTCAAGCTCTTACAAGATTTTAAGACTTGACCAACACCTCCAATGAACACAAATAGATCTGAAACTAAAATCTCGAAACAGCTGTAGCATACTGTGCAATTCAAACAGGGCGATCGAGTCTCTGAGCTTCACACAAAGCCCTCATAACTCATCCAAATGACTTAAGTAAAAAACAATAGGCAACAAAAGGTTGAACAACAATCTGAACCAGACTGAGATCAACCATGTTCTCTATCAATTGCATATGTATTAGCATAATTAGCATAAATGAATTCTTGAATCTTGCTGATTGAATTTCCAGTCATGCAACTCAAATGCAGTTATAAATTTATATCTTTACTATAGAATTTAAACTAACAACACAAAATCCGAATAAGGAATTTGGACTTGGAAGATCTATATAGAAGAACCCTTCTTAGAATGAAAACTAATGCTTATTCAACAATAAAAATGACACCTTTCATTTCAGAAAAGTAATACTTTAGAATAAGAATCCTTCTAAATTGTCATCAGATTCTTTTTGAGGAGAAACAACATCAACGTTTGCAGCAACGACCTGATGTTTTGGTCTTGATAAACAATCTCTGGCAAAGTGACCATACTTGTCACATCTGAAAAATTGAATTTTGGAGAGATCTTTCTTCTTCTTTGGTTCAGGAGCTGAATCAGAATCCTTATCTCTATTTCTCTTGAATTTTCCTTTACTCCATTCACTTTCTTTCTTTTTAGATGTATGAGCAGCAATAACATGATCTTCTTCATGGAGAGAATTCTGCCCATTTCTTCTCGCCTCTAATTTGCATTCCTCTTGAATGCAATCAGCTCTCAAGTGATCAAACTTGGGTAGTTCATCTCTTCCACTAATCCCTTGAATGAAAGATTCCCAAGAGTGAGGAAGGCCATTCATGGCCAACATAACCAGGTCTTTGTCGTCAATTGATTCTCTGATAGCATTTGGGTGATCCTTCAACTCTCTAATCTTCATAAAGAAAGATACAAAAGGTTCTCCTTTAGGTATCTTAATATGTAGGAGTTGACGTCTCAAGGCTAGAGCTCTGCTAGTGTTGTTGAATTCATACAAACTTTGAAGACTCTCAAGCTTAGCTTTGGCTGAATTCAACTCTGATGTAATAGGTACCAAATGATCCTTAACTGAATCAATCATTATCTTTCCTGCCATGATATTGTTCTTTCTCCATTGAGCTTTCTTAGTGTCATCAGAAGGTTCAGCTACATCTGACTTCACGTAGTTGAGAAGATCATTCTCTTCAAGTGCAATTAGGACTCTAAATTTCCATGAAGTAAAATTGGATGCACCGTCTAGCCCGTCTTCAACTTTGAGTCCATTCACCATTGTTGAAAGCTGAAATAAATGAGCAGGAGACAAGCAAAGAATATTTCAAAGCTAAGCGTTCTGGTTCTGGATCTTTTCTTTAGACCCACTCTGATACCATGTTAAATTTTGAACCAGAATACTAGAAATGCAATGTACTGAAACTCAAAAACAAAAGAACAAATTGCACAAATATTTATCTTGGGAAAACCCTCCACTTGAGGGAAAAATCCAGCCACACCCGAAAAATAATCCTTTATTGAATACCCAAGACTGAATACAATGTTCTCAAGCTTAATTAGGAAACAAGATAACCAGTGATTGTTAAGTCTTAACAATCAAGCAATCATATACAAAACTGAAATATTTCTAGCAATCTTATACACAGTTCAAACACACCTGCAACACATATACAAAACTTACAATGCTTTAAGTATCTCACAGATACTACAGACAATGAAATGGATTTACACAATGAAATCAATCATGCCCAGATCAATTATTGAAACGATCTCCAGCATACACGATGCTCAACACAGAGGATGTGAACACAATCTACAGATGCTGAAAGATATCGTCCGCTCACGCACTAGACTCATATGATTCTGCCTAAAGAGTTATCATTTAAAGTTCTACACACGATGAAAGACAGAGCAGATGCCGTAATACACAAAGCGGGATCAATCATAGGTATCTCTTGACTACAACAATATTTCTCTCTATATTTGAGTACTCATTAAAACATGCTTTTCTCTATTTGAGTATGATGCCGCTAGAAACCCAAGAGTCACCGCTTTGGGCAAACTAAACACCTCACGACAGTTATAGATGAGCTGTTCCATAACAACAATTATGCGAACTCTTTCATTTATTGAACCTTTAACATAAATCAATGAAAGCGAATAAAAGAGAGTCATTCACACTATAACTGCTGCCGACAAGCAATGTTATCTCCATGAGACTAAAAACTCGATACAACATACATAGATGGCAGTTATAGAAGAAGAGAGCTGTTCACCTTTGTCACTTCAAATACAAGAAAGGTAAAGAGAGGATGAACCGAGAAGATAAGATGAACTGTCAAACATAATTAACTGCTCCAGAACAAACTTTCAAAGGAAACAACTATTCACGACAGGCAGAGAGAAAAAGAACTTGACACACGAGCTGAAGAAAAGAATCGCTGTGAGGTATAGCAATTTAAGGAAAGGCTCAACATAGCCAAAACTGAGAAAGCTTGAGAACAAGGAATCATCAATCAAGAGGTTTGCACAACCATCACAGGTAAATGATGTCTCCTGCAACTATTAAAACATTAACACTCCCTCTTAGCAAAGGAGATATCATTTGCTAGAAATACACATGCCCAACAAGGTGGGGTAATAAATGCCCACTATGTAAGTCCACTCAGCGGGAGGGGTGAAATGAATCCCCACTACGCATTAAATGTCCTGTCACCCCAAAATAGTCAGTCAAGTATTCACCTCATTGAATACAGTGAACTAGGACAAGAATATCTCAATTTCATCTATGGAGAGACTTGGTGCATTCTCTTGCCTAAACTCCATGATTGCTATGTCCTGTTCACATTTGGTGAACTTCTTTTACCATTTTGTCACGATGAAATAATCTCCAGATCCCCTGTTGAAAAAGACTTTGTGGAAAAGAATCCTTCCACCACGTCCTTCAGATATTTGACTATCATCTCTTTTCCTATTACCCTTTTTGAAAACAAAGCCTCAATTGTGTTAGAGATGCTTTCTTGAATAACCTTGATTGCTCTCCTCAGTTGAGCTGAGTCCTCGTTTGATCTCTCAAACAATTCCTTCTCCTGGTTAATGACATAAAACCATCGATGGAAGTCATATGATTCATTCTCAATTATAATTCGATCACCTATCAATATTTGCTTGGAAATCACTATTGGCTTTCCCAGTTGTGAAATGGTTTGATCTTGATAGATATGAGCGTCATCCCAAGCTTGATCCAAATTCTGAATTCTGCCAAAATCAGGCATAGTTCTTTCATACATATGGACCAGATCTTCAACAAACTCGGATGCAGCAATATTGACATTGTTCACCCATTCCTTAGTGCCTTGGACAATTTTTCTCATTTCTTCCAAACCTTCAAGTTCTTCTTTGAGAAGAGTTGTGAGGGGAACAAATGCCTAGTCTTCCTGCCTAACAAGATGCGTTAAGTGTTGCAAGTATCTATGCAAGGCTCTGTTCCCACTTTTGAACTTTCTATTCTTATCTTCCTCTTTCTTCAATTGCCCCTTCAATGCCTGAACGAAATCATCAAACTCTTCAATTACCTGCTCCCTAATGGCATGTCCTAGATCATATGTTGTCACATTGTACTCTTCTGGAGTGATCTGGTCTTTGGCTTTGTAATTCTTTGGCTCTGCTAGATGCAATGTTCAAGACCCCGACTCTTCTCTAGTGATCTTGGAGAATTTTTCTTGCTCTTTTTTCCTCCGCTGACTTTCTTATTTTCCTCAAAAAATCTGCGAATTCCATAGCTAGATCAATTTCTTCCTCAGGCCTCTCTCCTATTCTCCTCCTTAGCCATTATGGAGTGGTTGTATGCTGATCATGTACCTGCAGTTGCTCCTGTTCTTGCCTTGCTTCTTTAACTGGTGATTGTTCTCATTCTTGCCTCCTTTCCTTGTGCATTGGTGATTGTTCCCGAGCCTGATGTTACTGCTCTTGTTCATGCGCCTCTTCCTCGTGGACTTTCGCATTAGGAGTACAACTTTCTGGGTTTTCCAGATCATCATCAAATATCATGTCAAGGCCTTCCTTGGCATTCAAATCAGTGACAAGAAGCTCTTCATTTCCTGGCTGGACTCTCCAAAGGTGCTAGTACTATGCCTATCTTGCATTCTCGAAGTGATTTGCTCATTTCCTAGTGACCTCCTGCTAGATTCAACCCTTCCTTCTGCCAAGGCACTAACTTCTTCCACACTTTCTGATGATACTTCATGCCTCTGCTTCTTCTATGGCAGCTCTTTGCTTATGATATTCGGCCTTTTCCTCCACTGTGGCTTAGGTTCTTTAACAATTGTCTTTTCTTTTTTGCCTTTATGTGGACTTTTGCTTTCCTAGATGCTTCAACTCCTTGTGACTCATCAGCTGTATTGTCATGAACTATAAGTCTGGGGGACTTTGGCCTCTCTCAATTCACGAACATGGTGCTCGATCCACCACTTGGTGAATTCTATAACTAGCCTGGAGAGCATCTTTAGATCCACTATCTCTGCTCCCTGCCAATTGGGCTGCTGGATAAACCTATTCCTTACCTTCTCATAATCAGTATAAATAATATCTGCATCTTCTTTCACCTCATCTAGCACAGGGTGGATTTTTGTGGCTTGGATCATATTGAGTAGCAACCTGGAATACATTTTTTTCTAACCTCAAACTCATCTGCTGCATTGGCCCAGTAGTCCTCTAGATGCATCCTTTGATTGAACCTCCTGCCGGCCACTACTCTTATGTTGTAAGGATTATAATCCACCCTTGGCGGAAAATAAAAGAGATGGTAGAACTGTAATTCAACTATTGACTTATCTGCTGTGGATAGTGATGGACACATTTCATCAAAATCCTCTATAACAATTGGGAATTTATGTCCGCCTTCCTTCTTCTCTTTTTGAATCTTATTGAAGGCTGTCAACTGTCTTGTCAGCTCCCACCTCTAATATTACTATCTTATCCGTTGGGTATTTGGGAAGCTTGGATAGATAGCCACCAAATTCCTGAAGTCTGATGTAGGTGAATTTTAGAAATTGGATAAATCAAGGGTTATACTCTTCTATCAGCTTCTTAGCATCCCCTAATAACCTGACGTGCATATTTCTTTGGAGACTCTGCACAATATACATGGCAAATGTATCATTAGATTCTTTGAATTTAGCAATATTGCTCAAGTGCAGCTGAGGGTAGCAATCATGTACTTTGACTTGCCCCTGTCCACAACCTATGAGTTTGTTTTCTATCAAACTCTCATATGTGGTCATTCATGCCAACATTTAAACAATGTAAGAATTCATATAGAAGGTTTGAGTCTTCTCCAAATTTTGTAGTTGCCAGTCCAAATTGTCACTTGTAGCATTGGCTAATCTATATATCTGACTCTGAGCATTACTTCTTCAATAAAGTAGCAGGATTGGGCATATGCCATGATTATGCTTATCGTCATCATTAAATCTCTGTACTCCAGCTTTAAATCAATTCTAGCGAGCTGCTTTGGCATCAGTAGTGAGGTCTCAACTTTAGCATCCACTTGCAATTGATAGTTTCTACACACTCATCCGCCCTTGCCTCATACATCCTTTCAACACTTCTTTTTGATTTGTATATCATTTCCTTATAAATTGGAATTCCAAATGCTCTAGCAATTGCATCTGGAGTGAGGTTTGCCAATGCCTTTCCCTTGAGAGTCACAACTATTCTCTACTCCGGATCATAACATCTTGCAGATTGAATGATCAAATGCAAGCATTGGATGGCCAGAGGAAAACATGATGCTACCTTAATCCCACTTCTGATGAACTGCTTTGTTAGAGGTGACAGAGGATGATTCATAGAGCCAAACATTCTCTCGAGTTCCTTGATATCTAGAGTGCCTAGGTTAGTGTCACTAATCTCCTTCCATCTTGATGTGATTTTGACTCTGTTAGGAATCCTTTCAACTCCTCTTTGATCTAGCTTTGTCTTGACATGCTTGGTGCTCTTGATGATTCAACCATTTCTTCACTGCAAAACAAAATAATGAACATAAGAATGTGTAATGACATATGATTATATATATATATATATATATATAATATCTCTTGAGTATTATATTAATTTCTCTAATATTTACATAATAATAATATTTGTATATATATATATTAGTATATATACATCTCATATATATATATATATATATATATATACATATCTTTACTAGTATTAACTCATAGTGTTTATTCGACTGAAGCTACAAAACATCAACACTCCCTCTTAGCCAGGGAAGATTGAACACATGACTAGGATCGGAAGATATCTTTTACCGTGATATTAAAGATATGGTCTAACTAGGAATTTTAAGTCGAATGATATTCACCATAACTCGTAGATTCATAAGAATATCATCTCATGATATTGAGAGTATTGGCCACAGAATATCAAGTTGCATGATATTCACCAAAAGAATATCATCTCATGATATTGAGAGTATTGGCCACATAATATCAAGTTGCATGATATTCACCAAGTACTCAAAAATAATGTGAAAAGATATATTACATTAATGTAATATCAGAGTTTATAGAGATATCATCTCATGATATTAAGAGTAATGGCCACAAAATATCAAGTCACATGATATTCACCATGTACTCAGAGTACTGGCCTACCAAGATCAAGTCTCATGATGTCAACTAGGTACTCAACAAATATTTTAGATATCACCTCAATATGATATCAGAGATATGGTTTGACCAAGAATATCAAGTCTCATGATATTCACCATAACTCAAAAAATATTTTAGATATTACCTCAATATGATATCAGAGATATGGTCTGACCAAGAATATCAAGTCTCATGATATTCACCATAACTCAAAAATTTCCATAGGTAATGTATCCTTAATGCAAGGTATCATCTATTGTGATCTGTTTCAGTCATCACATGATGTCTATCATAATAGAAGGTCAATGGTCTGTTTAAGGAACTGAATCCACCATGCAAGAAATCATCTATTGTGATCTGTTTCAGCCATCACACGATGTCTATCACAATAGATGGTCAATGGTCTATTTAAGGAATTGAATCCTCCATGCAAGAAATTATCTATTATGATCTGTTTTAGCCATCACACGATGTCTATCACAATACCAGTTTTTGCATATTCTTTTTGCATATTCTTCACAAATGGAATGGCTGGAAGTCCCTTTCAGCTCCTCACAAGTTTTCAATATTTTGATTTATTTCGCCACAACACACACCTTACAGTAATATCCTGTATAAATATTCACTTGCAAACACAAAACTTGCAATTTTTCTTTTCCTTCATTTGCGCGCACACACTAATTTATTAGTTGCCTGCAAATCTAAATAAATTTATACTTGAAAAGCTGAAGCTGACAACTATAGACAATTCCCTTAAATCTCCATTTAAGCACAATTGTGAATCTTGAGTTAATTCACCAAAGATTTGACTAGGAAGAAATCTATCATCTCCAAAGCCAAACACCTCTAGGGTTTGAAGTTGAACTTTTAGTCCAAACTTGTAAATAAGAGCAATAAAATGGCCAAGATATGCAGATGAGCTCTTCAATCCTCTCTTATAACTTCTTCGGGAAGTTTTGAGAAGTTGTAATTTAAAACTCCCTTTTAAAAATAATCAATTTTTGTCTTCACAAAGTGACTTTATTTTATTTCTGCATTTTAACTTAGTCACTTTATAAAAGAATAATGAAACAAAGTCACCTGCAACAACTTAAGACAACTTAATTTCTTAATTTAATGAATTCAAATATTCCCTTATTTAATTTTCTGAATTAGCGTATGAGAATAAAATAGGTTAGTGACATTTCCTTGAACACCTAAGACGAAGAAGAGGACATTACAAAGACTTACTCCACAAAATTTGTCATTCAAGCTATTATATTGAGTCTATGTTTTGTTTAATGAATGAATGTATCTAGGTTGATGTTAAGCCTATATTGAAAAGATGCAGAAGTTATTGTTCTTATGTTTGTGATATCAAGAATTAAATTGAATTAACCATGTTAGGCCTTGCATTGATGCCTGTTATTCATCAAGTATTAACTTTGTGTATTCCTTTAGCAATTTTTTTTTCCAAATTTTATGATATTAGGTTATTTCCTCTTGATGTAGAATATTGGTCTTTGATTTAGCGCATAGTCGACATCTCATTGGTGGTTTGTTTCAAACATTTGTTTATAGCCAAATATGGGCCCATGCATTGACCAGTAGAAACTTGTACTTATTCATGCTTGGATTGTTTATCCTCCTTAATTTGAAAATCTTGTTGCAGGTCTTGATCGTTGATGGTATGATGCCTCCATCCGGGCAAAATATAGTCAGTTAGACATTTATATTTATGCAAAACCCCCCATGAAATCATGTATAGAGATCATAGTTGTAAATTTTGTTAGTTTTAAGTTTATTTAGATCTCAGGGAGCTCCCTCTTTGATTTTAAGATTGTCTCCATAGTACATATTGTTCCGTTTTGTGTTGTTTGGCTATAGACAAATTAAAATAGTACATATTGCTCCGTTTTGTGTTGTTTGGCTATAGACAAATTAAAATGCTAACAAGACTCAGCATTATTGGCTTGCCTCCTGTGTGTTTTAGGTTCAATTAGGGGTGCAGACTGAGCAGATTGGTGCAGTAGACAAGATTGTCTGGCCAGACCATAACACAGTCCAATGTTTCTAATACAGCACAAATAATTGTGCTTAAAATTAAATCTATAGTTTTCTTTAGAATATCCTTTGTCAGGGTCAATGAAGAAGCGGCCAAACTTTGAACATGCATTGCTTTTCATCATTCTAAATTCTGGGGAACTCCAAAGGCACTGGCCATGTATTCTATTAATCAAAGGAGAATATTTTATTTGGTCTTAAGAAGCTGGGTATGATGGGGAAGAATGTTGCTTTAATAGCTGTGTTACGCTGAATAAGTTGGTCTAGGGGAAGAGAAATTTTCCTTGCGCCCTTAAAAGTTGAGAGGCAGGTTTGGAACCCCTTTCTCATTCAACTTCATAGGCTGATGCTGTTATCTGGATACTGGATTATACACTATTTTTATGGATGGCATAGCCGCAATTTGATGTGCTGTTCGGGCAGAATTCATATTTTCAGAAGCTGGGTGTAGCGGTTCCAGAGGGCTATGTTTATTGAGGGAGGACAGAGAATACAGAAGTTGCCTGAAGAATACACATCTTTTCATATAGACTTTGTATAGGCCCACTTAGTACAAGAATGATAAATCTTGTTTAATTTAGACCCTTTTGGATAGGCTTGATTAGAGGATGGTTTATTGTTGTTTAAATAAATGGCCAAACACTTTACAATAGTCCTATTCTTGGCTCTGTAAGAATTCAAGATTAATACAGGTCCATTTACACATATGAGTTGTCTAATTTTTGTAGATTTTTTTTTCAGTGGACAGGGTTGCATAAAGTTTATGCACATAATCATCCATTTGCATTTATATCATATCAAAGTCTTGATTAGTTCTAGATATTTTCTCTACCTTGCATATGTGCAAACCATCAACTATAAGTGGAAAATAACTCAGTTTTCTCTACTTCAAAGTCATCATGGAAATCATAGATCAAATGTCATAGCATATTAGCAACAGGAGAAGATAGATCAGTTTGTGTGTGTTTAAATCCAGTTTGATATTTTGTGATATAATGTAAAATTTGAGGTCTTTCATGTTGGGTGCAGAAAAAGAAACATCGTCAGCTTAGGTCAGTTCTATGTGGAAGATGTCGACTTCTATCTCATGGACACATGCTTACTGCTGTTGGTGGACATGGGGGCTATTCTGGTGGAAAGCAGTTCATATCTGCTGAGCAACTTCGTGAAACATTGTCTCATCTCCGCCTTGAGAAAGCATTAATTGTTAAACTGGTAGGTGAGAACCAAATAGCCAAGTTAATGGTTATTGATTGGTTACTTTCCAAAAAAAGTGTAACTTGTAAGTGTATGAAAAAGCTGTACAGCTGTATGTTTATTTTTTGGGAAATCACCAATTCATTTATGCTATTTTATTTTTCAAGAAGGGCTGTGGCAAAGATAAGGTTCAGCTGTGAAATGAAAGTTTAGTGCATTGGATAAAATCTCTTTCTTGTAGTCTTGTTTCAGCTTTGGCCCGTGTCATCATTGATCCAGCACGTAAATTGTTTTATATTTCTATAGAGTTGTTCATGGTTGTATGTCTCTATAACATTAGGTTGCTATTCATTTCATTTTTTTTCCAAGAAACATCTTTTTTCTTACTTGCATACTATTGTATGAATATATGCAATAGGACAGATGCTTTTGTTTTTCCCTTGCTGAGCATGATTGTTAAATGTTTTTCTGCAACCGTACTACACTGTTGCCATGTTTTCAAATAGTGCATGATAGCATATGTGATGAACATATCTGTGGAGGCTTCAGAGAAATGAGTCAGCCTGTGGTAAAGGAGAATGGTGCCTTCAAGACAATTGTTAGTTATTTCATGAATTTATACAAGCAATATTTGTTATGTTTTTGTGGAATAGTAGCTCAAGTTGCATACATTTTTAACTCTCTCTCTCTCTCTCTCGTGAATTTTTGAGCGAGTAGATTATGTTGTTGTTTTACAATACTACATCAATATTGCAGTTTGTCAACAAAGTTAATCTACCTTTCTCAATTGTTTTATTACAATTCTAAGATATTTGGTCCAATGTTTGTGATATACTCATATACATCGTTAAAAATCAGTGTATATGATCATTTGACTGATTAACTGTCTAATTTTGTTTTCCTTGGGTACGGGCAAGGGTTTGGCTATCTATATATATTAAAAATTATAAAATTATAGAATATAAAAATTGTGATACTCATAATTGCCAATTAACAAATTTTTTAAATACCCTATAATGTGCAAGAAAGACAAGATTCATAAAATTTTAACCTTGTCAAATGTCAATACAAAAATCACAATCAATAATCAATAATCTACATACTGCTCTTCATTAAAAGCAACGGAGTCAACTTTTGGTTCAATTTCATTTGAACCAAAATGAGTTACAATGCCACTTCCACAAGCCATGCCATATGTAGAAGTTGCTTCATCTAAAGAGCGTTTTGACAAGTCGTGCCACAATAAAATCTTAGTCAGCAGTCTCAAAAGTTAAATCCCAATTCCTCATCGCCCTTTCATTGTAATCATTGGTTCAATTTCATTTGAACCACAATGAGTTACATTGCCTCTTCTACTAGCCATGTCATATGTAGAAGCTACTTCATCTAAAGAGATTTTTGGCAAGTTGTGCAACAATAAAGTCTAAGTCCGCACGTTCAAAATTAGATCTCAATTTCACTCCTTTATTTTAATCAAGTTTCTTATGTGACATGAGATCCCAATAACTAGTGGGTATTTGGGGGCAACACTCTCAATGGGGTTGAGGGCCTATGAAACTATGCAAACCTTCATGGCATACATCATTCTCATGATTTTATCATTTATCAAATTTGGTATTTGACACTTTTTTGTTTATAAAAATAATGTTAAAAATGATTTTTTGAGTAGGCCAACCGGTTGTCCCAAGTTCACCCAAGGTGTTTGGACGAGACTTTTGACAAGCCCACTAGTGAATCAGTCTTGAACTTGGCCCCAAGCTAGACCCATATAGGTAGGGGGTTTTGGGCGAATTGGTAACATAGTTTATTGTGGTTCAATTTTAGTATGTTATTCATTTCTTGGTTTGTAATTGATAACACTATTTAATTTTTCCCTCTAAAGTCAATGTATTGATTTTTTGCTAAATTCAAATGGCTTGTTTATAGTGCTAGGAGTCCATAGGGAAAAAATAGTTGTAGACATGCCTTTGCAAGTAGTTCTTATGGAAAATAAAAAAATAGAATGACTAGAGAAAATGGGATGAGAAGTTGTATTGTTCTTTCTTTGGTAAAACTGGAAGAGCTTAAAGTTTGAGCTTTTTCCCATACATTTAGTATTATAATCATTGTAAAATTTGTGCCCCTTTCTTTTGTTTCACTTTCATCTATGATACTAGTGTTGAGTATTTTGTCATTGATGTCAAAGGTTGATGATCAAGGTCATATAAATCTCAGAGGATTACTCAAAGTAATTGAAAATTGGTTGAGCTACTTTCTTGCTTGGTTGAGGTGCTTGAGGTGGTTGTCAACTGCTTGTTTTTATTTTCTTGCCATGTCAGCATTTAAATTTTCAAAGGATCGATTTCTATGTTTTTAACCATGGCGGCCAAGTTTAATATTCGTTCCTCATTGCATATGACCAAAGTTGTGGGAGGCTTCAAAATTTAATAATTAGATGGCTGTTTCCTTCTTTCACTTATTCCTTCTTCCTTCTTTTGTCTTGATGGCTTAGTGGAGCAGCTTCTTTAGTTGTTGTCTATAATTAGTCAAACAGCCTTAAGGTGAGGTGGCTGCGTTTTTCCTTTGGACCATGAAATTGCATTAATGATGTGCACTAATTAGATATGGTATTGTGTGCGTTGCTAGCAAAGGAGTCATGCACAAGGCGAGTATTATGACATAGAGTCGTCGATACTTGTGGAAAGTGTTGTGCTTCCAGAAAATAAGAGTTCTACATTTGTAAAAGATGTTTGCTATTGCTGTTTTTGTTAACGGAGTCAATGCCTAATTTTGGCGATTATTTTTGTTGCCATTTTAGATGATTCCTAGAGACGTTTTTAAAAAAGGAATATAGTTGCATTGATACTCAGTGAAGTTATTGTGGTATAAGGAGAAAAAGATCGTGCGTACTTTTTTGGATATGTACAAGTGCCATTCCTGGGTTGAGGACTTGTAATTTTTATTGGGCGTTCATTTATAGCTTGACGTTGAATATCTCAGTTAGCATTTTTTGCTAGCTATAGTATAGGTTTTGAAGGGTGCGATGACTAGGCAGAGTTATTTTTAGTGTCGAGCATGTTTAATCTGTAATGGACAATGTTGTGTTTTTTTGAAGAGATCAATGCTGGAGGTTGCTGGCCGTGCAAAGGAGATGATCAAAGCTATCCATTCAAATGAACAAGAACCAATGATAGTGCTTGAAGTGCATATTTTTGAGGGATATGTTATTATTTTCAAAGCTTCTTTTGAGTCTGAAGAAGGGCGTGATAGTGCTGAAGGTCATAGGAGTGAACATTGGAGTATTTTGTCGAGTTGATAATTTAAGTGATAATGGTTTAAATGCATAGTTACAAGACTCAGACGTGCCTCAGACTCGGCAAGCTAGATTTGGGCTTGGACTCGGACTCGGCGCCTAGACTCGTTGAAAAACCCAAGAAATTCAAAGATTTTTAAGGATTTAAAACTTTTTGATGCATTATTTAGTCAATTAACATTAACGACACAATAATTGAGATAAATAGAAGCTATTTTGCACACATAAACAAGTTTACATTGATCACATAAGTATAAATGTGAATTTCTGAAGGAAATAAGTTAACTATTAAACTAGTTACTAAATAACACGTTAGAAATCTGAAATATAAATAGTGTCACTGTCAAATCTACAGTATTCATGGAATATGATATCCATGGAATCAAAAGTTCAAAACATATATCAAAATAAAAGCTAGAGCCTAGAAGACTAAGGCCCTATGTCTTCCTGCGTGTACGCCTAAGATAGGTCATGGAAGATTTTGCAACCATCTTCTGTCCCTGTGTCTGAGGATCAACCTCAGTGACATCCTCATCATCCTCATAATCATCATCATCCTTAGATCCCTCACTCTTAGCCTCAGGGTCCTCCACCAGGTCTCCTCGTGCTCTAGCCTCCTCCTGTGCCATTTCTACTGCCTTTGCCTCTCGATCCACTTGATCAACCCATTCCAAGTCTTCATCACTTGAAGACAGGATCATCAATCTCACTGTTCCACTTTGCTAGTGGATCAACCTCCTCTAAAATGATAGGAGATGTGTCAGTGCCCAAGATTTGTCTATGATGAAGGCGAAGGTTATAATGCACAAACACAAGATCATTCATCCTTTTCACTGCCAACCTATTGCGCTTCTTCGAGTGTATATGCTCGAACATACTCCAATTGTGTTCGCATCCTGAAGCACTACATGGTTGGCTCAAGATACGAATTGCAATCCTCTGTAATTTGACACTGTATTACCAAACATCTCCCACCATGCATCTGAAACAAGAGATTTTAAAAATAAATTCTATAACTTTGACTTTATCAATGTAAAATGGTAATAGAATTAGAAATTAGAATTGAGATTTTAGAATCATAGATTTTTTTTGAGCCCGGGATGGCGTATTTCCAAGCTTTATCCCTTACTACACAAATAAGGTCTGCATTTGGGTTAATTGAAGGCCTAGATGAACTACCCTTAGGCTGAGACATTATGCTGCTGCTGCAATATATCATAAATAAAAAAAATAAGCATCTACAATAATGAAAATCAAAGACTAGGGCTTCTTACTTTTCAAGTTTTTTTATTAACATAAAATGTAGCAAATCTAAGATTCTAAAGAGAAACAAATGTAAACACGATGGAAACATGAAATTTGAATGGAAAAAATTCATAAAACAACACAAAAATGTAACTCACCTCTTCAAAATTGCTCCAAAAATGAAGAAATGCAACTCAAATTTATAGATGCCTTCTCCAAATGCTTCTTTCAGCTCCTCTCAATGTGTGAATATAAGCTAGAAACTAGCACAAACAATCAACAATCAACATATGAGAGTCAATCGATTTGCTAATCTATTTTCTAAAACCCCTATATTCTTCTCCCAAGCCTTTTTCCTCTCTTCTAAGTCTTTGCAAATGATGGAATGACCTTTTTAGGTCTTAGAGAAGGCATATAAGAAAAAAAGAATCATTAAAAACAATTAAATTTTTTTATTTTTTGCTTTTTGTAAGTGCTGGATGTGGCAGAGTCTGGAGCACGAGACTCACCAAGTCCATCGAGTCCTAGGACTCGGCCAAGATTCGATCAAGTCAACTTGCCGAGTCAAAAAGACTTGGCAAGCCTGACTTGGCTTGGGACTCGCCGAGTCCTGTAACTGTGGTTTAAGGAGAACTAGTCAGAATCGATTCATATATTAGTGTATTTTTGGGTTGGTGCCCAAACTGAGGTTGGTGCCTCAACTGACTGGAGTTGGTGCTTTAACAAGGGTTGGTGCTCTTTGCGAGTTGGTGCTTACTTTTTTTAAGCTGGATTGGTGCCCATTTTTGTTAATAAAAGCTATTGTATGCCGTGGTTTTTTACGCAAAAGGGTTTTCCAGAAGAAATCTAGTCTATGTGTCTATATGGTTGCTCTCATTATTTCTTATGTGCTCTTCAACTAGGTTCTAGAACTCCCCAAGAATCGCATGGATTAGGTTTGAGGTTGGTTATCCGCTAGATTCATCTAGGGCCCTACTTGCAAATGGTTTCAATACAACAAACTAACAAGGACAAGCTTCAAATCTAAGAAGTATTCTACAAAAAAGCCTTTGGAACTTGTGCACACTTATTTGTGTGGGTCAACAAGGATGAAAAGGTTGCAAGGTGAGAGTTATTTCGTGCTGTTGATTGATGATTATTCTAGTATTACTTGGGTAATTTTTCTTAAAGATAAATTTGAAGCAATTGAGGATTTTAAGGCATTCAAAGCCTTAGTAGAGATTAAAATAGAGTCAAAGATCAAATACCTTAGTTTTAACATAGGATGGTTTACCTCGAATGAAATTGTAGAATACTGTGAAAGGCATGGGATAAAGAGACAATATTGTGCTTTAAGGATTCCGTATCAAAATTGAGTATTTGAGAGAAGGAATAGAACAATCCAAGGAATGGTAAGAGCTATCCTAAATGAATCTAAGATAGTTGACACTTTTTGGAAATAAGCGGTTCATACAACTGTCTACATTTCAAATTGAGCACAAATTAGAGTGAATAACAACAATACTCCATATGAACTTTGAAAGGGAAGCTCTGTGGTTCATACAATTGTATACATTTCAAACTAAGCACAAATCATGTTGAATAATAACAAAGCTCCATATGAACTTTGTAAGGGAAGGCCTGCATCAGTCAAGTATTTTAAGGTTTTTGGAAGCAAATGCTATATAAGAAGGGATGCCAAAGATTTGGGAAAATTCGATTCTAGAAGCAATGAAGGTATCTTCCTTGGATATACCACAAAGAGAAAAGCATACAAATGCCATAACAAGAGATTGTACAAAGTTGTTGAAAGTGCAATTGTGAGAGTTGATGAAGAAATGCATCAAAAGGAGATAGTACAGGAAATTGATTATCAAAAGGAAGAAAGTTATAAGAAGAAGAAATGGAGGAAGAATTTAAAATTGGAGAAGTTAAGCAAAGAAATACAAGGACTCCATCAAAGGCATCACCCAAGACACCATCTAGATTTGTTTAAAAGAACCATCTTGGAGATTCGATTATTCGAGACAAGGGCACAAATTTAGACAAGAAGAAGACTTGCCAATACAACAAAACATGTGAATTTGTGTTTGGTTGCCAAAGTTGAACCAATTTTTTTTAAGAAACAAGTGAAGACAAGCATAGGATCAAAGCTATGGCGGATGAAATAGATCAAATAGAGAAGAATGAAACTTTAGAGAATGTCCCAAGACCTAAGGATAAGGTCATTGGAGCCAAGTGGGTTTTTTCGAAACAAACTAAATGAGGACGGCTAAGTCCTAAGGAATAAGGTAAGATTGGTTTGCAAGGGATATGCTCAAGTGGAAGGAGTTGAGTTTGATATATCATAAGTATTTGCTTCTATTCCTCATATGGAAGCCATAAAGATGTTCCTAGCCCTTGCTAGTTTTAAGAACTTCAAAGTCTATTAGATGGATGTAAAATCAGCCTTCCTAAATGGAAATTGAAAGAGGAAGTGTACATTGAACAAATTGAAGGGTTCATTCTGTCAAAGAACTAGGCTAATGTTTGTAAACTAAAGAAGGCTCTTTACAAATAAAAGCAAGCCTCGAGGGCTTGGTATTCAAGGTTAGACAATTATCTTCAAGAGAAAGGCTTCAAAAGAGGAACTACGGATAGCAATTTGCATTATCAAGAACAAAGGAGATAATTTGTTGATTGTTGTCATCTATGTGGATGACATCATTTTTGGAGGAGAACATGAGTGAATGTGTAAAGAATTTGCTTCCAACATGTAGAAGGGATTTTAGATGTCGATGCTAGGTAAGCTATATTTATTTCTTGGTTTGCAAATTATTCAATTTGATAAAGGATTCTTTACATCACAAACCAGAATTTTTAAGGAAATGTTGAAGTTTAGGATGGAAGATTGTAATTGAATGAGTATTTGTATGATTACTAGTTACAAATTTAGCAAAGATGACGAATCTCCTACAACAAATTAGATTATGTACAGATCTATGATTGGAGGTTTGCTATACCTCATAGCTACAAGGCCTTATATTATGCAAGTAGTTGGTTGTGGCATGGTTTCAAATAGCTCCAAAAGAAACTCATGTAAATGCAGTCAAAAGAATATTGAAATATTTGAAGGGAACTATGGATTTTGGATTGTTGTATTCAAGAGGTGAAGATTTTACCCTTACATCATACATAGATGTAGGTTGGGCAAGCAATGTTGATGATAAGAAAAGCACCAATGGAGGTGCATTCTTCCTTGGCAATTGTCTTGTATCTTGGTTAAGCAAGAAACAAGCATCAATTTCACTATCTATAGTAGAGGCCGAATATATTGTAGCAGCAGCTTGTTGCACACTTGTTTTATGGATGAAACATACTTTGAAAGATATTACGGTTGAACATGAGCATCCTATTCCCATACTTTGTGATAATATGAGTTCCATCAACATATCAAAGAATCTAGCTATGCACTATAGGAAAAAGCATATTCTGATCAAGTATCATTTCTTGAGAGAGCAAGTACTTGAGAGCAGCAAGTAAAATTGGAGTATGTTGCTACTAAGGACCAAATTGTATATATTTTCACAGTCTCTTTTATAAAACACTTTTGAGTGTCTGAGGGAGAAATCATGAGTGATGTCATTCTCATCCATTCACTAAATTCTTCAAAAGAAGCATGAGTTTAGGAGCTATTCATTGCATTATTCAATTAGCGCTAGATACCCTTTTCCATTGATGTCAAAAGTGGAGAAGTTAGTGAGGGGGAGCTTTTCAGTGACTCAATTGTTTTCATAATATTATTCTTATATGGTTGCCATCAATGACGAATGGGGAGATTGTTGGAATATTTTCGTTGATGTCAAAGGGCAAAATCATTGGCTTAGTAGACAAAGGAATTGCCCCAAATTTATGACTCTAAGATTGAGTTTTGCTGATCATGACAACAACAATTTGATCGTCAAATTGCACAAGTATTTCAGCATCCAAGTTGAAGGAGAATCATTTAAGGCAAATAGAATATTCTTGATGACTCCTTGATGTAAATAAAATAATTTCTTTTGGGCCGACCTTATAGTCTTTAGAGCATAGATTTGGGAAAGAAAAATTTAAATAAAAAATACTTTTAGTATTTTACAAGAGGCCCCCTCGCCCACCTCGCTTGATGGTAGCACTTAGCTTTGGCAAGGAAAAATAAGATAATTTCTGGCTGACCTAGTGATGTTGAGTGCCCAATTTGAGAGGGAGATTAAAATTAAAAATAAATGTTTATTTCAAACTTGGCCGACCTAATTTGAGGAGGCATATCCATTGGTGAAAGGTTTCATTTGGAGGGATATAAATAGAGGTCACTTGGAGTTCATTTCTCAAGCATTTAGGTATATTTTTTCAGTTGTAGGAAGGGAAGAATAAAGAAGGGTTTACAACAGATACATATCACATATGTTGGGAATTAGTGTTCACATAGGTGTTAGCAATATTGCATCACAGGATGCATAAAATAATAATTAGGTTTGTTATGGTTTGTTTAATAAGTTATTATAATAGTGACGTATAGTGAGTTGTTAAATATAACTCTATTTATAGGAAAGTTGTTTGTGGGAGTTTCCTAAAAAATAGGATATGAGAATCCTATATATATGTAATATTTATTGATTGAAAATTAAGAGGCATGTACCATTTTGTTTTTGATTATTCTAGCTTTTGTGTCTCTGCCCTTATTTCTAATATGGTATTAGAGAAAGCTTTGTTTGCAGATTCTTTGGAGTGGCTTTTGGAATTGGGTGTAGGGGAGTGTGTAAGCAGTTTGTTGCAGCTCTTTTCTTCTGGCTAGATCGGCTTGTCAATGCCGTGTTCATTTTTTTGCTGCATTCAGATCTTGCTTGCTTGCATAGGCTTGTGGATTGGCTAACTTGTACGTTTCCTTTGTAATCTCTTGATGATCAACAACTTTGATTGAAGAGTTCTGATAGGCAGGGTTATTTTGCAGCTGCTGTGTTAAAAGTTGGTCCATTTTTTCTTCCCTACCATTGCATGGCATGATCAATCTCCTTCATTTCTCATCACATGGAGTATTGTTGTTTTGTTGTGGACAATTGACTTCTGCTCGTGGTTGTTTACTTTCTTGTTGGTTCGATGCCTGATTATTGATGCCCTTCTTGACTTGGATGATGCCCTTACAATGATCCATATTTTTGCAACATTGCTTGCAAAAAAGACACATGATATTCCTATTTAGCAGGTCCACACTTGTTGAAGATTAAGTCTCAAACGGTGAAAAAATCCACAAGAGTAAGTTGGAGAGCATCTTCATTTTGTAGAAGCATGTGATCTCCCCTGTCCATTGGTGGCCTCATTCTTTGCGAGTGCATTATAGTTTGAATAGGCTGTGGATTTTGATTACTTTGTGTTTTACTACTTAAATTGAGTATATGTAGGGCGAATTTGTAATGTCCCTGTTTTAGCAGGTTCTTGTAGTTGGGCATGGTTAGTTCATTATCATGACCCTCGTGAGTTGACAATGAGATTTGAGGGTCTCTATGATAGACTTACTATTTTTAGTAAGTCTATTTTGAGAAGTCGCTATTTTTAGCAGTGCAGTGGAGGCAGTTCAGAGTTGTTGAGCAACAAGATGCATTTTATTGAGTATTTAATGAGGCTTCATGATATTAAAGTTGTTTATTAAGTTAATCTTATTAAATAACTTACCTTTATGTTTTAATTTAAAAGTGTGAACGAGAAGCCTCTTAAGTGAAAGGTGTGTGGGAGAAGCCACACTCTTTTTAATGCTTTTATAAGAGCTATTGAGGAAAATTGAACTTAATTCTAGACTTGTGCATTTTTATGAGTTTTTTGGTGTGAAGAAGTTCTACAAGGGTTTGAGGACTGATTACTCTCTTCTGCAATTTGAATCATCATTCTTGGTGGTGAATTTTGCTACTGAACTCTGGAAATTCAATTATGAATTGTGGATGCAAATTTGGTGCTGTTGTATACCAAATTTGAGAAGATTTAAGCAATTACAGCTGAGACTGAGGGTTTTAATAATCTGGTTTGAATTCTTTTGTGGCTCACTTATTTCTTTGGGAGGCTGACTTATCTCCTCACGAAGCTGCGTTTCATATCTAAGATGCAACACATTAATTCTCTTGGGCTGCGTCTTCTTCCTGGAAGCTTGCGTTTCCTTCCAAGAGGCTGCGTTAACTTCCTAGTGGCCTGAGTTTTCAATATAGGAGGTTGTATTTTGAAATTTGAAGACTGCAAGTTGTTTTCTGGAGATTGCAAGTCTGTACATTGGCTGCGTACCATTTCTCATTGGCTGGGAAACATTTCCAGCTTGCCACACTTCATGATAAGGTGCCATTTTGCATTTGTTAATTGAAAATTTGTTTAGACAATTTGCAAATTAATAAATTTGGTTATTTCTGGTGAAGTTTTGAAGTTAGTATAAATTGTTATTTATTATTATTCAATTCTGGAAAAAATTCAAAAAAAGTCAAAAATTATCAAAACAAAACAAAAATTGCAAGCAAATTCAGAAATAAACATTATGTTCAGCAAAGAGCCAGGCATGCTCTTTACAGGTTTAGGTCTTCTAGTTGTTGTTTGACAGGTCGAAAGGAGCCTTTCTAGTGTCATTTGACTTCGGCTACAAAATTCATTGGTTCTGTGTGAAGAGTTATGATAGAGATTTAATTGAAGTTATGTAAGTCCGATACGAACTATCTAGATGTTGAAACACATGGAATTCATAATCATCATGGCTATTATACACACAGGCAATCCCATATCTGTGGTGCTCCTAGGGGACATGTAGGTGGCCACCATGTGCATATGCATGATATGCACATTCAGGGCCGAATTGAAGGGCCTGAACATTGACACGGTGAGGGCTAGGTTCTAGGCGGAGACCCAGGGCCCCTTCATTTGCATTATATGCATGAGCATGCACACTCGCTTCATCATAGTGATGACAATGGTATGTGAGAAGAACAAGATGAAGGTGGTGGTGACAATGATGGCATGGAGGTTGATATTCCCATGGCAAGAGGTAATCTTGGAGATTCTTAGGTGATTGTACTTGTTTGGCCGCAAGCTACTAATTAACGCTCTTTCATACCAAGGTGTTGAATATGTGACTTCATAGTAATAAAATGGGTGCTAATGTCTTTGAGTCATAATTAGTAGAAAGGTTATGTGCAACACCAATTAAGATATTGAGTCTAGCCATCAATGTTAAGATTTAATAGTTTTATAAATTGTTATTTATTATTATTCAATTCTGGAAAAAATTCAAAAAGGTAAAAAATTATTTACAAAAAACAAAAATTGAAAGCAAATTTAGAAATAAACATTATTTTTAGCAAAAAGCCAGGCAGGCTCTTTACAATGGTATCAAAGCGGTTTCCTGCTAGTTTGTAGCGAATTGGGTTCAATATGGCCCATAGATTCAGACCTGGCATGCACTACATCCGCAGAGTTCCTAATTCTCCACCTGGTGAGGGAGAAGATGAGATTCAGTTTGGCAGTGTTGGTGACAGGGGTGCTGGTGGTTTAGATGGTTTGGATGGTACAGGTAATAGAGATGCTGGTACTGCTTCGGATGTTGACAGAGAAGCCAGGGATGCATTTAGGAATCTGGCAGATGGCCAACATCATGTGGCCACTGTATTACATCAGTTATCTGACACTCTATAGCGCATTGCACTACCTGGCGACCGTGGCAGAGAGAGGTACTAGGAGTGTCTGTTAGTTCACACAGGTCCAGAGCTAATGACATGTCTAGAGCTAGTGACAGGATGAGCGCTGAGGACCGGACTAGATATGATGATAGGTTCGATAGGATTGGTCGTACTGGTGTTTATGATAGGCCACAACGGCCTACTTTTCTAAGACCCGAGGTTGACGCGGTTAGTACTGGGACTGATGCCACGCCATTTGCAAATGACATTGTTGCTCACTACGTTGAGTGGGATGCTCTACCACACGCCATCAAGCAAAATCTGAATTTTGACAGATTCCTTACACAGAAGCATGAACATTCTAGAGGTAGGCCTGCACCTGAGAGACAGAGGCCTAGGCAATCAGATTTGCGACAGGCAACCAGAAAGATGACCTTGGACCATTATGATGGTAGTGGCAAGGTTACAACATGAGCTTGGGTTCATAAGCTCGACACATACTTAGCTTTGCGTCCCATGACTGAGGAGGACGCCATTCACTCTGCTATGTTGCATTTAGATGGAGTAGCTCATGACTGGTGGTACCATGGGCTAGTGTCTCTTCGACACGATCAGATCGTCTATTACCAAGATTTTGTTGACAGGTTGATAGAATGGTTTGATAGGATGGACCCTAAGACTTATTTCAGAGAGTTGGTTCAATTGAGGCAGACAGGTGGCCTTGAGGCTTTTATCAGTGGGTTTCAACAGTTATTTGTTATGGTTTATGACATTTCTGAGAGGAGAGTTATGCTCTTCATAGAGGGTTTGGTTGAGCCTCTCAGAGGGTTGGTTAAGTCTTTGGATCCACCTACCTTGCAGGAAGCTATGAAAAAAGCAAGGAATTTGGAAGCATCTACACCACGAAGCAAGTTTGCTTCGAGACCTTCTACTTCATCCTATGATAGGATAACTCCTAAAAAAAGATGATAGAGCTGAATTTAAGCATCCTGCAACAACCCCTTTAGATCAAGAAACTCTGAATGATCTAAGGAGGAAAAAAATATGTTTTCATTGCAGGGGACCCCTTATGATTTTGACCATGATTGTCCTATGAAGCCTAAAGGGAAAAATAAGATGATGGAATGGTTTTATGATGATGAGGATAATTCTGATTTTCAGGAGCAACAAGCTGATTATGAGCATGACACACATGAGGCTTTAGGTGATGGTGATGAGAAGGTAGATGATTCTAACTTCAAGGCTGTTTACCTTTCTAGCATGAGAAGGGAAGGTGCTTTCAGGATGCATGGACTCTTGGCAGGGCAGTGTGTCATTGCTCTTTTTGACACAGGTGCTACACACAATTTTATTGATTCATGTTTGGTTGCTAAGAGAGTGTTTAAAACTGAAGATTTCGAGGGACTTAGAGTATAAGTGGCTGATGATTACACTCTTTAAGTGTAACAAGATGATTTCCAAACTTCCTGTGAAGCTAAAAGATTTTTATGTGGTTGACATGAGCAGTACTGATATAGTTCTTGGCATGAGCTGGTTGCACACTCTTAAGGACATTTACATCAACACTGAGAGGATGGAGTTGGGATTTATTAAGGATGGCAAAACTCACATTCTTAAGGCCATCATGAGTAGTAATCTGAAGATGATTTCTTTCAACTGTATGCAACATTTGGTACGGTATGATGACATTGTTGATTGGGCAACAACGTGTAGGATGTTGCCTACCTTCGATAGTGCAGATAAGCCAGCTTATCATCCTGATATTCAGCAACTCAGAATTAAACACTCTAAAGTGTTTAATGATTTACCACATGACAGGCCACTTGATAGAGGGATTGAACACATTATTGAGTTAGAGGAGGGCACTAAGCCCATTATGATTACTCCTTACCGGCACCTTAAGAGACTAAAGGATGAGATAGAAAAGACCATTCAGGAGCTGCTCGCTATGGGACATATTAGGCCGAGTAAGTCTCCTTTTGCTTCATCAGTTGTTTTGGTGAAGGATGAGACACTCAAAATGTGTATAGATTACCGAATGCTGAATAAAAAGACTATTAAAAATCGGTATCCTATCCCTCGGATTGATGAGCTTATTGATGAGCTACTTGGGGCATAGTACTTCTCCAAGGTTGACTTGAGATTCGAGTACCATCAGATCAGAGTCAGAGAGCAGGATGTGGAGAAGACAACGTTTAGATGTCATTGTGGCCATTTTGAGTTTCTAGTCATGCCCTTTGGTTTAACTAACGCCCCCACCACATTTCAGTCGACTATGAATAGAGTCTTCCATAGTCAGTTGCGAAGATTTGTTCTCGTGTTTTTTGATGACATACTAGTTTATAGTAAGACTTGGGATGAGCACGTAGGACATCTGGATGTAGTATTGGGTATTCTTGAGGGGCCTTTCTTGTATGCCAAGGAGTCTAAGTGTGCCTTAGGCATGACTGAGTTGTTATAGCTAGGACACATCATCAGTGCAAAGGGTGTTCGCATGGACCTTGATAAGGTTCGTGATTGGGCTACACCGGAGAACCTGACACAGCTGAGAGGATTCATTTGACTTTGTGCTTTCTACCATAGGTTCGTGGTAGGGTTGTCTAGGCATGCAACTCACCTTACTGATTTGACCCATAAGTTTGCATTTGTGTGGACTACTCAGGCACATGAGTGTTTTGAGAAGTTCAAGGTGATTATGACATCATGCCTAGTCTTGGCATTGCCAGATTTCACAAGACCATTTGAGTTGCATTGTGATGCCTCAGGTGAGGGCATTGGAGCAGTTCTTTCTCAAGATCGCCATCCTATAGTATTTGAGAGTCGAAGGCTTAGAGGTCCTGAGAGATTATTCAATGTATATGATAAGGAAATGTTGGCCATTATGCATGCTTTGGCCAAATTCAGGCAGTACTTAGTTGGCAGCAAATTTTGTATTAAAACAGACCACAATAGCCTGAAGCATTTCCTTGAGCAACGAGATCTAAATGAGAGGCAGCAAAAGTGGGTTAGTAAGTTACAGTCGTATGACTTTGATCTCCTATATCAAAGGTACTTAGAATGTGGTTGCTGATGCCCTTTCTCAGAGACCCCACTTGTGCATGATTACTGAGATAGAAGAGGATTGGAGACACCTGATCATTGCAGAGTATACTCGTGATTAGTGGGCAGTTGGCATTGTTGATGGTAGTGTACAGGACAACAATTATACCCTTGCAAATGAGTTGATCATTTACAAGGGGAGGATATATCTAGTTCCTGGATCAGGTGTTAGACTGATTATTTTTTGGGCCTTTCATGATTCTCCATTGGCTAGACAACCTGGGTTTTTCAAAACCTATAAACAGATTCGGGAGAGGTTCACTTGGAAGGGCCTAAAATCTGATGTGAAACAGTATGTTCGAGAGTGCTCTATTTGTCAGCAAAACAAATAGGAGCATACTTATCCTGCAGGTTTGTTATAGCTGCTTCCCATTCCTGAGTGGAAGTGGGCATGTTTATCTATGGATTTCATTGTGTGCTTGCCGGAAGCCCAAGGTAGAGACTACATTTTTGTGGTGGTGGGTTGACTCACCAAATATGCTCACTCCTTTCCGATCACCACCACTTATTCAGCTGTTCAGATAGCAGCGCTGTTCTTTTGGGAGGTGTTTAGATGGCATGGTTTACCCTGGACTATTGTGAGCGTCCGTGATAGCCGTTTCATGAGTCATTTCTGGCGAGCGCTTTTCAGGTTATGTGGGACAAAATTGATTACAATTACTAGTTACCACCCTCAGACTGATGGTCAGACTGAGATAGTGAATAAATGGGTGGAAGGCTATTTGCGGAATTATGTTTCATCTCAGCAACGGGCTTGGGTGAAGTGGATACACTTATGTGAGTATTGTTATAATTCCAATCACCCTATGACTATTCAAATGTCTCCATTTCGAGCTTTGTATGGGTACGATCCCCCTAGTTTCATGGATTTGTTGTGCAACGACAGTAGGGTACCTAGTGCAGGTGATATGCTTCAGAATAGTCAGGAGACTCATGACATCATGAGGACGTTGAGAAATAACATTTAGAGAGTTCAAAATCAGTAGAAGCAGTATGCTGATCAGAGGAGGATTGCTTGTTCTTTTCAGGTGGGCGATATGGTCTACTTGATGTTACGGCCTTACCGACAGTCTTCCATCAGGAAGAGCGGAGCTAAGAAGCTCAAGTCTCGCTACTATGGTCCTTTCCGTGTAGTGAGATGCATGCAGGAAGTTGCTTATGAGTAAGATTTGCCTTTGGACAACAGAGTTCATAATGTATTCCATGTATCACGCCTCAAGAAGGCGTTGGGCCGTCATGTTGTCCCATCTTCTACCTTACCCCCTCTGGATGATGAGGGTAGATTAGAGTTGGTCTCTGAGGCTATTGTGGATACCAGGGAGAGGCATTTGCACCGACGGATCATCAAAGAGTTTCTGGTGAAGTGGCAGGGACTTCCAGATGAGGATGCCACTTGGTAGCCTGAGGATATACTTCAACACCCCAGATTGCGATTGCTTGGGGACAAGCAATCTTGGGGAGGGAGGATTGTAATGTCCCCATTTTAGCAGGTTCCTATAGCTAAGCATGGTCAGTTTATCATTGCGCCCCTTGTGAGTTGACAGTGAGATTTGAGGGTCTTTGTGATAGACTTACTATTTTTAGTAAGTCTATTTTGAGCAGTTGCTATTTTTAGCAGTGCAGTGGAGGCAGTTCAGAGTTGTTGAGCAACAAGATGCATTTTATTGAGTATTTAATGAGGCTTCATGATATTAAAGTTGTTTATTAAGTTAATCTGATTAAATAACTTACTTTTATGTTTTAATTTAAAAGTGTGAACGAGAAGCCTCTTAAGTGAAAGGTGTGTGTTAGAAGCCACACTCTTTTTAATGCCTTTATAAGAGCTATTGAGGAAAATTGAACTTCATTCTAGACTTGTGCATTTTTTTGAGTTTTTTGGTGTGGAGAAGTTCTACAAGGGTTTGAGGACTGATTCCTCTCTTCTGCAATTTGAATCATCATTCTTGGTGGTGAATTTTGCTACTGAATTCTGGAAATTCAATTTTGATTCCGTGGATGCAAATTTGGTGTTGTTGTATACCAAATTTGAGAAGATTTAAGCAATTACAGCTAAGATTGAGGGTTTTAATAATCTGGTTCGAATTCTTATGTGGCTCACTTATTTCTTTGGGAGGCTGACTTATCTCCTCAAGAAGCTGCGTTTCATATCTAAGAAGCAACACATTAATTCTCTTGGGCTGTGTTACATATCTTGTGGTCTGTGTATGGGTTTGGGAGGGCTGTGTCTTCTTCCTAGAAGCTTGTGTTTCCTTCCAAGAGGCTGTGTTAACTTCCTAGTGGCCTGCGTTTTCAATATAGGAGGCTGTATTTTGAAATTTGAAGACTGCAAGTTGTTTTCTGGAGATTGCAAGTCTGTACATTGGCTGTGTACCATTTCTCATTGGCTGAGAAACATTTCGAGCTTGCCACTCTTCATGTTAAGGTGCCAATTTGCATATGTTAATTGAAAAGTTGTTTAGATAATTTGCAAATTAATAAATTTGGTTATTTCTAGTGAAGTTCTGAAGTTAGTATAAATTGTTATTTATTATTATTCAATTTTGGAAAAAACTAAAAAAAAGTCTAAAATTATCAAAACAAAACAAAAATTGCAAGCAAATTCAGAAATAAACATTATCTTCAGCGAATTGCTAGGCATGCTCTTTACAAAATTAGGTCTTCTAGTTGTTGTTTGACAGGTCAAAAGGAGCCTTTCTAGTGTTATTTGACTTCAGCTACAAAATTCATTGGTTCTGTGTGAAGAGGTTTGATAGAGATTTAATTGAAGTTATTCAAGTAAGATGTTCGATACGGACCATCTAGATGTTGAAACACATGGAATTCATAATCATCATGGCTATTATACTCACAGGCAATCCCATATGCATGGTGCTCATCAAGGACATGTAGGTGGCCACCATGTGCATATGCATGATATGGACATTCAGGGCCGAATTGAAGGGCCAAAATATTGACACGGTGAGGGCTAGGTTCTAGGCGGAGACCCAGGGCCCCTTCATTTGTATTATATGCATGAGCATGCACACTTGCTTCATCATAGTGATGACAATGGTATGGGAGAAGAACAAGATGAAGACGGTGGTGACAATGATGGCATGGAGGTTGATATTCCCATGGCAAGAGGTAATCTTGGAGATTCTTAGGTAATTGTACTTGTCCGGCCACAAGCTAGTAATCAACTTACTCTTTCATACCAAGGTGTTGAATATGTGACTTCATAGTAATAAAATGGGTGCTGATGACTTTGAGTCATAATTAGTAGCAAGGTTATGCACAACACTGATTAAGATATTGAGTCTAGTCATTAATGTTAAGATTTAATAGTTTTATTATTAGTTATTATTGTTTTAGTGAACATTTAAAATATATTATTAGGAGATATTGAGTGTGATAGTCAAGTTATATTATTTTGTTTAGTATAGGATCTATTATCAGTTTATAAAAAATAAGTATTTTAATTGTAATTGGGTGCATTATCGCTTGTATGCAATGTCCATCTTGTGGGGGCAGAATATGTTATTTTCCTCGCAATTAACAAAATGAGCTTCAAAATTCAATTTTGCTAAGCTAGTAGCAAACTAACTGGAGGATGGAGGCATCGGAGGTTGGAGGACATTCAATGACCTCTCCTCAGTTACTAGCGATGAGGTTGTGAATTGTATTAGTGACAAAACTATTTGTACCAAAAAGACTAATGCCAAGATTGGTTTCAAAATTAAGATAATTGTTTGCTGACCTAGTGATGTTGAGTGCCCAATTTGAGAGGGAGATTAAAATAAAAAACAAATGCTTATCTCAACCTTGGCCGACCTAATTTGAGGAGGCATATCCATTTGTGAAAGGTTGCATTTGGAGGGATATAAATAAAGGTCACTTGGAGTTCATTTCTCAAGCATTCAAGTATTCATTTTCAGTTGTATGAAGGGCAAAATAAATAAAAGTTTACAACAGATATATATCATATATGTGAGAAGATTTATGAGGTTAATTTAATCAAGTTATGTGAGTATTGTTTGTGAAGATTTAAAGAAGAATTGAGCAGATTTGTGAAGCATTTTTGAAGCTTGCCCCCATTCATATTCTATTTTAAAGTGATCAAAGGTTGGAGCCTTATTGAGAGATCGAAGTCTCTTATTGGATTGGTGCTCAGTGATAAGGGGATTGGTATCTCATGTGGGTTGGTGCCTACGAAGCATGTAAGGAAATATATAAAAGCAATATTTTGCCTTGGTTTTCTCTCGTAAGGGTTTCCATGTAAATTGTGTGTGCATCTTGTAATCTTTATTGCTAGATCTTACTTGTATTGATAGCTCTATGATTGCTAAAATTTAAGTAGGCGTAAAACTTTCTTATACTAATTCACCCTCCTCTCAGTATAAGTGTGTGTTTTCTTCAATTGGTTGGTTTTGAAGGTTGAGGGATATAAGAGAGCTAAACTCACATCAATAGGAGAAAAATAGTTGCACAAGAAGACTTAACTATCAAAGGTGAGTGAATCTTTAATTTTTTAAAATCTGGAGTGATTTTTTGAATATTATTTAGTTTTTAAAATTTTTAAATAAAAGTTTTGAATCTTTTTTAAAGCCTTTAATGCATAATAAGGGATTATAATGCCAATTTTTTATTTAAAAAGCTGTAGTGTTGTAAGTTTGTAATTGTTTTGTTGTTTTATATTCATATAGAATGGTTGGTCGTTTTAGTTCAATTGCACTCAATGCGGGGAGCTCATTTAAATTTGATGTAGCATCACCATTTTTGCGATATGCAACAATGATGGAACAACTTCCTAGTGGTGGCGGTTATCTTTGGTGCTATAGTCAATGTGGAATTGAGTATAAGAGGTCGTATAGTTAAGTGAAAGCCCATTTGTGTGCTCTCTTTTGCTTGGGAATAAAGTATTGTCAAGGGCTGAATTAAGGAGGGTTATTAAAGCAACAAATCATGGGGTATATTAAAGAACAAGATGATTTTGACATGGTAAGTATTAGAACAAAGGAAAGAGCACGTCCTTTTGCCAATAAAGGCTTGTAGAAACCTTCCAGTGGCTTAGCACAACTTGCTGTCCCACATCCTTTTATCCCATTGTCACTATATTTTTGAGGAGAGAATGCCCCCTTTTTTCTTGTAAAAGAGGCCCATTCAAAATGGCCTTCAAGAATGAAGTGAAGGAGGTTGTAAATGAGAGTATTGCTTGTTGCATTCGTGGCAGCGAGCTTCCTTTCAACCTTGTTAGATCACCTCATTGGTGAGATATAGTGATGGCATTGTCAATGTTCTTGTTTATTGCATTAGTCTTGGGTATGAAAAGGTGTAAACCGCCTTATTGATGAAGGAGAGAGCTTAAGTAGAGGCATCATTGAGAGCAATCAAGGATATTTGGCTTGAAACGAGTCTGTCCATTTTTGATGGATGGAAAGATTGCAAAAAGGAGATCACTTTATCAATGTTATTGTAGTGCCCCCTAAAGTGGTAATGTGTTTGAAGGTAGTAGACTGTGTGGGGTAAGGATATGCTGTTTATGTACTTCAGCTTGCATAATGAATGGACACGAGACGTGTTTTTGGGAAGCAACTCATCATTCCACTTGGGAGATATATGAAGGCGCATTTCCACTTCAGCAATGGGGGGGATATAAGGAAAATTATTATTTATATTTGGTATTCAGAAAGGAATACGGATCAACAGTGCTCATTACAAGAGAATTCATATTATATTAATGGCTGGCATGTATCGTATGACAGCATAGTGATATGCTGTAACTTATCTATAAATCAATGCTGAATTACAGAATATTATATCTGCATTCTATTTTGGATCAGAGATCCTTATTTATTCTAATATATTGGTGTGAATATATGTTATACATATATTTAATAATCATAATACCAAAATTATATATCAGTTATATATATATATATATATATATATAGTAAGATCATAAATGTGTAAAACATCTAAATTATTAATAATAATAAAATGAGAATATATATATATATATATATATAGAACTTATAACTATTTGACTTATAGAAGAGAAGCTGTAATATTATCAAGGAGGGGCTTGTATAAATCCAAGCAATGGATATCTGTCCCAAGATAGGGTAGGGGTCAGCTTTCCAGAAGCCTTGAGGGAAAAACCCAAGATGGGATACAGACTTGGACCTGTAAACTTTGAGGGAATCCATTGCAGTTAGTATCTAGGCAACTTGGTTAACACCTACTCCTTCCGTCTTTGAGCGAGAATAGTAATAAGGTTGAATATGAGTGTTAACGAATATACAAATAATTCAATCTGATTAAATAGATAAATAGTTCTTTTAACTTCAAATGTCTTATATCCCTTAGCTTGGCACATAAATATCAAATCTGTGTTAATTTGGTAATAACTGAGACTAAACTCAATTAGGGGACATTACACTGAATATTGATTTGGCTGCATTTGGTGACAATTGTCATGCAATCATACAAGTAATGGAAGGAATTACTACCAAGATCATGGTCATACAACCATATTGGATCCAACTAGCTTTGATCTAATGTTTTGTCCTTCATTCTCACATCATATTTGGCAAAAAGTTAGGAGGAAAGTGAAGTGAAAATAATGCCTACAGAAGCTTCCTTTACAAAGGTATTAGTTTTCTCTATCCTGTTAAACCCTATACTAGTACCTCCATAATCATCTGTCATGTCCCCATTTTGGCTGACATCATTTGGCGTGTGGGGTCAGTCTATCACGGGCTCTCATAGACTGATAGCGATGAGGAGAGAGTCATCTCGTAATCATTTGGAGATCAGTTGATTGCATATTGCTGTTAGAGCCTACGTTCAGTGTGAGCCTACATCCAGTCCGAGCCTACATTCGGTTGTAGTTGGGCCTACATTTAGTTATGAGCCTACATTGTTATAATTTTGAGTTGAGAAAAACACTTTTATATTATAATGTTATTTTATTAAAAAGTGCATTATAATTGGATGTTTCTAGAAGTTCTTAGTAACTTCTTAGAAAAGTAAATAAATAGAGGGCTTGGGCATTCATTTTGACATGCTTGGATTTGGGATTTCTTCTACTTCTTCATTGTGAAGCAATTTGTAGTCTTTGGTCTGCAAATTCTATTCGATCTTTGGGAACGATCACTCCCCTAGATTGGCATAACTGAGGTAGTGAAATATTTACTGAAGGGTTGCAAGTTTGGAGTTGGTACTCAGCCATCTCATTGGTACTTCATTGAGAAATTGTTAAAAGGGTTTATTTGTGGTTGGAATAAGGGTTTGAATTCACCTCTTACATTGGTGAATCATTTTAGCAAAGGATTAAAGACAATTAGGCACATTTTCAGACATTCCATATCAGGGTCTGGAATCAGAATTCTGCTCATAACTCCCTTGATACTTGGAGTTAATTTTCGTGCTTTGGAGAGGACCTAAGTACCTCATTGGCGGTCCCATTGGTGGCAAATTGGGGTGTCAAAACCCTTCACTGATTTTTCTACAGGAGCCGTACATGTATGGCCTGGTAGGGCAGGGTTATTTGTGCACAGCTGGGGCAGTTTGTGATCTGTTTTGGCCTTCTTTGCATTGGTCTTCATCAGCCTTCATATCAGGGTATAAGGAGCAGTTTCCAGGTGCATTACATGAGTTTTTTGTTGATATTATTGAATGCCAAAAATTGCATGTAACAGTCATTGAAATATAAGTCTGAATCTGTACTGTTCTTGCATCATTTTGCTATTGTAATCAGTCATTGATATTGTCAATTGTCATTATAATGTCATAGTTTTGATGGTGCATTGAATGGAGTAAAGGAATGCTTGGTATGATCATTATATCAGTCATGTATGCAGTCCATTGTGTCCAGACATTGGTATATTGTAATCAGTTTAGTGATATAGTGAGCCATTGCATTGTCTTGTTAGACAATAGCCTAATGTACTGAAATCTGAATTGCAAGTGGTAACAGTCCATCATACTTAATCAGTAAACAGTCTTTAAACAGGGATCAGATTTGGCATTGAAATTTGTACTGATTAGTGTTGATATCAGTCATTCAGAATTAGAGGAGTTCCTGATATATTAGTTTGAGTCTTTGCATTGTTCATTGTTGCTCAATTGTACTACATTCCTATATTGGTATTGTTATCTCAATAGAGATTGGATGCCCAAACAATAAAACACATCATTGCAAGCAAAACCGTTCAGTGCATGCCAAGTGTTTGACGAATTGCTACAGATCAGATTTGAGAGTTTTAGTGATCCTACTGGTGAGGGTCATTACATCATCAGAACTTGGACTTCCTCTAAACAGGCAAAAGTTTCTAACTTAAGTTGTGAACTGACGGTGTGCTTATAGGAGTGCTGATTTAGATTATTGCTTTTCATTGTTAGATACTCACTAAATGCATTCTATTATAAGTTGGACATTAAACATGTTTTCTAGAAGTTATGTGGTCTTATTCAAGTGTTTGGAAGAGGCTATATCAACTTTGAAACTTCGAGAAAATGAAATTAAATGGATACAAATGTAACTGCAAAAAGAAATGATAAATAGCAATCTGATATCCTATCAATGTGAAGTAGGTGTGAGACCTAATTAGTTATATAGGGTGCAAACACATCATAAATCCTTAATGTTCAACAAATAATGCCACTTCTGCATGCAGAGGGTTTTTTGTCATTATCTGCATATGTGCTGTATGTTTTGGGTTTAAATGTGCACAAATACAATAAGAGAAAAATTTCCATGTAATTGTCAATTTTTTTTAAAAAGAAGAACAATCACTTCTAGATTGGTAAAGGAACTTGGCAGCAAATCAGTGTGCATTTAATTGAAAATTTGAAGTAGAAATTAAAAATAAGTGGAATTGAGGACTGAAATATACCATCGTAGTAATCAACAATCATCTGTAGACACACCTGTCAAAGTCCTTGAACTGCTGGGTATTTCTTATAGAAAGGGTGGACAGTGACTCTTTTTCATAATACAACTCTGGTACTTATCTTCTTGAGAGAGACCTTGAATACATTCTATAGCACTCGTACAAAAAACATTGAGTCTCTTACCAGAGTTTTCCTCTCTCTCATTTTAGTTGTAGATTTCATTTTCATAGATCATATCTTGTGTTAATGTTGGCTTTATATGGAATTACTTTTTATTTATATGTTGGCTCCTATTTATTTAAGATTGAATTTAGTAGTATGGTTTGTAGGTGGACATTGTTGACTTCAATGGAAGTTTTCTCACAAGGGTACGTGATCTTGTAGGTGCAAACCCAATCATAATGGTTGCAACAAAGGTAATTATTTTATATGGTCTTTGTTTCAAGGCTATTAGGTAATAGTAATTGTGCTTTCTATTTGTTGACTGATCAGTATCCTTGCTGCATTGTTATTTGTTTGTTTTCAAGGTTGATCTGCTTCCAAAAGGGACTGATCTAAATGCTGTTGGGGATTGGCTTGTAGAGGCAACTATGCGAAAGAAACTGAAGTAAGATATTGTTTATTGCTGGGCAATGAAATCTGGTTTTGGCAAGAATTTTCTAGAGTATTTGATTCATAACCATGATCTTATCTCTAAAAAAGTCATAATGTTGGGTGTTTTTGTTTTTTCTGATACTATAATTTATAATGATTATGGTTACTGGATATTTATCAATTTGTATCTTGTAAGGCTCTCTTAAATTGCATTTCAGATCGGTTCTTGCAAATAATGTGTTTTTTGGCTGTGGTTGGGTGGAAGTGTAAATATGTGTCTCACATTTTGGCCTAAGTGAGCAACTCAAATCAGCATTAGTCAAAATTTTTGTTCTCTGTCAATTATAGCAAGTAAATTGTTAAAAAATTGAAGATGATGTGGAGTAAGGATTTGTGGGATTTCTTATATAAATTCTAAATCTATTTTAAAAAAATTAAGAAACAATTATTTCATTTAAAAAAAATTGTTTAATAAATTATTTTTAATAATTAATATTTCCCCAAAATGCATAAAGTGCATTAGAAATAAAATCTTTTCATAAGTTTTTAAATGTAGATGATTAGCAATGATGTCGAGGGTACCCATTTTTTTGCATATTTTATTTATTATTAGGTTTTTATTTGAAATTAATTATAATTTGGACTTGTATTTCTCCATAGCACAACATTTTTTTGTATATTACTTTTTTTTTGGAAACGAACATATCAATAGAGAGGGCAGTTATATTTTTCTGATTTTTTTTGCATTGTTTGCTATATTTCCATGTGTTGAATAGAGGCTTTATGTTAAAAAAAACCCATGTTGATTGAGAAAGTGGAAATAAATATAATAACTGAATAAAACATATTAAAACCTATTCTATTTGGAAAGCTAACTTTGAGGGCCACATTTGTGCAATTTGTTGTGTCATAATGACTTTGCATGATGACAGTAAATGTTACTTAAATCAGCAATTTTTGTCCAACAAAAGGTTAACATGTAGAATGGAGGGATATAAAGTGCTAGATAGACATGGTCCTTCATTAGAAGGTTAAAGGTTGTGTGACATCATCACCATATAGAGTGCTGGCATTCCTTTAAAAACCAACTTAAAAAACACTTTCAATGGAGGTCACTTTCTAACACAAGATCTTGATTTGAAGGTGACGTTGAATCAAAGGTCTAGTGGATGTGGCAGCCATGTGGCTTTGCCAAGACCTTCGTTCAAGGTCCTATCAAATAATTCAATTGGTGATTATCCAACTTTTAACACTTGCAAAGCTCATTTTTAAAAATTGGCCTAAAAGTGAGACAGGCCTTTATGCTTCCAGCCAGTTGAAAGAGCTAGGATTGACAATTCTATTGTCTACTATATACATTTCTCAATCTCAAATTTATGCTAACTTTTATGTAGGAATGATATTTTTGGTATTATACCACTAGGAGAAGAGTTTAAGAATATATTGGTTTACAAATTAATAGTTTAATAGTTATTAAAAAACATAAGGTTATTGAGATTCATACTGGTGGTACTTGCAAGGAATTACAGTTCTAATCATGAAGTGAGTAAACTATCATGAATAACCAACACGTAGTGTATACTACAAACACATTTCACAATTTTAAATATATGCCGATTTTTATCTAGGAATTGACACATTTTTTGGAATTATACCACTAGGAGAAGAATTCAAGAATATGAATGGTTTATGAATTAATACTGATAATTATCAAAAAAACATATAAGGTGATTCGGATTTATAGTGACGACACAAGGAATTATGTTACTTATCACAAAGCGAGAGTAAACCACAATGAAACACGGGGATGCGTCCTCTCCCCCCCAAACCCCTGGGTTTTCGATAAGGGGACATCTTGGGATGGGGGGACGGGGACTTGGCATCCCCTCACCTCCGCCTTTGCCTCACCCAAGTGCCGCCGGGGATGTGAGGACACGCAAAAGTCCCCTGGATGACGCCTAGGTGTCTCTCGACTGTCTAGGGAACTTCTACGCGTACCCCATCGGCAACACAAAAAAAACAATTTTTTATTAAAATCTATGTTTTTAAAATGTGTTTTGGGTTCTATTCGAAGAATAAATGGGGGTGGGCCACATCTTGGCCACTCCAAGCCTTCATCAACCCCTCCAAGCTTCATTTTTTCTCACATTTGCATTTCTCATTGCTTGCTACAGCAGATAGAGAAAAGTGGAAAGGAGAGAAAGGAGTGATTGGAGGAGAGAAAGGAGTGATTGGAGGAGTGAAAGGAGTGAGCGCAAGTGAAAGAGGAGCAAGAAGAAGAAGGGGAGGAAGGTTCTACACCTTCCTTGAAGAGATTCATCAAGCATAAGGTAGGGTTTTGTTTTATTTTCTGATTTTTTTTTTCTAAATTTCAAATTGTTTTAAAAATTTAAAATCTGGAATGTTCATTGTTCATTGTAATTTGTTTTACCATGTGAATTTATTTTCATTTTTGTTCAAATGTTGAATGTTTTAAAATTTAAAGTTTCTTAGTTTTCTTTTTAAGTTTTTAATTTTTTAATTTTTGTTGGTTCATGTTCTAAATAAATATTAAGAATTTTATTATTTAATTTATGATGAATCTTGAGGGCAAAATGAATAATTTATGATGATTCTTCATTTTGCCCTCAACATTCATAGATTTTAAATTTTGTTTGATTTTGAAATTTGTTAAAAAAGAAATTTTTAATTTTTAATTTTTTAAGTAGGCTGAAACTAGTTGCTTACTAAATTTAAATTTTATTTTCATTTTGTGAAATTCAGTGTCGCAATGACCTCTCATAGTCATGATATTAATGGATATGAGATAAAAATTCAGTCTGAGGGTGGAAGTCAATTAGAATACGAGGTTGAGCTTGAGGAGAGTGACCATGGGGCTGATTCGGATGCCCAAACTAGTTCCATGGCTAGTGGACCCACTTTTGTAGATTGCTCCTCATAGCTTTTGGCACAATTTGCTAGGGGTCAGTATGATCCCAAGTCTCCTCTCAGACAATTTGCAACAAGAACAACAATCCCAAACCCAGTACGTGGTGGCACAAGAAAATGGAAATGCAACATTTGTAGTATGGGATGGTATGGAAGCACCACTAGAGTTAATGCACACTTCAAGGTAATGGAACAAGACATGACTATTGGGAGTCTCTGCCCATTGACACAAATACGAGTATGAAGATTGCGATCAAACAAAAGGGGATGGGGAGACATTCAACAATCAATTTCTATGCAGACATGCAAAGAAGGAAAGTCTTTATTGGGGGACAAACAGAGGAAAATGGGAATTCACAAAGAGGAAAATCCAAGAAACAAAGTTGCTGCAGGAGTTGAGGGTGATCGCAGGGCAAAGGAAGCCATTATAATTACCGAACTGCATCAGTAATTAAAAGCGTATGTAAATCTCTCCCTCCTTAGTAATTCTGAGCAAACTTATATTAATTGATGACATTAATCGCTGTCTTCCAACCTTTGGATCTGTACTTGTCTAGAGGATTCATTTCATGAATCAAGTAGTGTTTCCTATCACCGGATGAATTCAATCAACAATTGATGACTATGAATAAATATGAAAATAAATATAAGCAACCAGAATTCAATGGCATTATGGGCATAAACCAGTAGCATAGGGAATAAACTGAAATATTATCATGGTGATTACAGACCATATACTTATAATGGATCAATTAACTAAAATAACAATATGACAAATAATTAATGTATTAATGAAAGAATTACTTCACCGTGAATAGTATCCTAACCAGATAACAAATTAGGAATGCTTATAAACATGATAACCATAATGGCAATCCTCAATACTGTATAAATTCAGTAATTACTAAGTTAAAAGGGATCCAAGTTAATAAGTTGAATTAAGCAAATATATTAATGGGATGAATAGAGTCATCGGTATACTGGGTGTAAAAATAAATAGGGATCATCAATCAGTAAAATATAAAAGGCATTCAGCAAGAAATTTGATATTTCGGTATGTCATTTAATATGAATAAAATTCTTTATATATATATATATATATTTCTATTCTCATATATATATATATAATTAAGAAATACATATATATAGTATGTGAATTCTTAATTAATGCATTATTGGGGAATTCTGGATTTCGTTTATGGATAAATCTTAAACTATGAATTTATAATAAACATTAATGTTTGTATATTTATATGTTCACCCAAATTGATGATATGGAGACCATAGAGAGAATGAATCTTATATCCATTAAGAGATGGATCCCATATTTGGAGGGGGTTAGAGGAAATTGTTATAGTTTCCCTAGTCTTGAGATTGTTATAATCTCACATAGGTAGTATATATATACTGATGTCAGTCATATGCATATTCGTAGGCTTGGATAGAACCTATTGCTTCCAAGAGATTCTTATGAGCAATGCTCTATGGGATGACGTGTTGATAGCCCGATTGCTTGGAGTGGATCTTATATCCCTCAGGCCGAGAATCGGGAATTCCGTGAAGCTCGACCTAGAGGCAGTCTTAAAAATCAAATCTCCCCCTTACTAACTTAGAGTAGAGTATGAGTCTTGTAAATATTGTGTAATATTTTGTACTAATGTCGGTTTTGCAGGAAAATATGAAAGGAGAATATTAAGGGACATTACACCCAACAAGCTAGCTATCAAAGCAACTATTACTTTAGCGTAGTGCTTCCAACATTCTCTCTTGAATGTAGCTGTCTTGACTCACAACCTCAAGCAACCATTTGTCAATCTAGCACCAATACTTCTACCACACACATCAATAACCTTAGATTCATATATTTCTCAATCGGCGCTCTTTGCAACTGATTTGACCTTCCATTTATACCATTTGGATCATCCAAAACATCAATTGGGTTGGCCAGAACAAGGGACAAGGGGTAATTCCAACAAGTCTGCTATGAAAACTTAATTGTGGTGAAAGCGGTCCTAGCCAAGAGATAGAGAGGACCTAAAAAATCATAGTACAATTCCAAGGTGATCCCAAACATCACACACACTTGACACACAACCTCCAAAGCTAGAAATAGGGTAATGTGTAGCACTAATTAGTTGGTCCAAAATATTTCTTCAACATGAAACCACTCAATGCAAATCCCCACACGACAAGGTGGGACCTAAAACCAGCTCAACACATCATCTAATGCAACCAAGAACATGACATGATCAAGAGAACAAACCTTGTCGGCCAGATAGCCACAAAAAAAACCTCGAAAACCAATTCCAGCCACAATGGAGCACCAAAGTACTCAATCATAACTATTCAGATCACATAGAGATGTTCCTTGAACATCCAAACATTATTCCCAAAAACATGTTTCATGTTTCCTCAATGATCAAAGCTGCCACAACCAATCTGACATAGAGCTCTTCATAACTGGAAGGCGACGAAAACACAGTTATGAAGCATATCATCAAAAACATACTTGCAGTAAACCTTTCTACTAGAAAATGGAATTGAGACATTGCACAAACATTATAAGCCTTCCCTCCAAGAAGCAACACAAGAAACATCAATGCGGAGAAATGCAGAGCTTTTTCCGGACCAGTTCTGACAAACACCTAGACTGCCAACAAGCTGCATTTAGCTGAGATATCAGTGGCAATGCCAGGGACTTGGAAAGATAGGAGTGCAACATCCATAAATCAAACAATCTATGTTCCGAACCACAAAGCCATATCAATAATCATAGAGGAATGTAGAACATTCTTCTAGGCAGCTACTAGATCACTTTTCTGCAAACATATTCTTCAATGCTCAAAGCACCTTTGTGCTAGCAATTACTCATCATGAGCCACAAAAGAGATTTGACAACTTGTAGCATCATACAACCATCCATACTAATGTAATGCTTCTAATCCTTGTCTCAACAATGTCACGCTTCAAATTGTCATCTCAATTTCAACTTTGATCACCAACATACATCATTGTCAACGCAGAGAGGGTTTAATATCAGTCCCACCGCAGCATTTCTGACCATAAACACGACATCTCAATGCAATGCAACACAACATCTCTAACATGATTAACAGCACATCATCGTGTAGACATCAACATCAAGTAGATGGACATTCACAATAGAGAATACCATTGGCCATAAAACACATGCACAAGCTTCTTCCTACTGCAACATACCAATACTAGAGTAGCAATACATCCTGCCTTCAACAAACTCTCCACATCTTTATAGCCATATCAGCAGAGAGTTGACCTCACAATCATCAATGACACCATCACATCTCATAGTCTCACAACTGCAGCATCACAAAAAGCAGAGGATTGACATAGAAGGTCAACACCACAACACACATCAGCAAGCTCTCGACTTCAACAACATCAAGTAGGCAGAGGGCTGACATCAATGATAAAACCAACTGCCAACAGTAAGATTATGATTTATGATATTTTTGAATAGAGCTTTTAAGTAGATGCCCAAAATATTGTTCAATTTCCAAAGCCTTCCACATATGCAAATAATTACTTTGAAATTTCATTCCACTTGAAAATAGATACATAATTAAGCAATTATAGTGATTTAGGAGTTCACTTACAATTCTAACAACATGATTCTTTATCCATTGTCTTTTCCAAAAGAAGTAAAAAATTAATTTGAGAGCAGCCAAATTCTCCCCCTTGTGAACGTTGAATCTGCCTTATATATGAAAGTTGGGAAGTTGAATCATTTGACAATTGTGAGATCTGAATTGTCACAAATGTGTTGCCTTCTAGGAATTTCAATTGTCTAGCATAAGATTTCATTCCGTTTCATTTGTGGGTTTTGGAAAACTTTTCAGTTGGAAAGCTCTTCTGTCAGTGAACTCTTGTGTTGGGGAACTCTTTCATCGACAAAGGCTTCTATCACCAACCTCTTCCGTGGGCGAACACTTCCATTGACGGACTCTTTTGTTGGCGAACTTTTAAATTCACAAATTTGAGAATGTGCCGAGATTGAGTTTCTAACTCTTTTTAAAAGAATCCAAGTTGCTTTGTCTCTTAGCCAAATTTTGATTTGAACAAATTTCCCAAAGACAAATCAAAACTAACTCAAAACACAACCAAAACAAAATAGCAAAACCAGAAAACAAACTTGAAATGTTTGGGTGACTTAGGATTTGCTTGTGAACCCAGATGCTCCTGCATTAGACAATCCAGGTAAGTAAAATGTTTCATGAGGCTGCAACTCATGAGCATTTAGGTAGGTAGGGAATGGGCATCCCATACTTGACCAATTGAGAAACTTGTGTCCAAGAAGCCTCATTTGCTGGTCGATCTTTCCATCAGACAAGATACTCCATATATTCCTTTCCCCTTATTCACTTAATCACTCCAGAATCAATCGCATTGTCAATCCATTCAAACTATTTCTCAGGTAAATGATGATTCTGTCAGTTGCATCCTGAAAATCTGAATTTGAATTCTTTTGCATACTTGATTGTCCTCCCTAATACAAATCAGCAACATTAATGATGGTGGAAATATCATTACCAGATGGAAGTTGTATCTCATAAGCATTTGATGAAAACTTTTTCTATAGCTTACAAGGCCCTATCTTTTTCCATTTCAGTTTATTATACATTCCTTGTGGGCACCTTTCCTTTCGCAAATGTGCTATTAGCAAATCACCAACCTGATTCTTGTGCTTTCCTATGCATATCAGCATGTTCTTTGTATTTAATGGCCCTCTTATCCAAAGATTCTTTTACTTCCTCTTATGCAAATCTTGAATGGAATTGGCAAAATCTTCGGCTACAACACTTGTCCTTAAATCAACACTATCTCTCAACTCATCAACACCCATGGGACTATATCCATAGTACATACACAATATGAAAAGGACTTGTTCCTACACTCCTTGTAACTAAATTATTATAGGTAAACTCTGTGTGAGCCAATAACCAAATCCCATTTATTGGTTTATCGCCTACCAAACATTTGAGAAATTTACTCAAACTCCTATTCACAACTTCTGTTTGCCCATTGGTGTAAGGGTGGTATGTTGATCTGAAATTCAATTGTGCACCCAATTTTTTCTACAAGTTGAACCAAAAATAGTCAACCAACTCTACATTATAGTCTAAACCAATACTTTTTGGAAAACCATGCAGCCTAACTACATCTTTGAAAAATAATGTAGCAATATGGGATGCATCATTACACTTTTGACTTGGAATAAAATGAACCGTTTTTGAAAATCTGTCCACAGCAACGAAAATAAAATCCCAAAACAATGTCCATACTGATATCTTCCCACAGTCTCTCTGGAATAGGTAGTGGGTGTTACAACCCTATATTTTGTTTTACTCCCTTTTCATGATATCCTACGACCTTGCACTAACTTCTTCACATCTGCACTCATACAAGGCCAAAAATAACCTTTATTAAATTGTGCTGACGTTTTATAAACACCAAAGTGCCCACTCAATCCACCACTATGTTTTTTTCTAATCAGATTGTTCCTCATTGATCCTTGAGGTATACATAGTCTCTTACCTTTGAACAACAAACCTTCCTCAATAAAATATTCTATCCACACTGACCTGTTATTCTCTATCAGATTCATACAAGCAGCCCATGCTTCTTTGGAATCAAGATCCTCTTCATACAATTCACTCAGAGAATGAAAACCAACTATGTCCAACTTTAGTTCATTCAAAAACAAACATTTCCCACTTAATGCATCAGCTACTTGGTTAGATTTTCCACTCCTATGTTTCAAAACGTAATAATAACTCCAGATAAATTCAACTGGTTTCATGTGCTTCTTGTTTGATTTACCTTGGCTGTTTATGATGGTAAAGCATGATGGTTTGTATACAACACGAACACCTTAGGTAACAAATAATGACAACATTTCTTGAGATGCATGTACAATTGCATATAATTCTTGATCATACACATAATACTTCCTTTTTGCTTCGTTTAGTTTCTCACTGAAGTATGACATTGGCCGTCCTTCTTGACTTAGAACTTTTCTAATTGCTGTCCCTCTGGCTTCTCAATCAACTTGGAACACTTTTCCAAAATCAGGCAGTGCCAATACTTGTTCAAAACTTCAACGACCTTTTCCTTCAATATCCTGAAACTCCATTCTGCTGCTACTCTCCAATAAAACTTTCTTATTACCCTTCATTGTTTCAGTAACAGGAGCACAAATCCCACTAAAATCATGAATGAACTTCCTATACCAGCTTGCCAAAACATTGAAACTTCTAGCTTTAAACATACTGCAGGTTGAAGGCTGATCCACAATCGCCTTGACCTTTTTGGATTCATTTTCAAACCATCTATTGAAACAACAAGCCCTAGATGCACCTACACTTCTTCGCCAGAACATGGAAACTTCTAGCGTTAAACATACTATAGGTTGAAGGCCAATCTGCAATCACCTTGATCTTTTTGGATTTATTTTCAAACCATCTCTAGAAACAATAAGTTCTATATAGACCAACTCTTCTTTCATGAAACTACACTTTTTCAAATTCACTAACAATTTCTCCTCTTTTAGGCTTTGCAGGACTGCCCTAAAATGCCATAAATGCTCTTCTTTGGTTTTATTGAAAATCAATATATCATCTAAATACACAATGACAAACTTACTAGGTTAGGCTTTCATCACCTCATTCATTAACCTCATGAAAGTATTGGAGTATTTGTAAATCTGAATGATATCACCAACATTCATATAAACCATCTTTTGTTTTAAAGGCAGTTTTATATTCATTTCCCTGTTGCATGTTTATTTGATGATACACTCTTTTAAAATTATTTTGGTGAAGTACCTTGCCCCACTCAAACATTCCATTATATCATCCATCCAAGGCAATGGAAATTTGTATGTGATTGTTATTTTGTTTATAACCATGGAGTTTGTACACATTCACAACTCCCTATCCCTCTTGGGTGTAAACATTGTTGGAACTGCGCATGGACCGAGACTTTCCTTGATCAACCCCTATTTCTCCTCATTCTCCATAGGGGTCCCACATGTACCTTGGAAAGTGCCTTTCAGAAATATTTTATGCCCATATCTTTTGAAAGGGTAATGTGAGATCCCTTATCTTTTGTGTTAGTATCATCTAATCTTACGTGGTCATTCTTTGCAACTCACATGACTGCCTAATGAAAATATTAGTGTTGGAAATCAAATCTGAACTGTTCCTTTGGACTTAATCTACACCGTTCCCTTTAGGGTTGTGTTTTAGGCATGCGAGTGTGTAAGGAATGAAAAAGAAAGTGTTCGTGGGCTAGGGCATATGAAGGAGAATCGAATGAAACAAAATTAGGTCTTTTGCAGAGGTAACTGTAGAATGGTTATACAGACAAAGGATATAGAATAGAACTTAGTATCAATGGTACCAACAGTACATTAAACATCAATGTCAAAGCAACATAACACCATAATACCATACCAATATACCAAAGTACCAGAATACCAGAATGGCGAGGAAATGCTATATTCTTTATTGATACCAAAAACCAACAGTTTTACATCAAAGACCAAAGTGCTTATAAGATAGTCGATTGGTTGGGAAAACCAACAGATGCACCTCCTCGCTCCTACCTACCCTCCCGACAAGTCATAACTAGAAGTAATACAATATTACTTTATTCATACTACATTTATCCCCCCCCAAAAAACAGTCGTCTTCCAGACGACAACAGTGCTAAAAACAAAATTAAGCTTCGGAATTGGGTTGTGAAGACGTCCCTAGATTGTTCCCGGATGCATGACAGATCTCGTTCTGCTAGCTTCTACTTGGCCCGAACTCCGTGGAGAACCCGCAAAGCATCCATCTTTTTTGCTTCCGCTTGTGCCGCTTTCTCTTCCAGGTCCACTCGTTCCTTCTGCCATGCAGCCTTTTCTTCTGCCCACTCCTTCTTCATGCCACTAGTTAGCTCCCTTTCTTGTTGGAGCTCCAAGTAGGTCTTCCTAAAGGCCCCCTCTATCTCTGCCAGAGTGTGCATGAGTGGTGCCTGTCCCTGTTCGTGTGGTATGATGCCTGCCATTATCCATATTTCTGCAATTTCTCTTCTTGTGTATCCCCCTTGCTGAAGTAAGCTCCAATCTGCTTCACAAGCTCCTTTCACGAAAGCTTCCAAGGACTTTGCTGCTTCGACTATGGCTTCCCCATTCTGGCTCTTGGCCTGCTCCATAGCTACCAACTCATTAAGGATCCTTGCTGCCCTATCTTCCAATGTGATCATCCTGGCCTCACCCCGGGGTTGATTTTGGGTTCTTGCTGTGTCCTCCTTTTTGGCCTCGTTGGGTGGTGGTGAAGGTGGAATTACCATTCCCACTTCCTCCAGTAGTCTATCTGCTTCTTCCAAAATTCTGTCTTCTCCTGCATCCTCCCCTTGTGTATCTTTTTGTCCCTCCATACCCTCTGAGCCCCTTTTCCCATCGGCCTGTACCACCAAGGCAACTGGTTGGGTTACTTGAATACCTTGTGAGGTGTGGAGTCTTATCTTGTGGCTACCCGCTTGCCCTCCTCTGAGGTCTATGACGTTGGTCTGCGTCTGTTGATCTGTCGAAATCAGATTAGCCATGCCAGGCAAGGAAAGTCTTGTGGCTCCCCATCTCAGAATCTTCTCCTGTCTATTCCCTTCTTCCTCCGTACTCATCATGGTACTTCCTCCCTCTGCCATGGTGCTAGTGGTTTTGTGAATCTCTGCGTACTCAGGTACCCCTCCTAGCAATGGCCCTTCCCCTGGTGGCAAAAAAGTAACATTTCACGGTGTGCCCTTTAGATGGCCAAGGCGGGTTTCCTCCTCCTGGGAGTCTGAATATGTGTCATTGTCATCTTCCGCACTGTCCTCTCCTACTTCCTCCTGGCTAGAAGATTCTTCTGCAGAGAGACTCTTTGCTACTTCCTGTCTGAGTTTCTTTGTTCGTGGTTCACCCCCACCTAATCCTGTTCCCATGGTGTCCAAGTGAAACCCGTATGACATGGCTGGTTTGTAGGGTTCCACCCTGCTCGCTAGAATCAGCTGTCCTCTGTGCTCTGCCACTACCTGCAGGCGAACTGTTCCGGAAATAAGGCTATTGCATGGTGGGGCATATAGAATGCTTTATGTTTCAATTCCATGAATTCTCGTAACCTGTCTGACAGGAAATGTGCCCAGTTGTATATCTGTCCTCTATTTAGCCCATCAACTACTGACAACATCTAGATGGCAATATCTGATGTGCGACTTCCGGCAGTAAGTTTTCTCTTCACCAGGTCTACAATGCATCTCCACTCTGCGTTAGCTATGAAAATCTTTTTCAGGCCCCTGCCGTTCTTTTTGCTTAGAATATCGTTCCATACCTAATTGGTGAGGTTCTTCTTACAAACTAACTCCAGGCACTTCTTCTTCTCCTCCATGGCCATTGGTGTTTTTGAAGCTTTCGTGATTTCCCGTCCTTGGTCAGGTATTCCAAATACCTTGTTTATTTCCTTGGCAGAGTAGGAAATAGTTACATCTTGCTGAGCGTACTTGATAACGGATTTGTGGGCCTGCTTGTCATAGCCTTCCACCATAGCCCGCAATATAGATTCAAATTCTTTTAGATCAAAGATGGGCATAAAAATAATTTTGTCTACCTCTGCCTTGCGCAGTGCCTTATTAAGGATGTGGTTCTCCTCCGCACTCTCCCACCAGGCATGACATTCACTTCCTATTATGCTTTCAAAACTAATATTAGCAGCCGTAGTTTTCTTAGGGACATTCTTCTTGCTCTTCTGGCTGGTCATCTTCTTCCCCTTCTTCACCTGTAGAACCTGATTTTTCTGTTTGCAGTCAATGATCTTCCCTTTGCTCGGGTTTCCCACACTGATTTTCACCATCTTATAGCTTCTGATCAACCCTTATGTGTTTTTAAAGTTTCTTTTGCACCAACCGTTTCTTGTGCCATTCTTTTTTTCCGCTATTTTTCCCTTGGCCGTACTGTTGTGATTCCCTTCCTCCGTACAACCTGTGTGTATGGGTATCCTTGTACGGCTTATTGCCTGCGTACGACCTAGTTCGTTCCTGCTCATACGGTCGTGTCTGTCCTCTTGCTTTGTGTCTGTACGGCCCTGCCCGTACTACTGATTCCCACTCGTACGACCTTTTCTGTCCACCTGGTCTTTTCCGTACGTTTGCTTCTCCCTCGTACGACCTTGTTCGTATGGACTATGTACGACACTCCACTTCTTCGTCCTGTGTACGACACTCCACCTCCTCGTACGACACTCCAGTCCTTCGTGTTTGCTGTTTTCCTGCCCGTACGATGTACGACACTCCACTGCCTTGTACAGCCCCGTACTCCTTTCAGCCGCGTCCGTACGCTAGTTGTCTACTTCGTACGACTCCTTCTGCTTCCTTAGTACGGCCTTGTGGCCTAAGGCTCTTCCTTCCTCCCGTCCGTATGACGTACGGAAAATGACTTCCTTGTGCTGGGTCTGAACGTGGGAGCTCTGCTCTGCCTGAATGCTCCTCTCTTCTTCGTACAACTTGGAATGAGTTATGCTTCCCGGTTGGAGTCTTTTATAACCTTCCTAGCTGTTAGGGTTTGGTCTTATTATTTCCCACTTAACATCCTCTTTAGCTTTTTCTTTTATTCCTTCTCTTATTTCCAAGTGATATAGAGGGACACTTTCCTTTTTCTGAGTATAGGGTCTTAATTTTGATCCATTTACTAAGTCCTTTATAGGATTATTATCCAATGTGGATAATTTTATGGCTCCATTTTCTCTCACTTCCATAACTTTGTAAGGTCCCAACCAATGTATTTTGAACTTACCTGGTTTGATTGCATTTTTCCCATTATACCTGAGTACCAACTGACTTGGTCTAAAATTCATCTTCTTGAGGTGCTTATCATGCCAAAATTTTCGTCTTTCCTGTGCCACTCCAGTTGCCCATTGGGCCATCATTCGCTTTTCATCTAGCTTTATTAGGGCGCTGAGCCTTTCTTTTAGACTATCCACATCTCCTAATCTGTGTTCCACTGCTATTCTTAGACTCGGTACCCCGAATTCCATAGGCATCACTGCCTCCTGCCCATACATTAGGTGAAATGGTGTTTGCCTTGTGGTGGCTTTGTAAGTCGTTCTATAGGCCCACAACACTAGTGGTAATCTCTCTTCCCAATCTCCCTTTTCTACTCCACAAGTCTTGTTTAGGATTGTTACTAATATTTTATTTGTTGACTCTGCTTGTCCATTAGCTCTTGGGTAGTATGGACTGGAGAATGAGTGAAAAATTCTATACTCACTTGTCATTGTCCTGATAGTCTCATTCACAAAGTGCACCCCCCTATCACTTGTGAGTTGCAGTGGTATCCCAAACCTCGTTACTATGTGTTCATAAAGGAATTTGGCAGTACTCCGGGCTGTGTTGTCTGGAAGCGCTCTTGCCTCTGCCCATTTTGTGAGGTACTCTGTCGCCACCACTATGTACCTACATTTGTGGTTATTGCTCACAGGAAGAGGCCCTACAAAATCTAGGCCCCACCGCTCGAACAACTCCTGCGGTTGCGAAGAAAACAGCGGCATGGAGTCTCTTTTCAAGGGTTTCCCTACCCTTTGACATGTATCACAACTCAGGACCCATTCTCTAGCATCTACGTACAGCGTAGCTCACCATAGACCTACCAACAATACCTTCCGTGCTGTTGCATCCGGCCCCATATGACCCCCTGCTAGTCCTTCGTGAGACTCCCTTAGGACTCCTGAGATCTCCTCCTCCATAACACATCTTCTTAAAATCCCATCTGGCCCCTTCTTGTATAGCAGACCCTCAATCAACTGGAATGTCCCACTTTTGAGTGCTATTTTCCTTCTTTCTTGTATACTCATTTCCTCAGGAAAGGTAGCCGTTGACAGGTACTGGCCTACCCCTTCGTACCATTTGGGTAATACGGCGATTCGAAATAAATGGGCATCGGGAAAATCCTCATTTATTCCGCTTCCTGCAGCTTCTCCGAACTTGATTCTGGATAATTGGTCAGCAATTATATGATTTTTTCCAGGTCGAACTATGATTTTAAAAGTAAATTCTTGTAAGAGGATCAACCATCTACTTACTCTCCCTTGGATTATAGGTTTATTCACAAGATACATGAGTGCTTGATGATCCACAAAAAATTTAAAGGGGGTGGCCAGTAAGTAATGTCTGAATTTTTGTACTGCATAAACCATACCTAGAACCTCCTGCTCAGTGGTACTGTAGTTCTGCTCTGCTTTGGAGAGAAGCCGGCTGGCGAAGTACACTGGATGGTCCAGTCCTTCCTTCACCATTTGCGTCAGGGTGGCTCCTATTGCGTAGTTGGAAGCATCCACATGGACGTGAAATTCTTTGTCCCAATCTGGGTATATGAGTATCGGAGCATTTACGAGTCTCTACTTTAGTTCCTGGAATGCCTCCTGTTGTTCCTTCTCCCAACAGAACTTTTCCCCTTTCCTGGTGAGCTTTTCTAGTGGCAGAGACACTCCAACAAATCCTTTTATGAACCTTCTGTAGTACCCCACATGTTTGAGGAAGGACTTCACCCCTGTGACATCGGATGGAGCTTCCATTTCTAATATTACCCTGATCTTGTCGGGGTCTGTTTTCAGGCCCTCCTTGCATACTATATGGCCCAAGAGTCTGCCTTGAGGTACCATGAATCTGCATTTCTTTGGATTCAAGGCTAACCTGGCTCTTCTGCATCGATCCATACATTCACCCAAGATCTTAAGGTGTTCCTTTCCGCTATAAACCAACCAGTCGTCGAGGAAAGCTCTAAAATTGCCCACAGACATACCTTGAAAGATATGTAATATGATTCTTTGGAAGTTGTCTGGTGCATTGCACAGCCCAAATGGCATTCTATTGTAGGCATACACCCCATCTTCCACCACAAAAGTGGTCTTCAGCTTATCCTCCTCAGCAATGCTGATTTGGTTATAGCCTGAAAACCCGTCCATAAAGGAGTATATTTCATGGCCAGCTACCTCTTCAAGGATACTATCTGTAAAGGGGATAGGAAAGGGGTTTTTTATAGTTACCGCATCAAGCACCTGAAGTCTATGCATATCCGAATTTCCACGCCATCCTTCTTCAAAGATATGACTATGGGGGACACCCAATCACTGGTTTGTACCTTAAATATGATCCCGGCTTGCAACATCTTTGTGATTTCCTCCTGCACCTTGGCGGCATAGTTCCTATTCATCCGATATGGTTGTTTACACACAGGCCTTGCACCTGGTATTAATGGTATTTGATGGACGCACAATTCAGGTGGAACTCCTTTTAAGTCCTTATATGTCCATCCAAATACATCTTTGTATTCCAAGAAAATTTTGAAGGCTGCTGTCTTCAGTACGACGTCCCAATTGTCTCCTATTAGGATTTCCTTGTGTTCGTCCTTTCCTCCAAGGTTAATAGTTTGCAATTTGGCTTCCTTGTATTCCACCTTTTCTTCAAATATGTGCGCAGGCTTCTCATTGATGGTTGTCGTACCCTCCTTATATTCCTTATACCCCTCCGGGTAACTTTCTTCTGTTTGTTGAATTTGTAGCATATTGCATTCTGCCAATGAAACTAGTTTCATCTTCAGAGCATTCTCCCAACCAGAGTACTCCTTCATCATCTGGTTTTGCTCCTTCTCGGTCCTCTTCCTCTGAGTCAGATGCCAGATCCTGACTCACACACTGGTTTCTCAAATCTATTACATATTTTCTCCCATCTACCTCTATAGATAGGGTGTTTCTTTTCCATTTGTGGGTGGCCTTGGCTGCAATCAGCCAACCCCTCCCGAGCAAGGCATCGTACCCCTTCTTCTCCAAGGTAATCACCACAAAGTCAAGGAAGAACTCGTGTACCAATTATTACCTTTTGTCCCACCAAGGTTCCTATTGGCTTGATTCCGTGTTGGTTTGCTCCCACTAATTGGAATGTGGGTGGCTAGAGTGTGGGTTTCCCTAGTGCCTTCTAGGTCTCTTTAGGTAAGATGTTCACACCAGACCCTCCATCCACAATAGTGTTAGATAGTTTACATCCCATTATCTCCATTTCCACTACTGCAGGTGTCCTGCCTGTCCCAATGGTGAATAGGGTGTCCTTTCTCTCCCTTGTTTCCTCTTCTGGTTTCTCTATTTTCTCTTCCCTCCTGAAACTTTCTTCTTGATTCCTCATTCCTTGTGATATGGCCACCCGGAATTGAGGTACCGTCTCCAATAGATCCATGATTTTTGCCGGGATGGTAGTTTCCAACACCTATTTCATGATGTTCGGTACTGGCCCCTTGCATAATGTCTTTTGTGGCTTCTTGAAATCTTTCTCTTTTTGTAGCCATGTTAGGGTATTCAAGTTTCCTTGCCTGCATTCTTGTGAGAGCCAATACTTCCCGCTCAGAGTCTGCAATGTCCAGCCTGTTTACCCCCTTTTGTTTAGGGCAATTTGCATCCTCATGGTTGCTCGGGGCACACCATTTACACAACATTCCTTCATTCCCTCCCCCGTTCTGGCAATCTCGTGCGAAGTGTCCGCATTGGTTACATCGCCTACATTGGATCATGGGTCTTCCTTTAGAATCGTACTGGATTGCTCTCCGAGGTGTGTTGTTATTACTGTTGTTATTGCTTCCCTGTCTATTGTTCCGGTACCCTCTTGGTGATGCTTCCGTATTAGTGTTACGTGGAGGCGTGACCGGTGGTGTGGATTGTTCTCCTTGTGTGAAAAATACTTGAGCACTCCGTGCCTTCAAGTTGTAAGGGCATTCTTTGATTGTGTGCCCTAACACCTGACAGATGTCACAGAAGGCTTTGCGCGGACAAGTCCCTTTTGTATGTCCCTCCTCACAATCTGTGCATCAGAGTTCCCTACCCTCCTTTTCCTCCTTGCTTCCTGCCACTTCCTTCATTAGCCGCATCATGTCTTTCCTCAGGGCTTGGATGGTCTTAGATTCATCCCCACTTTCTTCTGAACTTTCACTTCCGCTTCCTTGTTGTTTAGCCTTGGAAGTTTTATTCTCACTTTCTATGTCCATAGCCCGGGTGCATGCTTCTTTAAAAGATGCTGGTGGCACTATCTTCATTTTCCGCTTTAGGGATGGGGCTAGTCCTTCAATAAACCATCTTTTTTTCAAGCCATCCGCAGGTTTGTTATCCAACTTCCTACCAATTCTCTGAGTTTCCTTGTGTAACTTGTAATTAATTCATTTTTCCCTTGTCTGGTGTTATAGATTTCTGTAACTATCTCATCATCATCCCGTAAGAGTCTGAATTCCTCCTCGAATGCAGTACGGAAGTCTTTCCAGGTGGCTCTCTGACTGGCCTCCAAGTCTGTATACCAATCAATAGCGATCCCTCTTAGGGTGGCCGGAAAGGTTTGTAACCATTGATTTGCATCATTTTCTCCATTGGCCTGGCATATGGTAATGCACGTTTTATAGTGCCGTGTAGGGTCCTCAACCCATCTCCAGTGAATCTGGGAAGTTTTTGGTTAACTCCTGCCATTTTCTTCCCTCCTGCCAGAGCGCTTCTTGCCGGGACGCTCCCTCCTGCCGGAACGCTTCCTGCCGGAATGCTTCCTGCCGGAATGCTTCCTGCCGGGACACTTCCTGTCAGGACACTTCCTCCTGTCGGGGTGCTTCCTACCGGGACACTTCCTCCTACCGGGGCACTTCCTACCGGGGCACTTCCTACCGGGACACTTCCTGTCGGGACACTTCCTCCTGCCGGGGCACTTCATGCCGGGACACTTCCTCTTGCAGGGGCGCTTCCTGCCGGGACTGCCGGAATGCTCCCTCCTCCTGCGCTAGTACTCTCTACTTCCCCTTGCAATTCTTCTTGCCCACTTCGTGGTTGTTCTCGACGTGCCGGAGTTTCAGGATACTTCCCTCCTTCCTTCCTTTCTGAGGTTTCTGAAATGGCTAATTTGGCTAGACCCTCTATTGTGTGTTCAATAAGCTCAGCCAAGCCTCCGAGATTGATCAGCCAAGCCTCTCAAATAGCGACACCTCTCTTCCTCTTGGCGTAACCCTAGGATCCACCTCGCGGCTTCTCCTTCAGTTTCTTCTTCCGGTCGTCGTTTGGGGTACTTATTTGGAAGCAGGGGCATGAATTATTTTAATCCCTCCTTGTCTTCCTTGGTATATCACGCTCCCCCACTTCCCGTGTCCTTTCGGCTGACTGGTGGAGTACTTGTTGTCTCCTCCTCTCCCTTCCAGTCTCCTCTCTTTCCTCCACGCGTACGAGATTTCGTGCCAATAGTCGAGGGATTTGTCCAAGTAGATCATACACTGCTGGTGGCACTGAAAGCTCGTCTCGTACCGCGCTCTCGGGAACCGCTCTCTCTCGGGCTTCCCTTTGCACGTACTGGTCAACAGAGACTTCCTACGTCGACACCAGGTCTCGTGTCACTTGATCTTCCCTTGTTATTTCCTCCTCTTCTCCGTCACTATTTGTTATGAGTACACGTGGTAGGAAGGGTCTTCCCATTACTCCATCCTGCCCAAGTTGAGACCTCCAGGTTCGGACTTAGGCAACGGCGCCAAAATGTAGAATCGTTATACAGACAAAGGATATAGAATAGAACTTAGTATCAATGGTACCAACAGTATATTAAAGATCAATGTCAAAGCAACATAACACCATAATACCATACCAATATACCAAAGTACCAGAATACCAGAATGGCGAGGAAATGTTATATTCTTTATTGATACCAAAAACCAACAGTTTTACATCAAAGACCAAAGTGCTTATAAGATAGTCGGTTGGTTGGGAAAACCAACGGATGCACCTCCTCACTCCTAACTACCCTCCTGACAAGTCATAACTAGAAGTAATACAATATTACTTTATTCATACTACAGTAACAGCAGTTTGAGTACAAAATCTTCTTGACAGGAGGCTCCTTCTCTGAGGGTGAGTGATGTGTCAACAGGAGCAGCAGTCACTTGATATATATATATATATATATATATATAAGCAGAAATTAATACTGGTTCCAGTTCGATTTATACAGCACTGATGTTGGACGATTTATTAAGAGTTTTGTTTTACTGCTGTAATTATTTCTGAAGATCTTTTGTAATAATATTCCTTTCTTCTGGGTTTTCCCATTCAGGGGTTTAATCTCTGAGCATTAGCTCAAGCAACTGTGTCATCCTTAAGCTCAGTGTGTGTTTTGTTTTTATGTTTTAAGATCTAGTGTTCTAGTATCTATGTTCATGTTGTTTCAAGCTTTGAATTTAACCGTATATGCATTGGAAATTTTGCCATCTCACAGTAAACCAGTTGGGCATGAAACTGAATAACATGTGAAAAACATAGATCACATTCTGTGGAACAGAACAGTGCTGCAAAACACATATTTTTCACATAAAACTTAACAATACACCCAACCCAAATCTATAGGATAAAGGGAGCAAAGAGTTCATCTAGAACCAAAAAATCCATCAAAAGCAAAGAAACTTCATATGAATCAATCAAATTCAACAAAGTGCATAAGAAAACTAAAGGCAAGGGCCCAAACCAACAAGTTGAGTCTTTCAACGCTGCAAATCTTTTTGCTATTTTGTGTGATTATATATATGCGAATATGTATTATCACAGGAATGAAGAAAGAACATGTATTATCACAGACAAATTATTGACTCCCAAGGATCTAGTAGAACTCTCCCCCATTGTGTATACAACAAAGTCTGCATTAAGGAATTAAGAGAACAACAACAAGAATATATAAAATATATAGTTACCAGGAGATAGGGATACTTGGAGACTCTAGAGACTAGTATTGGCACTGGGTCGACTAATTTTCAAAAGTAGGAGAGGGGGGTACTTGGAGACGCCAATATTTTATAATATAATTTAATAATTTCCAAAAAATATAATGACATAGGACTTTGAGAATAAGTTAATATTTAATTAAAAATATGTAAAATATGAATATTTAAAATGATTATATTTGAATATTAGATAGATTTGGGGTCAAATAATTTTATCTATCTCAAATAAATTATAAAATTTTCTATTATTATTATTTTTAAAAATGTATAAACATAGTTTATAAATAACAACCCACTATCTGTAATATAGTGTGTTTAAATTAATATATTGTCAACACATGAAACTTACAAATCTATAGTGTAGATTTTAAATGATTCTTTATAAATAATTTAAGCTGTTTATTTTGCTACAACCACTTGATACGAAGCTTGCTTAATTTAAGCTAAGTAGACTATAGATTTAGAATTACTTATTAAGAAACTTACAAATCTAGCTGTAAATGCAAAACCACTTGATTGCCTTAATTTGTCCCGCATTTTTATTTTGTGTTTTTGTTTTACGTTTTAGGGTTTTTAGCGCACAGCAATTTTTAATTTTTTTTCCCTTTATCGTTGGAAGACACCTCAGTAACAGTAGAAGACAAAAGGAGACGACATGAGACTTCACACAAAGTGCCCAGAAGTTTTGTGGAGACTGCGAAAACATTTTGGATACCAGAGATACATTCTGGTACTCAAGACACGTTCGGGGGGTCCAGAGATGTGTCTCCCGGTAACTTTGATATAATATGAATATCTTTTGAGTTTTGCATCAAATTGCAAATAGGCAAGTGGCAAATACTTGTGGTCTTGTTGAGTCGCCTTGGCTCCTACCTTACATTGGTTCCCATTTTCCTATCTGTGGTGCATTTATTTCCCAGCTTCCCATTGCGTTTAACTTTTAAGTTTTAGGTTTATATGTTTTACTTGTGTGGGAGATGACGCCTTTTGCATGAGGGACGGTGGGAGTCTTTGGGAGACTGCGGCCGAGAGTCTCCTATGTGATGTCCCCAAACTTGGGACTTGAATTGATAAATAATTTCATAAACATTTAAACTTATTATTGGTATTTTTTTTTTTTAAAAAAAGAAGCATAAACCGATACACAAAATCCTCGATATGTATATATTATAAGCGATGGTCATAGGATCTTGTCAACATCAAACAATAATGGAATCGATATGCCTTCATTCGTATCCAAACAAAGAACAACTCATAGTAGTACTCACGGTTGAAGGAAGATTATGGTTGGCACCTCCAAATACGGTAAAGAGTATCACTACCGTAAATGATAAATCAGATCGATAGTCGATGATGATTAACGCCATAGTGACAACAAGGATGCATTAACGTGGTCAGACCAATATCGATGACAAATAGGTGTGTTGATATTATTAGTGAGCAGAGAGTTTCTGACATGGCTGGCTGAATAGATTAATAAGCAACGTCAAAGCAATAGCAGCGATTCATATTCCAAACATATGACTTAAGGTGGGAACAAATATTATTATAAGAGTTATCAGTGAACGCTTTATACCATCGATTATGATAATAACCTGGAGCACGACAATGAAGAATGATAAATACTGATTATTGAGGACATTGACTTTCAGTATGTACAGGGGAACCGTCGAGACAGATGATTTACACGATATAATGAATCTCAAATGCTTTCATGAAGGATATCGAGTATTCAAAATAGCAGCAACCACTTAATGATATCGATTACAATCACCGTTAAATCAAGCATGTTAGTTTCATGAAAATGCAGCTATTGGCATAATAATCGATACTTGGCTGTTATGTTTATTTGCAAAGACATATGATTATCCATAATATTGTATTGTTGGCAGTTCATGATAAATATACAAATCGCATTTGTTAATCAATAACAAATGGCGATAATGATAATGAAGGTTGGCAACTATTCATCGTGCCTCATTGGCGCTTATATATATCAATGCCGATCGGCTAGAAAAGGTGTGTATGAGAATTGATTTTATAAAACCAGTCCCTTGTGGATTCCACTCGCAGAGCATTTCGGTTGCTATTGCAACCTTTACATATTATAGATTAAGCATATTACAGAAGATCAGAGACGACACCATATACAGAGCATATTTATATATGCATATCAGAGACGGCTCCAGAACAGTAGATTGCATAATTCATATCAGAGAATATCAGAGACAGCACTATCTGCCATTTGATAACCCGGTCATAGCAGCATATATTACATTGTCTATCAGAGACGGCTTGCAGGGTATGTGCATAGTCCATATTGTTAAATCAGAGACAGCCATATATATAAATAGTGAGATTTGAACTGCTAAGTATCAATTGCAGTCGCAGCCTTGTTAAGATTCATTGTATTTCATTGTGGCATTGGAATTACAGTTGTGTATATATATATATATTTATAATCTCCATCTTCATTTCATAGTTCATCGCATATTACTATTTCACTTTCAGTACCTGCACATTATATCTGTACTTGTTTCATAACTCATTAGTTCATTTCATCCATTTTAGCATTTGGAATCACCAGTCATACATACATTTATTGTTCTGCATTCATAATTCAATAGATTTAGCCATAATATTGCATTAGTTCACGTAGTGTCCAAGAAACATAAAAAGGTGACATTACATTGTATGACCACATTCAACCAAGGTCTCCAATACCAGAGCTGCATCTTGCTCGTGTCCTAGGAGATCAGAGACGTGTCTCTGGGCTACATAGTTATAAATATAGACTTAAAATGTCCATCTGCAGTGATCATATCAGAAATTCCCTGTGATAAATAATAATTAGTCAATTTTGATAGACCCCAAAGGGCCCCTTGTAAGAAACAAGCAGTGGCAGAACTAGTGTTGTATGGCAAAAAGGGAAAGAAGTAATAAAACCTTAATTGGAGTGGCAGCCGCTTAGAAGTGAAACACAACCTCCTTCATATGATACAATAGTCCATCCCCTTTCCAAAAGAATGTTTTTCAATAATAATCAGCATCCTATGAATATGAGCAATAATAAGAGATACAACTGTAGAGCGACTTGGAAGATTGTCTCTCCTTCATCCCTGCCAAAGACAAGAGTAAGGTTCCTAAAGAGCTGTCTTCTGAGGATAAGCTAGATTGCGTTAAAAAAAAGTGGCAGGCTATCAAAGGCTTGTAGCTGTTGGGTGATCTGTAGCTGGTTCTACTGGTCCTTGGCTGGTAATCCTTGTTTCTTCTGCTGTTTCTGGTTTTTTCTCCTGTATTGTAAGTTTTTGTTTTCTCTTGTCTCACTTCTGGCGAGAGTCATCTCTTTTGCCTCCATGGCTGTCTTATAAAGGGTTTGGAATGCTCCCAAGTTTATCTTATCAAAACAATAAGAGATACGACTAATGGAAAGAAATGGTGTGACCAGCCAAGGAAATGACCCAAAACAATATTTAAAATTTAACACTTAAATTTCAGTAAAAGAAATACTTTGAAATGGTCTCTCAAATAGAAATATTTGGAAATTCCACACAAATTCTAGAGAGTTATCCCAGCTCTAATATATTTTGAAAATCTCACAAACCAGAATAATTGAAATTGGAAAACCTTCTACAAAAATCAGCTTATTGGTAATGCTTGGATGGAATCAATCAAATGAATAGTAGAGTTTTCATCGTAGGGCAAGAAATATGAACAATGTTCAATCTCAAGAGAAATGAATTTAACAATAAGAATTGGTAATTCTCTTTGTTGATCAACTCCTTCAAGAAGCTTTTTGAAGATAAATATTATTAATTTCTTTTTTGACCTTTTCCCTCCAAATTTTTTGCTTTTGGAAGTGTATAAAAAGTCTTTTTAATTAATATTACTTTCAAACCCCATTCCTAGCTGTTGGTATTACGACAAGTAATTGGTAAAATACTTGATATATTAACAGAGATCGAAAGATCAATATATACAAAAGAATAAACGATGTTTCCTTAGGAAATGATCGTAAAGAATAGAAACATGCTATTCTAGCTACAGATAACTAAATATTAGAAACATTCTAATATTTACAGGAGATTTACAATATCTACATAGATAACCATTAAGACGATAATAGAAACTAGCTTTTATTGTAATACCCTCCCTTAATGGTTAATCTATCTACTACACCAAGCTGTCCTCTAAATTTGGAAAACTTTTCTGGACCAAGAGGCTTGGTGAGAATGTCTGCAGCCTGATCTGCTGTAGGAACATACTGCAAATGTATTGTCCCATCCTCAACCAATTGCCGAATGTAGTGACAATGAACATCCACATGCTTGGTTCTTTCATGGAAGACTGAATTTTTTGCTAACTTGATAACGCCTTCGTTATCAACAAACAAAGTGGTCGGGCCTGCTGGTGACATCTGCATATCCCCAAGCATCCAATGAAGCCAAACAACTTCGCAGCCTACCTTAACTGTCCCTTTGTATTCGGCCTCTGTAGAGGAAAGGGAAACGACCTGTTGCTTCTTACTGGTACATGTGATGGCACCAAATCCCAAACTAAACACATATCCAGAGGTTTACTTTTTATCGTCAATAGAGCCTGCCCAATTTGAATCTGTGAATCCACTGAGTCTAGGATTAGGACTCCGAGAGTAGAGAATTCCATAATCAATAGTGCCCTTCACATAACGAAGCACACGCTTAGCGGCCATCCAATGATTAGCCTTGGGCGCTGTCATAAAGCGTGAAATGTAGCTGACGACAAAGCTGATATCAGGTCTAGTAGCAGACAGATAGATGAGACTGCCTACAAGTTGCTTGTATGTAGTATAATCAACTGGAGGAAAATCAGACTTGGCTGATAACTTCAGACCTTTCTCCATAGGTGTAGATGCAGGCTTGCAATCCTGCATACGAAACTTGTCTAACAGAGCCCTGACATATTTGGACTGAGAAATGAATATACCAGAAGACTGCTGCCAAACCTCAACACCGAGGCAATAACGCATGAGGCCAAGGTCAGTCATATCAAAAGACTGACATAAACTCTGTTTGATTCCTTGAATCAAAGATGTTGAACTGCCAGTGATGATCAGATCATCCACATAAATGACCAGAAGGATGATGGCACTGTTAGTAGTCTTGATGTATAAATTTGAGTATGAAGAACTCCCTTGGATGCCTTGATCAGTGAGGTACTTATCAATTTTCATGTACCATGCCCTAGGAGCCCGCTTCAAGCCATAGAGAGCTTTCACTAGTTTGTGTACCTGGTGTTCTTTACCAACAACCTTGAAACCAAGAGGTTGCATCATGTAGACCTCTTCCTATAGGTCACCATTCAGGAAAACACTCTTGACGTCCATCTGATGGACTTGCCAACCAAATTGAGCTGCCATGGCTAGGACTAATCTGATAGTGCTCATCTTTGGTGTAGGAGCAAAGGTCTCCTCGTAATTAATGCCCTGATGCTGAGAGAAGCCCTGCACAACTAAACAAGCTTTGTACTTATCCAAAGTACCATCAGACTTATACTTTATTTTGTAGACCGATTTGTAGCCAATGGGTTTCAGGACCCATGTGTGATTCTTCAACAGGCTCTGGTGTTCAGAATTCATGGCCTGTTCCCACTTTGGAATTCCTTTAGCCTCTAAGTATGTCTGAGGTTCAAACACACTATGAATGTTGGCCATGGGAGCAATATTGACAGTCTCTATACGTTTTCTCTTTTTCTGATCAGTTCTCCCCTTGATGAGCTCATCATCCTGAAGATCAACAAGTGTCTTAAACCACCATTTAGGCTGGAGAGGAGGAGGACCAACATTAGCATCAGGAGATGCTCTATGATTAGGTTCCTCATCAGAAGAATTTGGATCAAAATCAGGTGAAGCATCTGCATATCTGGGTGATCCTGCAAGAGAGGCCGAAGGTGTCTGTACATGAATCACTGGTACTACTGGAGCTACTGGAGCTGCTGGTTTGCTAAATCAAGAACAAAAGAGCCCGACTTGAATGGTCCTTGCTGCTCATCAAAGACTACATCACAACTGTGCAACAGATGAGATGTCTCAGTGTTGATCAAGCGGTAGGCTTTGTGAAGACTACTATATCTAGCAAACATGAGTGTTTGGCTCCTGGCATCCAACTTGGTGCGTGACGCATCAGGGATCCAAACATAGACGAGAGAGCCAAAAACCTTTAGGTGACTAATTCTGAGCTTGCAACCTGACCAGGCCTCTTTTGGAGTCTTGCCTTTGACCGCAACAATGGGTGACCGGTTCAAAAGGTAGACTGCAGTGTTAACTACTTTTGCCCAAAATTGCTTTAGAACATGTCTGTGTTCGAGCATGGATCTAGCCATCTTGGTGATTGTTTTGTTTCAACATTCAACTACACTATTTTGTTGTGGTGTATGGGGTTTGGTTAATTGGCACTTGATGCCATGAATATCACAGAAGCTAGAGAACTCAGTAGAACAAAATTCCCCCCAATTATCTTTCCTAAGAGCAATAATAGATTTCCCAGACTCTTTTTCAACTAGAGGTTTAAACTTCTGAAATACAGTAAACACATTTGATTTCTGTTTAAGAAAATAGACCCACATTTTTCTACTGAAATCATCAACAAACAATAGAAAACACTTGGACCCAAGAACAGGAATAGCCATAGGGCCACAAATATCTGCATGAACAAGCCAAAGTACCTAAGAAGCCCGCCATGAATCGCCAACAGGAAAAGGTGTGCGATGTTGCTTCCTAGCTTGGCATGCATCAAAAACTCCAAACTGCTGAGTCTGAATCTCTAACAATTCGAGGACAAGCTTGTCTTGAGCAAGTTGAGCAAGATAGCGCACATTTAAGTGCCCATATTGTTGATGCCAAAGTGTACTGACAGAAGACTGCTGAGAATCCATAGCTAGTGAGAAACACCAAAATCAACAAGTCTAAAAAGACCATGATCCTCAAGGCCAACTGCAACAACAGACTGAGTCTCCTGATCAATGATGATGCACCGATGTGAACTGAAGGTGACATCCAACTGTGGAGAGTCTCACAACATCTGACTAACTGAGAGTAGATTTAGTTCTATCCCTGGAACATAGTGCACGTTGAGGAAAATGAGATTCCTCCCAGTAGACTGAATCTATATGTTGCCTTTGCCTACAATAGTGTACTCTTCCCCGCCACCAAAAATAACTGAATCTGAATGAGGCTAGTAGTTAGTAAACCAGTCTCGACGGTGGGTGAAATGACGAGAGGCACCTGAATCAATGTACTAGGCAGACGACTTGACATGATCTGTTGGTCTTTTAGCCATGAAGGCGTAAAAGGCAGATTCTGTCTGCTCAGTGTGCTTTGCATTGTTCGCTTTGGGCAGCGAACCAGATTGCTTAGTTTGGGCATGTTAAATTTAAGATGCTGCAAATGTAATAGCACTGCCTGTATTGTATACGGTATGTATTTTCCAAATGTAACAATCTCTCTTGTTTATATTAGGAAAGAGGCTATGAGAGACATGTCCCTTCATGGGACATGTCTATTCATTTTATAATGTTTCATTAATCAATCATATATTAGAATAATATATATTAATAATAATATAACATATACATATCATATATATATATATACACAAATACAATATATTATTATTAATCAATATCTAAGTATTATATGTATTCTAAGTGATCATACGATTGAAGCTACAAATATTAACACTCCCTCTTAGCTAGGGAGGATGATCAAACAGAATGTGTTGTGGTCTCCCTTGTCAACTCATATGACCCTAACTATAGCCATACAAAACATCAACACTCCCTCTTAGCTAGAGAAGATAAAATCCATCAAGGTAATAATCATTAATTTTGAAAGAGAGGAGATATCACCCCACTGTGATATCAGAAGATATGGTATATGCAAGAACATCAAGTCACATGATGTTCACCATAGCTCATAGATATCCATGGTATGTCTAATGACAATACGTCTCATGATGTCTGTCATATGGATACTAAGTTTACGTAGAGACATGTCACTATGTGATATGTTTCATAGGGTCCAATCAATGTGTAATACTAAGTTCAGAAAGGATCCTAATATGATTCATATGGATACTAAGAAATCATATATTACATAATTCGTGATATGAAGTATCACCTAACGTGTGACACCAAGTTTTACATAACACCTAACATGTGATATGAGGATTCACCTAACATGTGATACCCAGTTTTCAATATCACCTAACATGTGATATGAGGAATCACCTGACACATGATACCCAATTTTACATATCACCTAACATGTGATATGAGGAATCACCTTAGATCGTGATACCTAATTTTCATACCACTTTGATATGAGGAATCACCTTAGATCGTGATACCTAATTTTCATATCACCTTGATATGAGGAATCACCTTAGATTGTGATACCTAATTTGCATATCACCTCAAATTGTGATACAAGGATATAGTAAATAAGAACATTACATTCCATTTACATATAACCCTATTATGGTATGTGCACAGACATATAATTGTCTACCATAACGAATCTCCATTACAAGATCGTCACCTTGTAATATCAAATACAAGTGTTCATTGTTGAAAAGTTGTCACCTTTCTCCAATGTTCCAGGAGGGCCCATAAGTTCGGAGTCACACACGTGAAATCCACCTTGACTCATGTCAGAGGGTGGATCCATCATGGCTCATCCCAAAGGGTGGAAAGAAGGGCTTTCACCTTAGACTTCTCTCTCAAAGAGAAGAATGCAATAACATACAAGATAATAGATGAAACTCCTTTTCATTTAAGGCTTCATTCTCCAACATGCCAAGTTTATCTCGAAGGTACACAACCTTACCACTAGCAAGAAACTTGGTGAGAATATCAGCTATATGATTTGTAGGGATAATGTACCTTGAATAGTATACTTATGCACTATATCTCATATAGTTTGCATCACTCTAGGTGAACCCCAAGTTATGTAGGGGATAGCATAAAAGCATTTTAGCCAGCACACATGAGACCCAATCTCATGATCATAGACTTCTAGGTGCTTCCTTTAAGGTCTTGTAACAACCTCCTCACCTCCTCGTCCAAGGTTACTTTAGATAAACTATTATACTCCCTCTGAATCTAATATCAACCTTCTGCGAGCAAGTCGTGTCTTTGTTCTTTAGTCTGCATTACTCTCTTTTCTTGAATTCCCAACCATCTATCTAGGAATATCATGATCTAGATATCTGCATAACAGCCTTCTAGTTCACATACATGGAATTTCATCATTTTAATCACAATTCTTTTTCCCTTTTATAATTTCCTGGTCACTAGGGAAACCATCTCGATATGGTTTACTCCCTCTGTATCAATATGACCAAGATCCTAGGAAATCAAATAAGGCATATCCTCTAGATGTTGTACTAACTCCCTTTAAATCAAGATCCTCGGACGTCACAGATGCAGATCCTCTAGTTCCTCCCTCTGAAGCTCAAGTTCGTGCTCCATCTTGACATTGTCAGACTCCCTCTGAATCTGATATCAACTCTCAACTCAATTTCTTTTCCTGCAAGCACATTCTCAGAGGGAAAGGAAAAGATCAAGGCAAATAGCTCTTATAGTATGTACATAGAAATACAAATAAGAGATTAGAAATACAATACTTAGAAATTGAACTCAAAACAATACTAATCTCATGTGGTTAAAGGATATTCTTCAACTGCTCCCACTATAATGTCACAACTGAATATGAACACTCGCTTCTAATCCTCACAAGATGCAAAGGGATGTGGTACACATACACACGTCATTATGAACTGGACATGATCATCAACTCAATCGACTCCCATTGTGAATAAGGGAACATGATAACATGATAAATTCATCTCCTGCTAATTTATCTTTAGCAGCTAAGTATGTGAATGTTCAGGTCTATTCACACCCTCTGATTCAACTGAATCAACTTGCTCAATATGCAAAATTTTGTTTGGTCCATTGGCGTGCCCTGAGCGCAACTTCCTAGTTTTGAGTCAACTTCAGAGCCCTAGTGATGTGATAACAATAGGTGTTGTCATACCACTTTCTTGAAGCAATAGATGCCAATCTAGGTACAATTATATTTCAGTGCCTACACAAATGCGGTAGAAAACTCTAATCAGGGAGACAACCAAATACTTGCATAATTCACCACCATAATCAGGCAATTCCATCATACACAATTAGCTGTGGTTCCTTTGATGGTAGTGACAAACAAATGCTTATACAACTCTATCCCAGCCCGACTCCTTGACTTCCGGCAATTTCCAAATGCTGTCATCAATCGGCTAAGGTGATATTTGAATTAATGCCTGATTCTAAAGTGCCTAGTGGAAGCAAACGTTGATGCCCAATATGATTTCACACACCATCCAGGTGCACGGTAATATTCCCTAGCAGCACGGAAACACCACAATATCCTCCTGACCATGGTAGGTAGAGATGTCGCACCAGTATGTTTCCCTCTACTGCACCATAGCTCTTCCGCGCAATTCCAATATGGCTCTTTGTCGCAATCACAACAACATGAATTGTTCAACCTTCATAACCTGAATAATAGTGGACGCCAAATATTAATCTCTCCTTTATGGATGAAAATCATGTAGTCTAAGCATGGAAGGAAGCCACCAAAACTCTAAATAGTTCTGAGCAAATATTACTGTGAATTCTGAAGTGCTTAAGAATATATTCAGCCGCAAATAACAATGGCCGAACTTGGAATATAATTTTGCGTTTCCAGCATACACTATAAGCCGATAATAATAGCAGCTCACTAACATTAATAAATATTTGAAATACCAAACATTAACAATGTATCAACATATGGGGGCCCGCCAATTCCCACGATACTTGTATCATCTGAATAACAATATTTTGATATATCGCACCAAAATATTAAAATGAATTTGGCTTGACTATAGTCTCTGGCGGCCTGATATATATCCCTTTAATATTCCCAACTTGACAAAGTCTTCCCAAATATATTTTCCAACGATCTTATCACAAAATTTCAAGGTGGCTCTTCAACTCGTGGTCAAATCCTCCAAAGTTGTTTCTTTGCCAACGTCGACTCTTCAAAGCCACTGCGGATTCTTGAGAGCACTCACATGGTTTGAATTTTTCCCAGAGCATCCGCAATCATCACATCTTGACTTTTGTAGCTGCCCCCCACGAACCAGTGATCTGAACCTTCCTTACCTGCCTCTAAGACAAGTCATCGCAAATCGTGGTAAGAGACAATCAACGAGTTCATACCGCTTGCGACCCTTTGTCAGATTTGAGCTTTGTAGGCACAATCAATTGTTGCGGTCCTACTTACATGGTCCAACCTTTCACAGCAACACTGCACCATTGACAGTTCTCAAACTTGCACTACGGTTCTTCAAAGCCCGTATTCACCTACATATACCAATCACTTTAAAAAGGAGACCATTTTAGTTCCATATTTGATGAATCGTTTCTTATTTTCCCGTTAAACAATGACATGAGTATTCCTGTCAATGAACACATGCGGGGTATTCGAAGTGGCAAAACATTAAGCATTATGAACATTAATACTACAACGGAGGTTACTAGTTATTGCAGAGGCAAATCCAACGATCTTCCTTGCTTGCCTCATATTTGCCAATTTTCTTCCCTGGCTTGTGAAGAGAAAAAAAAAACTCAAAGGAATAAAGATTTATTATTGGTATTCCTTGGGAATGCTCTTTAATGCTTGTTTAGGTATTTGAGTGTTATGTTGAATTTTTCAACCAAAAACAACAAGTATCAAAATTTTGTATGGTCTCTGATGTTAGGGAATATAGTGATCGCAACTTCCAAGAGATCACAACCACAAACAAACAAAAAATAAAATAAAATATATATTCTGATCGTCCGCTATATGAATGATTTACCAATGCACAGGCTCAGGAATGTATCTGCTCTGATACCATGTTAAATTTAAGATGTTGCAAATGTAATAGCACTGCCTGTATTGTATACGGTATGTATTTTCCAAATCCAACAATCTCTCTTGTTTCTATTAGGAAAGAGGCTATGAGAGACATGTCCCTTCATGGGACATGTCTATTCATTCTATAATGTTTCATTAATCAATCATATATTAGAATAATATAAATTTGAATAATATATATTAATAATAATATAACATATATATATCATATATATATATATATACACAAATACAATATATTATTATTAATCAATATCTAAGTATTATATGTATTCTAAGTGATCATACGACTGAAGCTACAAACATTAACAGGGCAGCTAAGCGCTTTCGACATTCAACCTTCGTGTGACCATACTTGTGGTAGTAGTTGCATTGAATGTTCTTTTTCTTGGAGCCTTCAGATGTTGGAGCAGAGGGCTTCTGTTGAGAAGACTGCTGAGAATGAGGCTTGCCCTTATCCTTATGAAAGGATTTAGCAACAAAGGCTTTCTCTGTGGAGGTGGTGCTAGAATTGCTACCGAACTGTTGTTTCCATCGATTTTGCTGAAGCAGAAGTGTGTAGAGATCAGTGAACTTCAGGTCAACTCCCGTAGAAGTGATGTTGAGAGTCTCGATAAAATGCTCGTAGGACTTTGGTAAACTTTTGAGGGTGATTACCACAATGTCCTCTTCCTCCATCTTGCGTCCAATGGCAAGCAACTGATCACAGATTTCCTGAATTCTATTCAGGTGATCCTGGAGAGATTTCCACTCATCCATGACAATAGGAAACAGAGTGTTTTTGAGAAAGAAAGCCCTGCTTTAATCTGAAGTCTCATCTAGAGTTTTGAGGTGCTCCTAGATCTTAGCAGTTGTTTTGCTGGATGGAATCTGAGGGAGCTAATCATCAGTTGCTGATAACTTGAGAAGCATCACCACCTCCCGATTATGCTGGTCATATGTAACTTGATCAGGACTAGTAGCATCCAAACGTTTAGTAGTACCCAGAACCACTGCATCGTTGCCGCGATATTCGAAGATGGTTAGCATCTGCTGCTTCCATGTGCTATAATTCCGACCATTGAACTTCTGATTTCCCTCAAGCAAAATATTTGTCAGAGATGCCATGGCATGATTTTTTCAGTGAAAAACGTGTAGAACTGAGAAGGCACGTACGTTGAGGTAAAATGTCGGAAGACCCAGAAAAAAGTAAGTGGTGCCCAGAAGAGAGCTCGAAAAATCCAGAAGGAATATACTGTCAGATTCTGGATTTGCTGGCTCGAAAAATGAGGCACAAAAATTGAGGCACCCAGAAAAAATAGAGGACAACCCAGTTGAGCTCTCAAAAAACCCACCAAGAATTTGCAAATTTTTTTTGATCTAGTACAAAAAATTAGGGTTTTCTTTTCAAAGGAAGCCCTAACTGGTTCGAAATAGCTCCATAAATTGCAGAAAAATGGAGTTTTCTTTTAGAAAATGGCAGATGCTGAGAGAATAATTTTGAGAGGATCTCTGCAAAAAACTAACCAAGAAATAATTTTGAAAAAATTGATGCTTTGAGAAATTATAATTTTTTCAAACAAATTAAAGTATTCGCTAGGATTCCATATGACAGCAAGTAATTGGTAAAATACTTGATATATTAACAGAGATCGAAAGATCAATATATACAAAAGAATAAACAATGTTTCCTTAGGAAACAATCGTAAAGAATAGAAACATTCTATTCTAGGTACATATAACTAAATATTAGAAACATTCTAATATTTACAAGAGATTTACAATATCTACATAGATAACCATTAAGATGATAATGGAAACTAGCTTTTATCGTAATAGTTGGAATATAAACACCACTGCCAACAGTAGCAACATTTTTTGCCTGTTTCTTTAAAACAACTTTTTTAATAATTCAAGTTACATTTTTATGAATAAATTATGAAGAAACTTTTTGGACAATCTAAGTTGAATTATTTCTCTTGCACCTCTACATTAGCCTATGGGAAATTAAGTAATAGGTTAAGACTCACCTTGTGACGTATATGGGAAGAGGATATGACAAGCATCAACATCACAATCTGCAGCCTTTGGAATGTAGCAGCACCTCACCGGGTCCTCCTATTTTGTTAGTTTTTACTTGTGGGCTGAATATGTTTTTGTGTACTTCTAGGTTTGAACTTCACAGTCAAATTATGTAGTTATGTACTGTGCAGTGTAATCAGTATGACAACAACTTTAATCAATGATCAAATTCCATAATTCATGGCGCATACTCTTATTTGTTCTATTTTTCGTCTGTGATCTTATTCAGCAAGAAATACAAAATAAGAAGATTTTTGTCTTATTTTAATTACCCATTTTTTCTTTCATTAAATCTCCAATTAGTTTGATTTTATTTTTAATCTTTCGACCTGCCTAGTCAGTCCTGAGAAGAGTTATGCTACTATGATGTGAACAACATGCTGAAGAACAATCATCTTTGCTGTCAAATGCAGTGTTCATAGTATTCATCTGACAAGTTCGAAATCATTGTCTGGATTCGTTGGAGTTGCATCTGAAATTCAACAACAAAAAAAGGTTGTAGCTTTCCTTACTTCTAAGAGAAGTGAATCTAAATGTGCCTTTTATTGTATGATACAAAATATATTTCTTTAATTGCACATGTGATTGATTTTTAAATTTTTCTATTTGATTGTGTATAAGTAAGGCAATTGTTTTATTGCCTTAGTTTGGCTTCTTTCTGTAGTGCCAATTAGCAGTATCTTGAATGCGTGTGGCTCTTAATATCTTCTGTTGGCATTGTTTTCTTTTGAACATTCAAGTTTCAGGTGAAAGTTTGATCAAAGGCTACTTTGCCTATTATAGTGGCTGAATGTATACATCTAAAGAATATATATGTGAAGGCTGTTTGTAGAACAATTCACTAAGTTAGATTTTATACAGAGATGATGATGGTCAACGTTCTTACATTTTTTCTACTTTCAAATACTACAAATATTTATATGCTTCAGTAGCAACATGGATGTTACACCTTTTTCCAGCAACAAATAGGGTTTTACAAGCATGGTGATAGATTAATGGACATCTTATTGTTTTAACTTTGAAATGAACTTGTGCATATGGTTGTTTTTTTAATTTTTTATTAGCTATACAAGTATAGGTCTAGCTAGCTGTTTAACAAGAACCAATTCCAAGCCTGTTAATGCTTTGACCTCGCACCTTCATGCAACATGAGATGTACTTAACCAAGAGTTCCATTGTGTAATATCTGTAAAGTATTCAATATGAAATATATGTTGAAAAAGAGTGAATGGTGCGATCTTCCAATTGCTGATGTATGTTTATATCATTCAAAGAGTATATAATAATAGACGTGACCCACCTGACTTAACTTTTTTGAGTTTTAATAAATAACTTTATAATAGGTAATAATCAAAGGTAGGCTATATGCATATTATAATCTGCAAGGTTTTAAGACAATATGTGATAATGACAAAAGGCATAAGATTGGCTCTCAAGAAATCCAGCTTCAGCATTTGAACTTATAAGCATCAATGAAACTTTTTTTTGAATGAGGGTTAAGGATTCTTTTTGCTACATCAAATTTCTAAACAAGAGAGAAGATACATATAGTTTCAAAACACTTGCACACATTTGCAACCTACACCAAAAATGCAAGCTAGCATTAGATATAAAACATGAAATGGTAATTGATTGATGTATTTACAATGGAGATAAAAGCTCCATTTAAAGGAATTACAAAGATGATATTTCTAAACGAAACAATCATGAATAGAATATAGAAGTAGAAACTAGCTAAATTAACTGATGTACATTAAGTGACCATTAAATAAGAAATATACTAATATTATTCTAATTCCCTCCCTTAATTGTCATTCTATCAACTACACCAAGTTGCCCCCTAAATTTTACAAACTTTTCCGAGGTTAGAGACTTGGTGAGGATATCTGTAGTCTGGTCCTCAGCTGGAACATACAACATCATAGTTCCATCTTCAACAAGCTTTCTGATGAAATGATGATGGAGCTCTACATGTTTGGTTCACTCGTGTAAGATTGGATTCTTGGCAAGTTTTAGCAGCCCTTGATTGTCACAAAATATGGGTGAAGGCCTTGGTGGAGACATTTTCATGTTAGAAAGCATCCTCCATAGCCATACTATCTCACATGCTGCTTTAACTGTTCCCCGATATTTTTCTTTTGTCGAGGAAAGAGCTATTGCTTGCTGCTTCTTAGTGGTGCATCCGACTGCATCTGGACCAAGATTGAGGACATACCCAAAAGTAGACTTTTGGTCATCAACAAAAGTTGCCTAATCTGAGTTTGTAAAACCAATCAGCTGAGGATCTTTTCTTTTGCTGTATAGAAAGTTAGTCTAGTGTCCTTTTCACATATCTCGGTACACGCTTTGCTGCAACCCAATGTTCTGCCTTAGGGCCTGTAATGACATGAGATATGTAGTTCATAGCATAACTTAGATCATGTCTAGTGCCTATAAGATAGATTATGTTGCCCACCAGTTGCCTGAAAGATGACTTATTCACCACAAGTGAATCTGATTTGACTAATAGTTTCAGCCCTTTTTCCATAGGTGTAGATGGAGGCTTGCAATCAACCATCCTAAACTTATCTAGCAAACTCTTGGCATACTTTATTTGAGAAATGAAAATGCATACTTCATCTGAGAAATGAAAATGTTGCCACTTGTCTGCCAAATCTCTACACTGAGACAATTATGTAGAAGTTCCAAATCTGTCATATGAAATGCCTGACACAAACTTAGTTTGATCATCAACATAGATGACAAGGAAAATGATGTCATTACTAGTACTTTTCCCATTCAAGTTTGGATTCGAAGGACTTTGTGAATACCTTGTGCAACCAAATAAGTATCAATTTTGATGTACCAAGCCCTGGGGCCCTGCTTGAGGCCATAAAGAGCCTTGACTTGTTTGCATACTTGGTTCTCTTTGCCTGCAACGTTGAAATTAGGAAGCTATGATATATAGACCTCTTTCTCCTAATCACCATTAAGGAAGGCATTCTTCCTGTCCATTTGATGGACTTGCCAACCACACTACGCCTTGCAATGGCCAGAACCAACGGGATGATGCTCATCTGTGCGATAGGAGAAAAGGTTTCCTCATAGTCAACACCTTTTTGCGAAAAGCCCTCAACCACCTACTGAGCTTTGTACTTATCAAGAGTTCCATCAGCTTTGTACCTCACTTTATAGACCCATTTGTAGCCAATGGGTTTGTTCCTTGGTAGAAGATACCCATTTGCACCCAATGGGTTTCTTCCTTGGTGGAAGATTTGACAAAAAACCCAAATTTTGTTCTTCAAAAACTATGATACTGAGCTTCCATACCCCTTTCCCATTTAGGTATCCCTTTTGCCTTCGAATAAGTCTGAGGCTCATAGACACTCTGAATGTTGGCCGTACAAACAAAATTGACTGTGTTCTTCTTGCTCTTGCCTCTGGATGATCTACTCTCAACAAGCTCATCATCTCAAACATCACCGATAAGCTTTTCCCACCACTTAGGCCGGAGAGTAGATCCATCTTGTTCAAAATCAGGACGATCATCATGACTTGGGCTGCCTAGAATGAAATCTTGTAGATGCTGGTCTAGGTTATATTGAGGAAAATATAGTGGTACAATGTCATGCCTTGGAGATTCCACCAGTTCAGGTTCAAAATCTTCAGATTCCCTCTCTTCAAGTGAAGTAAATGGAAGCCTAACACCCAAATTCCTTTTCTTGAAAGGCTGATCTTGAGGACTTTGGATAGGAGAAGAGAGCATGAAGGCCCTACCTTCATCAAAAACCACATCTCTACTGATTGTGAGATGATCAATGAACACATCAATCAGCCAATAGGCTTTATGATTGTCACTGTATGCTATAAGCATCAACTTCTGACTTTTGGAATCCAGTTTGGTCCTCTTTGCATTTGGAATCCAAGCATAACTTAGATCAGGTCTACTGAAAATTTTTCTATGTGATGTTGTCCAAGCAAAGGCTGTAACTTTTAGGATGATTCCAAGACTTCCAAATAGGTTAGGAAAGATTGCTGGACTCATATAACCTAGTTCTAGATTATAAAGCCCAAATTTGGAGCTTGTCCACCTAATCCCATCATTTACCTTTGTAAAATTTATTCTTCTGTGGACCAAATGGAGAGTTTATACTTTAGTTTTTGACTTAGTGGTAGAGGAGAGATCTTTCTCCATTCTATCATTGTGAAGCCCAAATTAACCTTTTGGTTCCAATAGTCATAGACTTTGTTTCCTAGATTTGGGAAAGGAGAGTTCTAGCATTAGTGAACTTTAGAGCCTTAACAAGGGGGACTGAATTCCCAAGCTAGAAATATTCCAATTGTTAGTTTTAATATCCTAGGAAAGATGATTAATAATGATGGACTGACATGCCGTCAAAGATTTTCAAATATGAGATCTTGTGAGTGGGAGTGACATGCCATCATCGATTTTCAACTATGAAATCTTGTGAGTGCGAGTGACATGCTATCATGAATTTTTAAAGGGGCTTGTTTGAATCATGTTATTTTAGGATCAATTTGGTCCATTTTGTGTTTGGCTCAGAGAGTTCCGCAAAGCAATTTGTTTCTAGAGAAAGATTTTTCTTTTCTAGTTATTTGATGCCACATCCCTTGTAGTCTTTTTGAAAGTAGACCTTTTACAAGTCACCAATTGAATTTTCTTTGATCTCATCATGAAGAAAATAAATTATTAGAACTAAAGGAGATTCTAACCAGAGAAGAATTATATTTGGAGAGATAAGACAAGGGTAATTTGGTTAAAATAAGGTGATTCCAACACCAAATTCTTTCACTCATTAGTTTATGTCCACAAGTCAATTTAAAATTGAGGAATCTATATGCATAAATGGAAAAGAAAATACAAGATTGGAAGAGGTGGGCAACGCAGCGATGCAATATTTTAAAAACAGACTTGGTGGGATTGGTGTTCAAGGTGAATCGAATCCTGACTTGGATTTCATTCCCAAGTGTATATTGGAAGAGGACAACACAATCTTATTTTCACTAGTCACTATAGAAGTAAAATAAGTATTAATCCAGTTACATCCCGACAAAGCACCAAGTCCAAATGGGTTCCCGACAAATTTCTTCCAAAAATGTTGGCATTTCATGGGAACTGACATATGGAAGCTGGTGGAGGACCTCAGAAAACATAAAAGGTATGTTAAAGACATTAACAATAGTATTATTGCACTAATCCCAAAGAAAAATTTATGCTCTTCTTTCAATGATTAGAGAAACCAATGTCCCTTTGCAATACAATCTATAAAGTGATTTCCATGGTAATGGCAAATCAGCTCAAGAAGGTAATAGGGAAAGTGGTATCAGAAGAACAATATGGCTTTACTCCAGACAAAGATATTGCTGATTGCATCATCCTCACAAATGAAGTAATACACACAATCAAGACAGATAAATTAAAAGCAATGATGATCAAATTGGATGTATGGAAAGCATATGATAGAGTTTCTTGGGAGTTATGTTTCAAGGTGTTGGAAAGATTTTGTTTTGTCGAGCAATGGATTTAAATGATCAGATATTGTGTGACCATCGTCAAATTCTTAGTATCTGTCAATAGTGCATTGTTTGGTTTTTTTCAAGGCACTAATGGGATTTGACAAGGAGACCCTCTTTCTCCATCGTTATGTCATTAAGGCAAAAGCATTGGGAAGGTCTATTAAAGAAAGCAGGAACAACAAAAAAAGGAAAGGTATATTTGTGGTTTAGGACAGTGATACAGTTACTCATGCCCAGTTTGCAGATGACACATCTGTATTTGGTGAAGCCACAATACAAGAGGCAGGATATATTAAGGATACTCTGGATAAATACACACGAATGTTTGGGCAAATCATGAACAAAGAAAAATCCACAATTTAGTTTTTCAATATACAGAAATGCCTCCATGTAATGTCCCCTTTTTGAGCTCATTATTTCTTGTTCCATCGTTAGCCATTTTATCAGGGTCCTGTGGGCTAACCAGGACTTTACATGGGTCAGTGTGATATTTGGCCTAGGTATTTCCAGTTTCAAGCCAATCAGAGTAGTTTCCACAGGGTTTCCAGATACTATTTATAGTAAGTCAACAAAGCTCAATATTCTTGGCATTTCAGTGTTGGAATTGGAGCGTATCGCCAAGATATTTCCGGCAAGCAATCACACATCGACTACCGAGTTCGTTTGGTCATCCATTTTAATGCCATAAGATTTCATAGTCTATTATTATACCACTTTATTATTATATGGACATATTAATTTAAAGTGGTTTAATTAAGACATAAAGTGGAAATATGAAAGGACAGAGAAGGGGAAACTGAAGAGTCACAACTTGTTGCTTTAAAAGAGGGAAAGGAGACTCATTTGGTCATGCTTAGTTTTATGAATTTATTTCTCCTCTCTTGGAAAATCCAGGAAGCTTCTAGCTTTTGATTGTGAAACCTGAGGATGGAAACCTTCAGGCTTTCTCGGTGGATTGGATGGAAACATAGTTCATCTTTTGAGTGGATTCGCGACGGAGTTCACATTGTGTTTCACGTTCTTCTCTAGTTACCGATTTGACTGTAACTTCTATTTTTAAGATTGGATCGTGTTATTCAACTGCTGAAGATTGAATAAAATAATATTTCTGAGATTATTTTATCTTGGTATTTTTTGGTATTTGCTGGTGAATCTATGATTTATTGCATGAAATTATTTGTTTAAATTTTTGAGATATCTTTGAGAAATATTGGGGAAAATATCCATTGGGGATATTACAGTGGTATCAGAGCTGTTTTTCTTGCCAGTCTGTGGAGTTTTAGCAGAGACATATTTTCAAAAATGTTTAAGGAGTAAAAGAATTCAGTGTTATGTATTCTGAATATTGAATCTAGCAAGCAAGGAGATAGGTAATTTCCAGATTTTGAAATATCAGTTGGAATCGTGCCTTTGCATTTAAAGAAATCTCAGAGTCATATATTCCTAGAGCTGGCAGTCATACGGCCTGCTCACACATTAAGTGCTCAATAGATTATAATCATGCCAAGCAGGTAGTCAGCCAAGTAGCTGTTCCTTTTACTTCAAAACCCACACTATACAGGTGGCTGCGTGGAAGAAGTTGGGACTTACAACATGCCAAGGGGATGCATCATTGTGAAAACGTGAACTGTTGATTGGGGATATTGTTTCAAACAACTACATAGCATACGAAGACACCTCAGTGTTACGTTGCATATCAAGACAACTCGTGAAGATTGGAAGATATTCTTTGTGAGTCACCAACACAGATTGACGTTTTAAATACCTACGTTGGGTGATTGGAAAGGCAAGAGTACTAGTTGTCGCGGGAAGTCGACAGGCTTCATAGAGACTGGTGTAGAAACGATAAGGTGCAGGCATCCCTTGGAGACGACTGATTCCATAGACTCCGACTGGTGTAGAAATGACAAGTACAGTCAGTTGCTCGAAACCGTCAACTTCATAAAACTCGACAGGTGAAAAATTAGGGAATGAGACAATTAAATGAAATTATAGTGGTTAAAAATATTTCATCTGCCGTCTCTTTTCTATTGGGTTGAGCTGGAGTGAGCCCGAGTGGAAGTCATAGTGGTTGGGAGATCATCAAAGGAAACCACAGGAGTGATATTAGGAGCACGGGCGTGCCGTGGGAACAGTTGGCCGAAGTCTTAGTGCTATCCATATGCACCAGCAAAGATATTCATTGTTGTTTGTGATGCTCATCTTGGCGTTAGCTACAGTGGAATAGAGCCTTGGCATCCGACATTTGGTGGCATGGTTGACCACGATGCTTAGTGACGTCCTTGTCTACAGAGTACTAGCCCATGTGCTGGAGTAATCGCGTGGACAGCTACAGGTCACGGGTTGGGTGATAGTGTAGTCGCACATAACAGAACATTAGCCACAGGCTGAGTCTAGACTAGGAGTGGTGGGGAAGAGCTGCTGCAACAGCGTTGGGGTGTGTTTCCTTCAGTTGTGGCCGAAAGACAAGGTGCTACGCCGGTTCCAACATTGAAGTTTAGGCGTCGACTTTGTTGATGTCAATCAAGTAAACCGCCCTTCCTTAGTTTTCATTCATCTCAGTTAAGGAGTTTTTTCTTAGTATTATATTAATAGAGAATGGGAGCCAAGTGTTTGTTATAAATACAGTCTAAGATTTGCTTGTATTTCACTGTGATTATCAAGATATTGTGTATAGTCTCATGCTGCAATATAAATCTATGAATGCCTTTGCACACCAGTATTCATGATTACTTCTTAGTATTGATTGGAAGGGATAGTTTAAGCATTTGGTGGTAGGCCTATCGATTAATGTTTTGGTCACACTTTACTTTGAGTCTGAACACTCTGTGGACACTCTAAGGGCAAGGAGAAGATTTGAGTTGGCTTAGTACTCTTCTGTAGTGTTTAAAATCTGAGACAATTTTCAGCATCATTCAATATCTGAGATTAATTATCAGAACCTCAAGGGAAACCCAATACTTTCAAGTGTTTGATAAAATTCTCCTTGGTGCCAAACTGAAACCTTACAGTCAAAATAGAACAGGGATATTACAATAGTATTAGATTGAGCACACAGATCAACCATTTGTGCATGATTAAAGTTGTTGCTGGTCTTGATGACATTGTCTTAAAGCTGCAGTATATGTATATACACTTAAAGAGTCTCAATTTGGAAGGACATTATAGACCAAGTATAAATTTGAACAAGATTCCATACATTAGAAGGAGACTAGAATTATGTCTCAGTTTGACAGCAGTGTTCCTGGTTGGAGAAAATAGCAGTCATATCCTCTCATGTTGTTGTGTATTCTGAGAGCAGATGTATTAAATCTGAGTACATATATCACACATCTGGGCCCGAGTTAGGTTGTTTCCGGTGGCATTGGTATTTATCTGCAGCATATATATTTAGTGAAAACTCCGTCAGAAATTCAGATTAGAAGTTATTTCTTGAATCTGTTGGACAAGAGATTAAGAGCTTGTGGATGTTATAATCTGACTGCTGTAGCTCGGTAACAGGACAAATTAGGGGCATCTTCACTAAATTTTTGGTGGTTCGGATCTTCAATGTTACAAGCCAGTCAATTCAGAAAATAAACATCAAAATCATCAGCCTATTCTCTCTGATCCAAAACAAGCAAACAGTTTGACAAATTTTCTGTGAGAAGAAAAATGACAGAATATAGCAGCATAGTGCATAAATTTTCAGTGAAATCAGGGGTAATTGTCTGTGCATCAGATTTGGGTGAAAATTATCAGAGGGAAGAAGTTGCAGATTTGTAACAGCCTGGGATAGGACAAGGAGTCAGAAAATATCTCCTTAGCAGATTCCATTTTCAACTCAGCTTGTGAATGATTGTTTAACTATATAATTTGTTGTTGCTGATAAGGGAAACCAAATCAGCATTACCAGAGAAATTACTGTGAGGTACAGATTTCTGGAGCAGGGAATTTGAACAATGGAGAATTTGAAAGGCAAGGTGTTCTCAAAGGAATTCAATGACACCCTTAAGGGTGAACATTTAAGGGACTGACCGAAAGAAATTGAAATAGGAAATGAATTATATTGCCTTGGATGGCAATTGGAGAATACGAAAGTTATGGGAGGTGTGCTTGTCAAATTAGAAGATATAGATTCATATCTGTCTAGGATAGACCAGACTGATTGTAGGCTCTTCAATTGGACTTTGCAACCCTCAATGGTTGCTTTGGTCCAATGCAGGTTTATGGAACATCCACATAAAGATGTTAGGCTTGCAGTCGCTTCATGTCTTAGTGAGATCACACGGATTACTACACCTATTACACCTTATACTGATAACATTTTTGAAGCAGGTATTACAGCTGATTGTGGATAGTTTAGGTGGACTAAATAATGGCAAAAGTCCTACCTTTGGTAAGCAGACAAAAATCTTGGAACTAATGGCAAGAACTAGAATTTTCATGCCCATGTTGAATCTCGGTTGTGACAAGATGATTCAATAGTTATTTAAGTGCCTCCTAAGTAATTTCAGGAAGCATCATCTAGACAATGTGAGGGCTTGCATAAAAACTATTAGGTCCTTGATCTTAGATGAGGATAATGACATATGTAAGCAGTTGCAATCAGATCTGTTGGCGATCTGGAGAGGAGAACAAAAATTTCACCCGTGGCATATGAGCTCTCAGCTGAATTGATTGAGCATAAGTTTGAGAGGTTCAAGGATTTTATGACTGAAAATGAGCGAATATCAGTAGGCATACGGATTGCTGGATCTCCGGAAATGAGCAAGAGCCAAATGAGAAAAGGGCAGATTTGTTTTATATGCCAAGGGGCTTGGTTACTTGAACATGTTTGCGGTATTATTCAGGGAGAAGATATATTGCAGCCAAGGGGTGATGAAAGGGTAACATTGAATTCATCTTTTATAGGACATAATGAAGGTACAAAAGAAAATAGTTTCCAATCAGCCAAGAGGGTTAATGTGGAGGAAGAATCGATCATCACAGGTGAAGAGTATTCCAAACTCTACTTTGGTGACTTAGAAGCTGAAATTGACAAAAATATTTGTGACAACTAGTTGGATGCCTTTAACAGTTCATGTCATTAGGAATTGTTGGATGACGTAACAACAACTTTACCTCTTCATACAAATCGGTTTGAGGCCTATGATGACAATGATAACATCTATGAAGGATGAGGAATCATGTGATTTCTATAACAGCACTTCACTTATGCATAATGATGATTTGGATGACCAATCTGAAAAGGCATTCCAAAATGACAATGACGAGAAGCATGCTTTGAAGAATTAGCTGAAAGTTAATGATGATGCCGTTGTTGCAGCTCTTGTACATCATGATAGCACTCACATGATTATTGAAGATCTTTACAGGAAGGCTCAAATGGAAAAATGACAAAGTGGTATAGGGAGTGAGTCTTATGTTGCTGATTTATAGGGGGTCAAAACAACTTTTGAGATTTGGAAATCAAAATATCTATGCTTACTTTCAGATCGCGATTACCTGTTACAGGTTGCTGAAAAATATACGAAACAATCGAGGGAAAGAGAGGATGAGGTTAATAAGCTCAATAGGGAGCTTAATGTTGCTCAGGAAACATTAGAGCACACACAAATTGCTCTTCAGGAAGCGAGAAATCAGATTGTTGCCACTAATCAATACAGGGAACATGATGACAAAGGAAGGTCTAAGTTCTTTCAGGAAGTGATTCAGGAACTTGATAGCATACACCAGACTTATGACTTGGATAGCTGTCCCAAAAGATCAAATAACAAATCTTTGGATCATCCAGAACTTCTTTATGAGTTGGATAACTTTCAGTTGGTTGACAATTTCTTGTTTGAGATGGATGCTGATTTGACATTTGAGAATCCCCTTTTTGAGCTAGATGAGGAAGATGTTTCCAATCCCCATGACGAGGATGAGATTGATTGCAGGATTTGGGACCCAGGTCTAGTTACTAGAGATGAGTCTTGGTCACAAGACTGGAGTGACGGGGTGATTTCAGCTATTGAGCAGTTTGGTTCCTACATCAGTAGGTCTGGATGGGTGGTTATGTCTTATTGTAGGATGGGTGAAATGCTTTTCCTCGAGTTACCTCTTACCAAGGGAGGGTTGACTAGTGTTGATTGCATCTTGAGACATTTCTATTCACTCATATTTGGTGATCGTGTCAGCCTAATCGTTTGAGATCTTGGTATTAGTATGACTGATGCATTGCTGTTTTGGAGGAATAATGAGTGGCTTCGTCTTACAGGTTATGTTTTTATCAGGATAGCAGAGCAACAGAGTGGGGCAACTCCCTTGAGGTTGGTATGGGATCCAGACATTTTGGTCACAACATGCAGATACCGATTGCTTGAGGGCAAGCAATCTCTGGGAAGGGAGGCTGTAATGTCCCCTTTTTCGAGCACATTATTTCTTGTTGCATCGTTAGTCGTTTTATCATGGTCTTGTGGGCTAACCAGGACTTTACATGGGTCAGTGTGATATTTGGCCTGGGTAATTCCAGTTTCAGGCCAATCAGAGTAGTTTCCACAGGGTTTCCAAATACTTACTATTTATAGTAAGTCAATAGAGCTCAGTATTCTTGGCATTTCAGTGTTGGACTTGGAACGTATTGTTGAGAGCTTTTCGACAAGCTATCACACATCGACTTCCGAGTTCGTTTGGTCATCCATTTTAATGCCAAAAGATTTCATAGTCTATTATTATGCCACTTTATTATTATATGGACATATTAATTTAAAGTGGTTTAAATAAGAGGAAATATGAAAGGATAGAGAATGGGAAACTGAAGAGTCACAACTTGTTGCTTTAAAAGAGGGAAAGGAGACTCATTTGGTCATGCTTAGTTTTATGAATTTATTTCTCCTCTCTTGGAGAATCTAGGAAGCTCCTAGCTTTTGATTCTGAAACCTGAGGATGGAAACCTTCAGGCTTTCTCAGTGGATTGGACGGAAACCCAATTCATCTTTTGAGGTGGATTCGCGACGGAGTTCACATTGTGTTTCAGGTTCTTCTCTAGTTACCAATCTGACTGTAACTTCTGTTTTTAAGATTGGATAGTGTTATTCGATTGCTGAAGATTGAATAAAATAATATTTCTGAGATTATTTTATCTTGGTATTTTCTGGTATTTGCTGGTGAATCTATAATTTATTGCGTGAAATTATTTGTTTAAATTTTTGAGACATTTTTGAGAAATGTTGGGGAAAATATCTATTGGGGATATTACACTCCAAAAAAGGATAACAAAAATTATGGGATTCACAGTTGGTAATCTTCATGGAAACACAAGTGGGTTATGTTGGCTGGAAGACTAACAATGATGAAATCGGTGTTTTCAACAGTCCACATATTTGCAATGCCATGTCTTCCAATAACTCAAAGTAGAGGCCAATATAGAAAAGATTATGAGAAAATTCCTATAGGAGGGCTCGAAAGAAGAAAGGAAAATACTGTTCATTGGATGGGACACAACATGCAAGAACAAATCAAATGGCGGAGGTGGTCTAAGGTGGATGAAAGGAAATTACCCTTCATTGGATGAGACACAACATGCAAGCACAAATCAAATGACAGAGCTGGTCTAAGGCGGATGAAATGTCAAAATATGGCTCTTGGTGTGAAGCTAGTCTGGAAGATGTATAGATCACCTGAGATTCCATGGTGTAGATTTTTCCAGAAGAAATATTTGGACTGCAGTAACTCAAGCAGAATCCTCACCATAAATGAGACTGGAAATGGATCGGCTATGTGGAAGCTAATTGGTGAATCAAGGCATTTAATCACAAATCACTTGACATGGAAGATTCGAAATGGGAAAAATGCAGATTTCTGGTTCGATTCTTGGAATGGATACAAGAGTTTAACAGATATATTTGAAATGGAAAGGCCCATTAATGATATTTGAAATAGGTTTAGCACAAAGGTTGTGGATTACATATGTTCGAAAAATAACACCCATGGGAGATTGAAATGTCTAGATCCAGAAATAATGGGACTACCACAAAACATAGTCATATTTAAAAGTAGAATTAGAAAAGAGGAATGTAGTGCTATGTAAGGGGGAGGGCGACATCATTGGGTGTGGGGAGAAATCTGGGAGTTATTCTGCAAGACTTGGATACCAAATTTAAGAAAAATATTTACAAGGTGTGGATTGACCAGCTAAATTGTGCTAGGATCATGCTGTCCTTCCAAAGCCAGGAGCATTTCTTTGGGTGGCTATCCATAAAAGATGTTTAACAACTGATAGGCGGAATAAGATGGGAATTGAAGGTCCATATTGGTGCGTGTTATGCAAACAAGATTCAGAGGATGCAGATCATTTGTTTCTCAATTGTGAAATGGTACATACATGCTGAGATTGGTTGATGAAACAGTGGGATGGTTTGGTCTGAGGAAGAACGATTTAATTAAATTCTTATTGGGATGGCCGATCACAGAAAATGATTCTTTATGGGAGATAATATGGGTGGTGGGTCCATTCATATTAGTCTAGAATATTTGGAAAGAAAGAAATAGGAGAATATTCAGAGAGTCAGAACTACTAGTGGAAATGATCATCAACCAGACAGATTGGCAATTCCAAGGTTAAAATCAAAAGATCCACGAAGTTCATTAGGTGGGATGAAAACATGCAAAAGTATTGGCTGAAATTGAGAAGACCAGTTATATAAACATTGAAAAACAAAATAGACAGAACTACAGTGATATGGAAATGTCGGAAATTACACAAATGGAAGATGAATTTTGATGGTGCAGTGAAGGGCAACCTTGGAGCAACAGGTGCTGGTTGTATAGTTAGAGATTGGCAGGGCAGATGCATTGTGGCAGCATCCAAAAATATCGGGCAAGCCACAATTTGAAGCACTAATATTAGGCTTGAAGATATGCAAAGATAAAGGCATTAGAAAAATTGAAATAGAGGGTGATTCTCGGTCATGTGTCAATGTTGTAATCAAAGGCAAAATTCCAAATTGGAAGCTTAGCAACTAGCTTTACATTACAAAAGATTACATTCAGAATTTATGTGAATTCTCAATTTCACATACGTATTGAGAAGGGAACAGAGCCACAAATTTTCTAGCTAATTACAGTGTCACTTAGGATACCAAAATATTGATTAGATTGAACATTGAGGAGTGGCATGGATTGCATGAAATCATTGAGGAGGAACAATTGCAACATCAAAAAAGATAAACAAATAAAAAACACGATTCACAAAAATTGGTATATATGGAATTGCAGAGAAAAGATTGCATTGGGACTCGAATGGACAAAGAAGTTATTAATTAGATTGAAATGGAGAAAAACCAAGCTTTTCGGTGGTTGCTTTGAAACAAATGGCATGTGATAGTGAATGGAGACTATCTTTGCTCAGGGATAATGAGTTTAAAATTAGATAAGTATGCGTGTGAGAGTACAATCTTATCGGTCTAGAAAAGGAATACTACTATAACATGATGGGATGATATCATGGATGTCACAGGCCTCGACTGCAAGAATCACAAAGGCGCATAGAATGTGGAAAAAAGAAACATCTATAGAGAGGAGGGCCATTTAGACAGCCTCAGTCAAATCTGGTTATTCTTTGTATTTGCAGTTCTCTTTTGTCAAGCATCTGCTGCAAAAACCTTGTGAGATTAATTAATCTACTGTTTATTGTGTGATCTAAATATACTACGCAAAAGGGTTTAGCTGAACATTTTTGTTCATATTAGTAATTTGTAAGTACTTAACTGTTGCAATACTGATATTTAGTTGTTGTTATTGGTGTTAATTTGTTAAATGATAACTGTCATACAAGGTACAAGTATAACATTCTAACAACAATGAATGTATTTAGCTTTATGTAAAATGGTTTCAATTAATACTTTATATTTTTATGTGTGGTGTAGTCACATAATTGTAATAGTTTTCAGGAGCTAAGTGTTGGTGTTAGGGTTTTGTGCATACATATTCTTGTATATATGCTTGAACTTCTAAGGCATAAACAATAGCAGTTTGTCATAACATTATAACAACAATGAATGCATTCAATAATGAGTAATCTCTTGGCTTGTTCACTGTATGCTCTCACCTCTTGCTCCTGGGATCTGGGTGATCAGAAAATGACAAGTTCTTTGACTCAAGAATAAATATAAATCTTGAAAGGTGGTAGGGTTCCTTAGAATACTAAGAAGGAATGTTACACTAGCTCTTGTGATTTTCCTTAGGTCTTATGCTTGCAATTTTGAAACAAAATGGTCTGATGCAACCCTTGTTTGCTTTTCTATTTTTTTTTTTGTGACCTTGTTGCTCTGATACCACATCATAAAAATAGAATACAAATTTCTATTAAATATTAGTCACTGTTGCAGTGAGGTTCATGTCCATATGTAGAGTTTGGGAGGTGTGACCGATAAACATAAACGTGATATTTGTTGTAGATTCTAAATGCTAAAAATAGTAATACCAACAAGCCATTTAAGTCACTATGATGACTTTATTACAGAGATAAGACATGTCTTCATACAAAGAAGATGGGCAGGGTAATTAATGATGCTTGCTCTATCACATTATGTTGCTGTCGTAAATTTTCTTGCTGGCATCATAACACATCCTATAATTATCCTTTGGAGCATATCTACAGATGATATGCATGGAGCTTTGTTTACCGTTTTGGGTCACTGGATAGGAAGGCATGGAGAAGGTCCCAACTTCCTATAATTAAACCTTGTATGGATGGGTTTACAAACCGAGATATGATACAGATATAAACTTCAATACCATTGGCCGTGATACAAAGCAGGTTGCTTTGATACCATTAATCTAAGGCCCAGGAGTGTCAGAGGTTAAACACCCTTGTAAGACTAAATGTGCTATGCCAGAAGAATATGTTTGAATGAAAATGGCTGCTCACTATATTAGAGTACCAAAGGCTAGGGGGAAGATGGGTAACATCAGATTTAGACTCTAAGAAAACTATAAATGCAGAGTTCTATTGTGCAATAGTTCAGTACATTTTCAAATATAGGTTTCTCTTATGTAAATGTTTATTTAAAAATATCAAACTTGGCAAAGAGATACCAAGCATGTGGTGACTGCTTACATTCATGTTTTACTATTCCTTTTTAACGAGTAAGGTTTCCTTAAGTATTATAAAGGGATTGAAGTCAATGGTGATTTGGAATAGTTGAATAGTAAGTTCTATCAACCAGTGATCTGAAGATACTGAAATTATTTGACAAATAATGTACATAATTTGTGAAAGCTCAAACAGTATAACTGATGAGAGATAGTACTATCTCCAAGTTTGCATAGAGTAAAACTATCTTTTGTGTATAAGGTGACTAATCTGATTTTATGAGGCAGGGCTAGCTTTTGAGAGGTCTACAACAATCTAAGATTGTTGAACTTATTTTGGAAACTTGTATCAATTTTAAGATTATACTTGCTTGTCTGGAAATGGTTTATTTCTATTTTGTAATTGCACTAGGACAATTTGTTCCATTTATAACAGCCATGATCTATTTAGTTTTTGAGCTTAATCTACGATTCCCCAAGTTCATCTGCTTTAGGGTGGTGCTCAGTATTTGTTGGGCCATTAAATCTGATTCATATTTTCGCTAACATGTTTTTTATACAACAAAATTCAATAGTTTTGAATCCAAAGCATATGTTGTTTTAGTAGTTCTGTTTTCATGTAATTACATATCTAGTAAGTCATTTTGTAAGTGCATAGCCTGTCATGACACACAAGTGCTTTTTTTTCAACAGACAGCTAGCAAGCTGTAATGAATTATTGGTTGAATTTTGATGTCTCATTCAGTTTTTTGTATCTTAGGACCTATCAGGTTATAAATAACTGAGCAAGGATGATGTTTTATAGATGTGATTAATTTCAGAACAAATGTAACTTTGATGCAATCATCTTAGTACATCAAATATGAATAGTAATATTTATTATTTTTTAATTGTTTCTTCTGCAGGGGCGTGATGTTTATGTTCTGGTAAGTGAACTTTGTATGTCACGAGACTTTATCATTCTTTATTCATTGGTAGATCTCAATGCTGAACATGTATTCATTAATGGAAACAACCTTCCTATCTCAAAATCAAATACTTTTCCTTTAGAACTGTACCAAAAGTTCATGGCATGCAAGTCCAAAAGGGCTGTCCTGGCACACAAGTCAGCATATAATTTTCTCTTTTACTATATGATTTTAAAAAAATGCTAGTTATCATCTTATGCTTGAATTGGTCACGCTTATTCTAAGCTGATGATAAGATATGTTGAAATGGAGTGCTACACATTTGATATCCATCTAAAGATCCTTATCAAATTGAGGCATAATATGCAACTCAATAGGAGAGGATGTTGGCAATTTATTTGTTGCTAATATCTGCAATAATATTGTGCAAACAATTTAAGTGGCATTTTCAAAGGAATAAGAATACACATGATCAAAACTTTGAGGCATTTAACTCTATTCATAATTCTGTTCTTTAGAGAGGGTGGCCGGGTAAGTAAAATAAAAGGAATGCCTGAAAGGATTCAACAGGCAATGGATTTTTTTTCTTAAGTATTTTAATTTGCACCTTTCAATCCAACACAAACATTACAACTTGCATAATAGAAATATTCTTCAAATTAGGCAGGGAGCTCCATATAACAAAATCTAACTTAGTCTGAACAATATGTACTTTCTATTTACAATCTATATAAGTTTTGGTTGGTGGTTCATGCATAGAAACCAAAACTAAAGGTGTGTCTAAAGTATGCAATACAAACAAACTGAAAATAAAAGCTTATCTTTTTAGTTCTCTGGCTAGGGTGCAGGGTGATCCAACACTTTTGCTCAAAGTGAGAGGTTTTTATGTTTTTTGATTGAAAGTAAATCTTACAACAACTATCATGCTTGTCTTGTCCAATTAAGGGTAGATTCTGAGCAATGCAAGTACACATAAAGCTCGGTTGGTTTTACCAACACAAAAGACCTTAGCAATCCTTCCGAAGAAGATCTATAACCCTGGGCTGTTCACCAGACAATCTCTGTGACATGAACTCGAAAACATTTTATGCTGATTCTTCAACAAACTTTGATTGAAAATTGCGACTGTGAATGCACTGAAACCCTATAGCATATGAAAAATTGTTGTTTTACATATGATGTGATCAAAGATTGTTGTACAAATCCTTTTATGATTGTCACAAAACTATTGTACAATACTCTTGTGAGATGATCGAAAAACCAGCAATAAAAAATCAAATTAGTAGAGCATAAAATTGAAAGCTGCAAATAATATAATGTTGTATGATATTATGATTTCTTGGTGATTAATTTTTTGTTCATTACAATATGTCTTTTATAAAGCCTTTGCAAGCTTCCATCTACCTAAACAACTTGATAACTAATGTACTTGACAATACAATTTTACTAACTACATTATTTTATCTAACTAACATCTATTTACTTATTTATCACAAAACTAACTATAGATGTAATATATCTCCAATGTAAACTCCCATATTGCATCAATTTGAGCAAAGGACGGAACATCACATGGACTGCATACGACACTGCATTTGGAAAAGCTGATGAAATGCCTCTGCCAAATCTCCCTGCTCACCAAAGATAGAGCAAAAAAATTACAGTAGTGAATGTCTTGATTGTCAAACTGTACAAAACCTCTATACCACATGAGAGAACTGTCCCAACCTCCTCCATGCAGACTCTCCTTCAAGAGTCAATCCTACTTTGAGTGTGTCGAAATCCCTTCTCCAAGGCTTACATAATGAGAAAATGACTCTCCTCCAATAGTCCACTTTCCTTTGAAAGTGTTAGTATCCCTCCTCCAGTGTTGTGGGAACTAAATTGCTCATTTTTGTACAATAGGAAAAAACCAATGTAGACACACTAACCCCATGTCATTTTGAAGGTTAAACCATCCACAAAATGATTTAAGTGCATAATACTAACCTCACCCTATTTTAGAGGTAACATTATCCACAATACTGCCAAGAATTGTGAAGGCCCCCCTTCCTCCATGAAGGGACACAAATGTGGTGGTGCTTGTCAAACAATCTATCATCATGGAGCAAGAAGTTAGATTGAGATGTGGAATTTCTCCAACTTCCTTTGTCCTTCAACATCCTCTATGACTATCTTAATTGTTTCTATTAGTAGTATTAAATTCTTTGAAAGCCCAATCAGCATAATATAGAGTTTTAGGCATATTTGTCAAGTCCATGCAATAATAGGATGTTAGATTGAACCGAAAATGTGTCTTCTACAATGAAATTTTAAAAAATCTCTTAAAAGATTTGGGTTTTCAATTTCAACCCTCCTCAAATATCATCGACAACTTTGTACTTCCTTCATAGCTAGGAATCCAAAATAACCTAACTGTATCACTTCAAAACTACAACTAATGTCACATACTTCGATTGCAAAGAAAATGAAGAACTTTAGTTCATATAGCAAAAAAAAATGTGATGAAAAAGACACTGTTGGCTTTGAACCAACAATCTTGTTTAGATGATTATAGGAACCAACAAACCACAACCTAAAACATAAGGAGATGGAGATGTGTGTAGGGAGAGCTAGGGTTTTGGGGGTAGATGGAGATGCGGATGGCGATGGTGATCCCGACGCAAACAGGGATGGAACGACAGCGGTAGTCCTTCGTTATGTCAAGACTAACATATTCACTCTGGCCCGTCTCTATCTTGGCTGGTGTGTCCTTCCCATTGTGTGTGGGATAGGTTTTGTTTTTGATAATCTCGTTTCCCTTGTTTTAGGTGGTAGTTGGGCATTTCTGCTCATGGCTTTGCAGCTTTTGTTTTAGTTGTTGTGAGCTCTAGTTTTTGCAGCTGAGGTTGGAGTTGACTAGATGGCGCTGTTGTTAAAGGGGAGGAAGTTTCAAATGGAGTTGTTAGTGTGGAGTGCATGGTTGTGCTAGTTGCTAGTGATGGGCTTTCTGCCCTTTGGGTCGTGGCTTTCGCTTTGGTGGAAACCGCTACTGTAGTTGGGTTAGGATTTCTCCTCTCTGCTCAATGTATTGGGATTCTTCTTTCCCTTTGCTGGATCTGGCTTCCTGGATGGGTTATGTGTTGCTCCCCCATGCATTTGCCTTGTTGGGGAGTTGGATAGTGTTTGTGGAGGGGAGTTGTTCACTGTCCCCTGTTTTGTGTCCATTCCTCTTTGGTAGTGGTAGCTATGGCTTTCACTTTGGCGATCTTTTTTGTGTTGTCTACACAAAGGTTTGTTTTTTGTGGGTGGGTTTCTGGGCCTTTGTTTAGTTTATCTGCAGCCAGGTTTTGTTTTGGAGGCCCCTCTCTGTTCTTGTCCGTTGCTAGTGGAGCTTTTGGTCCCTTGGCAGTATAAAGTTGCTATAGATCTGTAGCAGGGGATTTTTTTGGTGAGTTCCACTATTATTGTGTCCGCTGTCTCAGAGGCTTTTGGGGCAGATGCTTTTTTTGGATGGCTACAATGAGGGGGCTTCTGCTTCCTTTCCCCAAGTCAGCACTCCCACATGTCCTATTGAGGTGGACTCTAGTTTGGATATTGCTCTTGCATGTTTTATTGAGGTGGATTCTGCTAAGGGTTTGGCTGGGGACTGGTCTCCGTGTTGGAAGGAAGTGGCTCGTAGATTTTGATCTTCTCAAAGGTTGTTTTGCAACCTTTGCTCCTACTGGTCCTATAGAGGTGGATTCGGTTGTGGGTTTGGTTGTGGCTGGAAGTAGTCTCAAGGTGGCGATCTTTCTGGTTTAAGGTTTCAAAATTTTCTTCAAAACCCACTGTTTTTGTTAGTGGAGTCTTCGTGGCTCTTTACCCACCCTGACTTTGGGATAGTTGGTTGTAAGGATTTGCGTGTCCTAGTTTTATATTGTTGTTGTTTCTCTTGAGTTTCATGTTGTCTTGTTGTGCTTAATGCCTATCTTTCCTACTTTTGTACAAGGGTTAGGGCCCTCTCAAAATCCATGCTTAGCTCAATCAAAACAATCTCATTTAGACCCCAATAATTTATAAACTAACAAATTGCTGATTAATCTTAAGGCAACGCTTGAGATTAAGGAAACAAAACTTCTATATAAATTCTTTTGGCAATAAAAGAAATAAAAAACAACCTTTTTTTTAATACTCACAATGCACCCCTATTCACTTCAGTGATGGAGTGATTCCTTTCATTCTCATCTGCAAAGTTAACAAATCCATTACCCTTTGAAAGGCTTGTAGCAGTTTTAGTCACCCTTTCAGCAGTAAAGCATACATCAAGCTTATGCCATATTTCAAGTTTTCAGCATCAATGCCTTGATAAATTTTGGCAGCACTTTTTATCGAGAAAATGCAGTGCTCAGCAATGTCTATGTTGAAACTTTTCTGAGAACTGCCAACTGCAGATTTGATGCCTTGATTGATACATTAAACAGCTATTTGCAATGCCATTTATCAGCAGTTAAAAACTGCAATGCCTTTTGGGCAATTGCAATGACCATTTTACCTGTTCAAAAAGATAAAACAAATTTCAATAATTTGTTTCCTGATATGCATCTTTGTGACAATGGAAATAAATGCTTTTGGCATAAAAGTGCAACTAGTGACTATATAATTTGCTCCTCTAGCCTGCATCAATCAAACTGAAAAATTCTATGTCATTTTTCAGAACCTCAAACTATTATCATTTGCAGCAATCTCCGTTGACCACTTCAACGTTAAGCTTTCAGAAAATATCAATCAATTTTCAAGTTCATTTGTGAACCAAATCTAAATCTACATGTCATTCCTTTTCTCATGCCCATCCTTTAGCAAATTCTAGTGCACGTGATTAACCAGCTATAACACCTTATGGAAATGTATTCTACAAGTCCGGCATCTTCATTTGCTAGATACCCAATTGAAATTGGTAGAGCAAAAAATTGAAACTGCACCATTATTGCAGAGGGTAAAATGGTTTATGATCTTAATATTTTTTTCGTGATTAATTTTCCATTCATTGTAATATTGCTTTTATAAAGCCTTTGTCTGCCCAGAACACCAGACAACTAACATACTTAACTATATAAATTTACTAATTATGTTTATTAATTTATCAACCAAACTAACTATAGAGGTAATGTAATTCCAAATTTGCAATAATAAAGTCGCAAAAATACCTACACAAATCCATTCTTATGACTGCTGTTATTTGGCCTTTGGATGACTGAAAGTCTTTGTAAAATCCTGCTGAAAAACCTAGGAAAAGTCTGAAAATAATCACAAAATATCTAGTCTTACAACACCAAACCCTCACTACATCAGAGAATATGAACAACTGATTATTAGATGTGGATGATGACTGAAAATTGCTTCAAAATCATATGCACTGAGTACAAGGGTCTGAAAATCTGATTATTTTAATTGAAAACCCTGCACAGTGTAGAAAACCCTGCTAAATACCGAAAGTGCCACTGCTGTCTTGTCAATAAAATGATTGAAATGATGACCCTCAGCTGAATCACCCCCAGCAATCTGAAAATCTGCAGACCTTGAAAATGAAAGACCAACAAGAGTTTTCTGCACTGAAAATTTTCTGCCAATGAATTCCTTTTTGCATTGGTGGAAAATCATCCCTCCCTTTACAAAGTGCACCCATAAGCAGATCCAAATTGGAAAGTGTTAAGTTCTGTACGTTGTGAAGATTTGATCAGCATATTAAATTGTGCACACCTCCTAGCAGCCTCACATTTTTTGAAAACTCAAAACCTACTGGTATTGCAACTTAACCTTTTTGACAGTTTCATCAGTTTATGTATGCATGTGATCATGGAATTATGAATTTTGAAACATGTAGACTTGTTTCACCTTGCTGAGGAGTGTGCCTATGAACAGTCTGCACATTTAGACTTAAAATCTTTTTGTTTTCTCCCTATGATGTTGCATGCCAAAATGTGTAGTTGCAGATTTCTTTTTAGAAAAACATGTTATGCTGTTTTGTTATGCCTTTATACCTACCTACACCTTTAACTTAAACCAAAATTTGTTCTCCCTTTACATGGCACACACTCCTATAAGTTTGCATATTCTTTGGATTTTAATGAAATTCTCTGTGGTACACAATTGCACATGCTGTTACATTTTTATCTTACGTAGTAATTTCTTGTACCTTCAACAGTGCACCCATACATGCATGAGCCAGAATGAAGACTGCAACTTTTTCATTGTGAAGATGTTTTATAACTTATCTTTAACAATGGCATGTATCAATATATGAACTTAAAATTTGATTGACTTAATCTTTGTTAGTCTTCATTCTGGCTCATGCCATTACATTGAGTGACCTTTTTTCTGACCTTTATGTTCCTCAATTGGAGGATGCGTGTCATTGCATTTGCTGACATTTTTGGTTTTCAAATCTTGCTTGAACTCCAGTGCATAGGTGTATGCTCATATGTCGGTCAGCAACTTTTTGAATTCTGAATTTTATTCATCTCTTTGGAGTGGCACACTCCGTTGCATTGGAAAACACCTTTTCAAATTTTAACTCGAGTTCTTCTTTGGTCAAGCATGTGAGATGTTACCATGATGCACTTCTTTTTAGTTTTGGCAAAACTTGTGTTCCTTCATTGAGGTGCATACCCTTCCACTAACTGACATTTTTTCATGCCTAAACAATTTTTTTGCCTTTTCCCACTTGTCCCAGCTTCAATCTTTGCCTTGCCAGATGTGTGCAAAGCTCCTTTTGTTGACGCTAGGAAGCCACTGACTAGAGACAGCAAAAATGACATTGATGATAACGAAAGGGGTCAATTATGGGTCACAACATGAGCACTTTTAAGATTTTGATTCAAAGGATGATACAGTATGAAAACATTTGTATGTGTACAACAATTCCATATTTTTTAGACTGATATTATTTATAGAGAGACTTCATATTCTTTAGTTGTAGAATGGGCTTAAGAGTGATCATGAGAAGAATGTTTCACCTAAGGCTAAGAAAGTAAACTTCAAGGGTATCAGTTCTTTCTAGTTTGGTTAATATTTTGAGTTTTTTTTCATGTTGCTAGATTGTTTTATTCAGAAAAAGTGAAGATTATTAATTCGAAACTTCAGGAATCTTATCTTTTCTCTAGTCATTTATACGTTGTGTCTGAAGATAATCTTTGAGGCTGTGTGATGAAATAAATCAGAGGAATATTTTTTCTGATCTCTTCATCTCAATCACTTAGTGTTATAAGTTCTACTTGGTGCTTCATATTTCTTCCTCACCTAGATGTGAATAGAACATAGTTACAAGACCCGGACTCGGGAAGCCGATTTTTGACTCGAACTTGGACTCGGCGTTTGGACTCAACAAAAACTTGGCAAATTGAAAAACCCAAGAAATTCAAAGATTCTTAAGGATTTAAAACTTTTTTCATCCATCATTTAATAAATTAACATTAAAGACACAATAATTGAGATAAATAGAATCTACTTCGCACACATACACAAGTTTACATTGATCACATAAGTTTAAATGAGAATTTACGAAGGAAATAAGTTAAACTAAATAATACATTAGAAATATAAATAGTGTCACTGTCAAATGTCTACAATATTCATGGAACATGAAATCCATGGAATCAAAAGTTCAAAACATATATAAAATAAAAGCTAGAGTCTAGAAGACTAAGGCTCAAAGTAACCTATATTAGTGACCAGTTGACCCCACAACTTTCCTACGTGTACGCCTAAGATAAGTCATGGAAGATTCTATAGCGATCTTCTCTCCCTGTGTCTGAGGCTTAGCCTCAGTGGCATCCTCATCCTCATCATCCTCATCAAACTTAGATCCCTCACTCTCAGCCTTAGGGTTTTCCAATGGGTCTCCTCGTGCTCTAGCCTCCTCCTCTACCATCGCTACTGCCTCTGCCTCTCGATCCACCTGATCAACCCATTCCAAGCCTTCATCACTGAAGACATGATCATCAATCTTAGTGTTCCACTCTACTTGTGGATTAGCCTCTTCTAAAATGATAGGAGATGTGTTAGTGCCCAAGATTTGTCTGTGACCGAGGCAAAGGTTGTAATGAACTAACACAAGATCATTCACCCTTTTCGTTACCAACTTGTGCTTTTTCTAGTGTATATGCTCGAACATACTCCAGTTTTGCTTGCATCCTGAACCACTACATAGCTGGCTCAAGATACGAATTGCAATCATTTGTAGATTTGACACCGAAGTACCAAACATCTCCCACAATGCATTTGAAACAAGAATTTTTAAAAATCAATTGTATAACTTTGACTTTATCAATGTAAAATGGTAATAGAATTAGAAATTAGAATCATAGATTTTTACCTGGCATCAGTATTGTCCAATTTTTCTTGCATAAGTCTCATGAGAATAAGTTTCCTTGTGAATTCCTATACATTTCTATCTCATGGACTACATTTGCTCCAAGCGTTGAATTAGGTGACATTATCTCTACATCATAGAGCCCACTCCATACCTCATTATCGGCCTCGAAACCTGGGCTAAACTGGAATGCCAAATTAAGGTAGTGGACAACTGCATGTATAGACTTGTGAAGTAGATTGTGCCATCATCGATCAATGACATCCCATATGGGACCATATTTAGCCCAATTCCTTGCATAAAAAGATCTAATGGCTTCTTAACCCTTGTCCATGCCCTCATAAATGTATCCTATTGCGGGCTTCTCTCCATCGACAATTCATAGGAGAATAATAAGACGCTCTATGAACTGCAATCATTGTGAAAGTTGGAACATTAAGCTTTAAGTTTTAAATTTTAATTTTAAAAATGAACACTGAACATAAACAAGTGTGAACAAAAATGATGAAATGAAATTGAATTGAGGACAATAAGGAAAATTACTTGCACAATCTCCTTGGTCAGTTGCCAAAAGTCACTCTCATAAGAAACTTGATCAGCCGTCTCAATCCCCGCATTTCTCTTCGCATATGATGATGTGGTCCACTCCCTACTTACAAACATGCATTTCAAACCAGTCTTGGACTGAAACAAGGATTGCAAGGTGATAAAAGTTGTTGCAAATGAAGTCACCCCTAGACGAGCCAATGCTTTATTTTTGAAATTCCTCATAAGGTTGAGGACCCAAGTATGATAATAAATGAATTTACAAATACTCCTTTCATGCTCTACACATGTTTTTATCTAGGGAAGTTTGCCAAGATCTTCCAACATGAGGTCAGTGCAATGAGCAACAGAAGGGGTCCAAAACAAGGTGGGTGCCTGTCCATAAGAAGTTTATCTACATCAACATAATTTGCTGCATTATCCATGACTATCTGTACCACATTCTCCTCACCCACCTCCTTCAACACTTTCTCCAATACCTCACAAAGATACTCAACATTTTTTGTTTTCTCTGAAGCATCAATTGATTTCAAAAACACTATGGCACCTTAGATCAAAAAAGCAATTTAGTACAATCAAAACTTAAAACTTAATCACTAAATCAATAGTTTATGATTTGATAGTACAAGTTCTACAATTACTTGATGAAGAGACAAGAAAATTCAGCAGTGTTCTACTTCTTTTGTTGGTCCAACCATTAGTCATGATGGTGCAACCCTTCCTCCATACCTCACGCTACTCGGCAATTGCAACTTTGACATTAGCTACCTTTTGGGTGAAAGTAGGACCTTTAAGCTCCTCATCATTAGGGGCTTTGAACCCCAAACCATAAATAGTAACATCTATTGTAATTTTCCAATAAGGAGACCTAAAACAAATTAAATAAATAGAATAAGTATACTATCAAGTTTTAATTTCAACTTAAAAAATTTATATAATCAATATTGCATACGCTTGAGTCTTGAAAGCAAGAAAATCAAGATATAGAAATTAAAATAATAACAAGTACCTTGCTGCATTAAATGGAAGGTTGTTGTAGAACCAAAAATCTCCAAGTGCCATTTTCGCAGCCTCGTGCTTCTCTTTATTCCAACCCATGCTCTCAAGTGATGGTTTGGCACTCAGAGTCGTCTGTGGAACAAAAATGAATCTAATGTGGATTTCTTCTTACAAATTTGAGGCTCAATGCTCACACTCTCAGTACCACTACTAGATGGAGGTAATGGAGAACAAATATTTGAAGAGGACTCTCCACAAAAGTTTTCCATTTCTTCTATATGCTTATTTTTAAATTCCTTTTTCTCTACAAATTCTTCTAAATGAGCTTGCATTTCACGTATAACATCTAGGGGTGCTCCTTTGCATGTTTTAGCATCATGCCTTAATATATGTGCAAGGTGATATTTCAATCAGTTAATACCTTCCCCACTATATTTAACACTGCAATGCCAAAATATAACTCCTTTTTTTTGATCCGAGGATGGCATGTTTCCAAGCCTTATCCGTTTGGACTCTAATAGGGTTTACATTTGGGGTTAAACTTAGGCCTAGATGAACTGCTCCCAAGCTTAGACATTATGCTGTTGCTGCAATATATCACAAATAAAAAAATAAGCATCTACAAATTCTGTACATTCTACTTAAATTGAAATAAATATATTTAAAATAAAGAAAATAAAAAACTAGGGCTTCTTACTTTTCAAGTTTTTCATCAACATAAAATGAAACAAAACTAAAACAAATGTAAACAAAATGGAAATATGAATGTAAAAAATTTAGAAAACAACACAAAAAATGTAACTCACCTCTTCAAATTTGCTCCAAAAATGAAGAAATGCACTTCAAATTTGTTGTGGCCTCCTCCAAATGTTTCATAGCTCATCTCAATGTGTGAATGCAAGCTATAAACTTGCACAAACAATGAGCAATCAATATATGAGAGCGAACTGATCTGCTTGTCTATTTTCTAAAAGCCCTATATTCTTCTCTCAAGACTTTTTTCACTCTTCGTTGTGTTTGCAAATGAAGGAAAGCCCTTTTTAGGTTTTAGAGAAGCCAATAAAGAAAAAGAAAAGTCAAAGTAAAACTTTAAAACTATTTTTTTTTGCTTTTAGTCGTTGATTGCTGCGGCTGAGTTTTGGGCTCGGGACTCGGCGAGTCAGCCGATGTAAAGAGCCTGCGTGGCTCTTTGCTGAAGATAATATTCTTTCTGAATTGCTTACAATTTTTGTTTTGTTTTCGAAAATATTTGACTTCTCTTGAATTTTTCCAGAATTGAATAATATTAAATAACAAATTATTTTAATTTCAGAACTTCACTAGAAATGATCAAATTCATTAAGTTGTCAATTGTCTAACTGCATTACAATAAACAAAAGCAAATTGGCACCTTTTTCATAAAACATGGCAAGCTGGGAGTGATACTCAACCACTGGAAAATGGTACGCAGCCAACAACAAGTGTTTTGTAACCTTCAGAAAATTAATAGCAGCCATCAAATGAAAAACGCAGCCACTTGTATTGAAGCGCAGACCCCCAAAGATGTTTCGCAGGCTTCCAAAAGATAAATCGCAGCCTTCTAGAATCAAATGCATCCTCCCCAAAACCAAACACAGCTTCCTGAAGGTAATTTCACAACCTACAGGAGATACAATAGCCTCCTGTATAAAACTCTGAATCTCTGGATAAAAAATCGAATCCAGCTGAAGAATAAAATTGATCCAATTTGCTCAAACACCAAATTTGGTCTACATCGGCACAAAATTTGTAGCCATGAAAATCAGAATTTCTTTCTTAGAATCAGATGCATAATTCACCACCAAGAACAATGATTCAAAATGCATAAAGAGAGGAATCAGTCCTCAAACCCTTGTTGAACTTCTCCACACAAAAACTTCATAAAAAATAATCAACTTCAAGAATCAATTGCTTTTGCCCAAAGCATTGTTTTTATAATAAAAGATATCTTCTCTCACACACTTTTCACTTACAAAAAGACTTTGCTTTATGTGCACAATTGAAATATAATAAACTATTATATTTCTTTCCACTTTAATGATTAAAAAATACCCTTTCATTAAAATAACCATATTCTGACATATAGGGTCCCTGTTTTATGAGCTCAAGATTTAAAACTTCTCAACCCAGTTCCAACGAGCTATAACACTAAGATGCCCACAATACATTCCTAATAAAAATGGCAACCTTAGCCAATTTAATTAAATAATAATCATAATTCCCCATCTTGCGAAAATGACTAAGGAAGCATCAGAATCAAAATCTGACAGCACAAGAGTGATCCTAATGATGAAAGATGATGAATGAACCTGACGGGGTGACATACTAAAAATAGACGCTCCCCCAAGAATCTTGGAGTCCAAACCGGAAGCCAGAAATAAAATCTGAGAGCATCATAAAACTCTTCTAAATCATCCGAGCTCAGTAGAACCATATGTTGACTGACTATAAATAAGGTCCCTCAAAATGGGGCCAAAACCCACAACAGGGTCCTCTAATCACTAGTATTAGCCTACAAGGACCCAAGGATAGGCTAAATCCACTAACTCCAATGCTCGCTCAAAATGGGGACATTACAGTCCTCCCTCCCTGAAATTGCTTGTCCCCAAGCAATTTCAGAAAACAAAACACAAAAGTCCACCCAGATCCCAAGGATAGAACGGAGTAATGTCCCTGTGATCACCTGCAAACTCTTGCAAAGAAATCATTATCCATTGAGCTAACCAAAGCACATTGACATCATGCCAACCATAGTGTACCACACAACCTGCAGTGCTAAACTAGAAACTACCTGGATCCCAGTAGAGGTGAAACTCACAGCCATCCATAACAAGGAAGAACGGATATCCAAAACCATCTAACAAACTAGAGGTCTCTACTTACCCTGCCAATCTGCTTTGTGTACTATTGTAATCCAAATAGCCATCCACAATAAAACCAACTTGGATGTACTGACCCTGCAAGTCACCTCCTACTAACTTGCAGTAACCATCCCCAACAACTGTAGATGGAGAAAACCCATCCCAAAAAGGATGATATAACCCTGGAGCCAACCCACGCCGACGTCCAAACAAGTCCTCAACTGGTGGGTCAAAAGATAAGTAATGAGCACTCCTCACTGTGTAGTCATGGTTGAATGCCCCAATCCTTGTCAGAGGCTCATCAAAATCCAACTGAGAATCAAGAGAGGGCTCCAGTCTCTGATTCCAAACAACTCGTTGGGTAGGGTCCCGAGTAACCCGCTCAACAAACCCAACCACAAAATCCCTATGAGGAAGCATTGTAGTCAAAGTTTCTACAATCTTTCCCACTAAAAGCTGAATATTGTAAGAACCCCGAATGAGCATACCCTCAGAAGTCCTGAAGGGCCCCTCCCGCAAAACCAGACTCTCAAGCAAGTACTCCATAAACAACTCTATGCAGTAGAAATTATAAGTAGCATCAACTTGCTCCCTTGCAATCGACAACTGATCCCTCGGAAACAGTGGTACTGTCAACTGCCTACTGCTATCAGCTGTGTGAGAAGAAGAAATAGATTTGCTTCCTGCAAAAGGAAACAAATCATCATGAGAACTAGCCTCAAAACGAAATGATACTCTGTCCATGTTCTGTGAAACATTGGGAGTAGTGTCAGAAACTGGCACACAACTCACTAGCGAATCCGCTCTTGCTATCTCCGGACTCTCAACAACGTGCTCTGTATCATCTGTCATTGTGCTAACAACTGGAAAACTTGATACCACAAAACTCTCTATGTTGTCCTCCATTGAAGCACTCACCTCAACTATATCTACTGCATCTGTCTCAAGGATGGATGTAACTATGTCCCCAACACATCCATCACTGCTAACTGTGGAAACTGACTCACCACCAACCACTACTATATGCAACTGAACTGGATCTACGGCTGGCAAAGATTGAATCCGCTCCAACTCCATAGTCACCTCTCCCAACTACAACTGCAACTCTTAAAGAGCCCATTGAGTGCCCTCTAAAGCCTCAGAGGTCGCTGTGAGCTCCTGAGTAAGCTCACTCACTTCCTCCTCTCTGTCCATCAGTGCCTTGTATGCCATACTCCCCCACTCAACTAGGTGATCTCGGTTGGCTACCAACTGTAAATAATCCTATCTCAGAATCTCGACAGCCTTACACAAAGAATGAATCTTTGTCAAGGAAAGGTAACCACCACCGTGCTCATCCGTTATAGGAGCACCCCAACCATAAACAACCAACAACTGATGAGTGGCATCAAAATGCTCGAGAGTAGAAGTAATATCTCTCTCACGAACTCTCAACTGGCTAGTCACATGATGACTCTGCATAATAGGTCTCCTATGCAAAATCTCAACTGTACTATCTACACTACGGTAGGAAGCTGTATCCAACAAACCCCCCTCAAGATCATTGTATCTTTGTGTACTATCATTTGATCACACATTTGCAAATTGGGTACCGACATCAGACTCATCCTCATGAGTCACCAAGGAAGCAACCTCATAATCCCTCTCCTCATGTGCGCTATCAAACTCACACATGTCCATTAAAGAGGTATCACTACCGGGTACCTCTACTAACAGCTCAACCGAAGGAGTGGAAGCCCTAGCTGAAACAAACTCCTGCTACTCATATGCTTCCTTATCCTCATCCGTGAGTCCCTGCAGGAAAGGATCCTGGAACCCACCACCACTAGATGACAATGTTGAGTCCACACCTAAAGTTTGATATAAAAAACTAGAAACACTGAAACACCCATCATCCTCACTCTCAACATCAGAGGTATCCGCAATGCTAGTATCAACATCATCTATCTGAAACCCCTCTGCTATCTCTGGCTACATACATGACTCAATGTCATCGCACGAATCACCTACATTGTGGCATAAATCTATGTCACCTGACTCATTTGTAACACTCCCATCATGAGTGTTATCACTGGGTAGCTCCATGCTCACATCCTCAATACAGGAAAAGATTGTTGTCTCCTGTACCGATTCCACATTGTGATTGCTGTCATAAACATCAGAGCTGTCAGAGCTCATATACTTCTCGCAGTCCTCAAAGATAACACCATCATTTATGGTGTCAGAATTCATAGTGATATCTACAACATCCTCCACTCTCACCCTATCCACAACATCAACAACAGGCTCAAGATGCTGAAACTCAATACCACTATTTGTCAACAAGATAGGCACATCCACATGTCAATGTAAGAAGTCTCCAACATCATGTGTGCAAATAGGACTAATGGCTGTCCTACTAAGAACATGACCATCTCCACAATGATCAGTGGCTGCTGAAAACTTATCATGAAGATTTCTAGATGTCTCACCTGCGAGAACATCCCGTTTCTCTTCTTGCAGTCTTCGTGAGGAAGACTTCCTGAAGAAGGAAACCATGAAACTAGTTGCCCTGTCAACAGTGGCCAGATTTGCAAGTTCGGCTTTTAGCCTTTCTTGTGTTTGCCTTAATTTCTCGATTTCATTTTCCAAGGCACTTGATTTTTTTCTGACTCGTGTCACACTGCTCAACTGGTTTCCATATTTACTTGGTTTTCTATATTTATCCATGGTTGAAACATAAAGCTAGATTGCTGGTCACTCCAAACAAATGTGTAAGCTCAAAAATTTTCAACCCAACAGGATGGCAGGAAACCGCTCTGATACCACTGCAAAGAGCCTGCCTGGCTCTTTGCTGAAATTAATATTCTTTCTGAATTGCTTACAATTTTTGTTTTGTTTTTGAAAATATTTGACTTCTCTTCCTGAATTGAATAACATTAAATAACAAATTATTTTAACTTCAGAACTTCACCAGAAATGATCAAATTCATTAATTTGTCAATTGTCTAACTGCATTACAATAAACAAAAGCAAATTGGCACCTTTTTCATAAAACATGGCAAGCTAGGAGTGATACTCAACCACTGGAAAATGGTACGCAGCCAACAAGAAGTGTTTTGTAACCTTCAGAAAATTAATAGCAGCCACCAAATGAAAAATGCAGCCACTTGTATTGAAGCGCAGACCCCCAAAGATGTTTTGCAGGCTTCCAAAAGATAAATCACAGCCTTCCAGAATTAAACGCAGCCTCCCTAAAACCAAACACAACTTTTTGAAGTATCGCAGCCTACAAGAGATACAACAGCCTCTTGTATAAAACTCTGAATCTCTGGATAAAAAATCGAATCCAACTGTAGAATAAAATTGATCCAATTTGCTCAAACATCAAATTTGGTCTACATCAGCACCAATTGTAGCCATGAAAATCATAATTTCTTTCTCAGAATCAGATGCATAATTCACCACCAAGAACAATGATTCAAAATGCATAAAGAGAGGAATCAGTCCTCAAACCCTTGTTGAACTTCTCCACACAAAAACTTCATAAAAAGTAATTAACTCCAAAAATCAATTGCTTTTGCCCAAAGCATTGTTTTTATAATAAAAGATATCTTCTCTCACACACTTTTCACTTACAAAAAGACTTTGCTTTATGTGCACAATTGAAATATAATAAACTATTATATTTCTTTCCACTTTAATGATGAAAAAAGACCCTTTCATTAAAATAACCATATTCTGACATATAGGATCCCTGTTTTATGAGCTCAAGATTTAAAACTTCTCAACCTGGTTCCAACGAGCTATAACACTAAGATGCCCACAATGCATTCCCAATAAAAATGGCAACCTTAGCCGATTTAATTAAATAATAATCATAATTCACCCATCTTGCGAAAATGACTAAGGAAGCATCCGAATCAAAATATGACAGCACAAGAGTGATCCTAATGATGAAAGATGATGAATGAACTTGACAAGGTGACATACTAAAAATAGACGCTCCCCCCAAGGATCTTGGAGTCCAAATTGGAAGCTGGAAATAAAATCTGAGAGCATCATAAAACTCTTCTAAATCATCCGAGCTCAGTAGAAACATATGTTGACTTACTATAAATAGTAAGTCCCTCAAAACGGGGCCAAAACCCACAACAGGGTCCTCTAATCACTAGTATTAGCCTATAAGGACCCAAGGATAGGCTAAATCCACTAACTTCAATGCTCGCTCAAAATAGGGACATTACAGCCGAGTCTGGTTGACTTGGTAAGTCAGCCCAAACTTGGCTTGACTCGGCTGAGTCCGAGTCCATAGGCCAAAAGACTCTGGAGATCGGACTTGGCTCTCGACTCACAGATTCCTGCCAAGACTCGCAGTGCTGGAACTATGGAAAAGAATCCAAAAAATAATCAGTTCCTAAATTCAATGATGTTGAACATAGAATAATTTTGAGAAATATTTTTCATCTCATAAAGCACACAAACCGATGGTTAACTTGGATCTCTACAATTCCACCATATACATAGCATAGTTATGAAACTCAAGAGAAGGATCAAGCTCTCATCTTCTCCTATTCGATGTCAATATTTTAATATGATATTTGATCCCTGTTAATAGGTTCGTTTGATTTTTCTAGAATGGCTTTTATCATAAATGTTATACAATTTTATCTTCTTCTGGATAGAGTATTGAAATTATAATTGGATAGTTCTGTATTTGCTTTGTTCTGTTTTCCACTATTAAGAGGTTTATTATGTTGTTACAATTGATGCAATTGTTTGCAGGGCTCTGCCAATGTGGGAAAATCAGCCTTCATAAATGCCTTATTGAGTAAGTAATGAGAATTGATTCCCATCTCTTTCTTCTGCTTGTCCTATACTTTTTAAGTAGGAAGCATGACACAAAACAGGCCAAACTATTTTTCCATAATCATTTTATGTAATATTATATAATTATATTTAACTCTTTAAAGCATATTATAACCTATGAGTGTAGATTAATGATGATCATGGAATTTGTTCTTTTTATTTTATCGAACATTACCTCATTCATGAAAACTTATTGCAGCTTTTGTGAGTGAGATCCAGCTCACTGGTGATTATGCTGCAAATTTAGAGATTTGCAAAATAGTGGCATCTTATCTAAATATGCTTGCAAATGAATGATATAAAGATTTAATCCAAAATTATTGGGGCACTAGCACACTCTGATGGATTGTTTTAGCAAATTCTATATTTACCACAAACACAAGTAGAATCTGACAGTATTTTCTGATTATCAGAATGAACCTCTGATTATTAGAATGAATTAAGAAAATAGAGTTGATACAAAAGAAATAGGGTGTTTCTAATTTATACCAAGGAAGGGAGTCGAATTTGACACTAATTTTACAACCAGTACTAGTCCTAATTATTCAAATATTTATTGTTCTGCCATGCAGGAAATCAATGGCCTGCTTGCATGATACTAATATGATTTAGCATTACTACATTTACAATAAGCTAAGGGATAAAATATTTCTTGAATATGCATGCTAACAGTAATATGCTGTGTCTTAGGTACACAAGTTGATTATCCCCTTTCAAATTTAATTCTATCCTATGAGATTTAATTAACCACAACTAAGATTCTTTGACATACCATGCAAGCTTATTGCATTTTTTGTGAGTGAGATCTAGATTATTGTTGTGTTGTACACAGGGTTTTCTGTATCAAACTAAGTTGTTGATTAAGAATCAGAATCTGGGATAGATACACGGCTATGGTATGCTGGTATGACAAATTTCCATGGCAACAGGGAGACACGTCTCCCAACCCCTGAGACGCATCTGCAATACCGGAGAGGCCCCTGGGAATGTCTTGACACAGGTTTATTTTGGCTTCTGTCTCCTAACGAGAAATCAATGTCTCCCTCCAGAAAACTTAGGGCAAAACATATTAAAAGGCAAAAATGAAAGGCAAATAAATAAAATAAGCCTGCATAATGTTTCATGCTGATATATTGGATGATATAAAAAGTCATGCAAATTTATAGCGATCTGATCTACTGATAGTGTAGATTTTTTGAGAGGGACATAGACAGTTGTATGACTGATTAATCGTTGTCAAAAGAGAAATTGCCTTTACTATTTACTGTTCTTGTACGAGTGATTTACTGTTCTTGTTTTCAAAGTTGCTGTTATGATATTTTCTGGAAAAATTAAATTATATTAAAAAAATGGTATCTCCAAGTACCCCCGTCTCCTACTTTTGAAAATTAGTCATACTGGTATCAGTACCAGTCTCTGGCATCTCCAAGTGCCCTTGTTTCTTGGTGATTTTTTGGGGCTCCGTATGTGAATGCAAAAACTGTTTACCCTCGTGGGGTAACAAAGATTGATTGCATATAGACAAATAAGTACTCAACATAGAATATAAAAGAGCATTATATTCATATATTCCCAAGTGTTTGTAATCATATTATCACCGTGTCTTTCCACAAGGAAAGGATGTATACATATAATGTTCGAGGGGATGCGAGCGAACCGTCGCATCCGTGTAACTCCCTCGGACGGCTAACCATCTAACTACCCATTTGCCGGACAACATCAAGCGTCCATCGAGCATTTGAGGGAACTGTCTGGGATTTCTTGACCATCGAGCGTCCACAACTTAACCAACCCGTTCGCTGCAAACTCCCGAACTTTAGTACCAACTGTCCTGGTGTGAATTGCATCCGACGGAGGTGCTTGTCGTGCCACAGTTTCCTTCATTGCTGTGCTACTTTAGTGGCCCACTGTGCCATTGCTCGTTTCTCGTCCAGTTTATTCAAGACATAAAGTCTCTCTCTCAAACTCTCCACATCGCCAAGCTTGTTATCAAGGGCTATCCGTAGACTAGGCACCATGAATTCAGTCGGTACCACTGCCTCTTGTCCGTACATTAGCTGGAATGGTGTTTGTTTGGTGGTTACTTTGTACAAAGTACGATAGGCCCATAACATAGAGGGCAACTTCTCTTCCCAATCTTCACCTTCGACACCGCATGATTTATAGATGACTCCCACCAAGATTTTATTCGTTGCCTCGGCCTGGCCATTCGCCCGAGGATAGTAGGGACTTGATAATGTATGGAAAATCTTGAATTCAGTGGTTAGGAGTTTAATGACATGATTGACAAAATGACCGCCCCTGTCACTCGTCAACTGAATCGGAATGCCATACCTTGTATTTATTTGTTTGTAGATAAACTTTGTAGTGCTTAGGCCAGAGTTGTTTGTTAATGGACATGCTTCAACCCATTTTGTCAAATATTCCGTGGCCACCACAATGTATCGGCAACGACAAGCATGACTGGCCTTAAGAGGCCCAACGAAGTCCACTCCGCATCTTTCAAATAGCTCTTGTGTGTGGGAAGGATTGAGGGGCATAAAGTCTCGTTTAAGGGGTTTCCCCGCGTGCTGACAAGTATCGCATCCAACCACCCATTCTCTAGTGTCATTGGACAATGTTGGCCACCATAAGCCAGCTAATAACACCTTGCTCACTGTGGTGTCGGGACCCATGTGCCCTCCCGCAGGTCCTTAGTGGGCTTCCCTCAGCACTCTTGATACCTCTTCTTCCATCATGCATCGCCTCAATACCTGGTCTGGACCCATTTTATACAACAATCCGTTGATTAGCTGGAAGGTCCTTCTGAGGACCAACTTCCTTCGTTCTCCCGGAGGCATGTCCTGAGGGAATCGAGTTGGGGACAAATACTCCCCTATGTTTGTGTACCACTTCGGGAGTACGAGAATATGAAACAAGTGTGCATTTGGAAAGTCCTCATTTATTCTCACAAGTGGCTCGCCAGACTTGATTCGTGACAATTGGTCGGTGATCATGTAGCTGCGTCCTGGCCGTACTACAATCTTGAACGTGAATTCTTGGAGTAAGAGGAGCCACCGGCTCACTCTTCCTTGGATAATAGGTTTATTGACCAGGTACATAAGGGCCTAGTGGTCCATGTAAAAGGTAAATGACATTGCTAGTAGATAATGTCTGAATTTCTAGACAAAGTAGACCATTTCGAGGGCCTCCCTTTCTGTGGTGCTGTAATTCTTCTCCGCGTTCGACAACAACCTACTTGCAAAATATATGGGATGATCGAGTCTGTGTCCACCTTCCTGAGCTAGAGTGGCTTCGATGGCATAATTTGATGCATCCACATGTACGTGGAATTCCCTATCCCAATTAGAAAATACCAGAATAGGAGCGGCCAACAACCTTGTTTTTAGATCCTCGAAGGCTTCCCCTTGCTCCTTCGTCCAAACGTACAGCTCCCCCTTCCTCGTGAGCCTATCCATCGGGTATGAAATCCGCGCAAAGTTTTTTTATGAATTGGCGTTAGTATCCAAAATGGCCAACAAAGGATTTGACGCCAGTCACGTCCGTGGGGGTCTCCATCTCGACTATTACCCGTACCTTGTCGGGGTCTGTTTTTAATCCTTCTTTACATACTATGTGCCCGAGCAACTTCCCTTGTGGCACCATGAACCGACATTTCTTTGGCTTGAGTGCTAGACGGGCTCGTCGACACCGCTCCATGCACTCCCTCAAGGCTGCAATGTGTTTTTCTTGCCCACTGAATATGGACCAGTCGTCCAAGAATGCTTTAAAGTTCCCCGTGGACATCTTGTCAAAGATATGCAGAATAATCTGTTGGAAGGTTGCCGGTGCATTGCAAAGGCCGAAGGGCATCTGATTGTATGCGTATACACCATCCTCCACTACAAAGGTTGTTTTCAATTTGTTTTCCTCTGCAATGGATATTTGGTTATATCCGGAAAACCCATCCATTAAAGAATAGATCTCGTGGCCAGCCACTTCCTCCAATATACTATCAGTGAAGGGGATAGGAAATGGGTCCTTGATTGTTACTGTGTTGAGACATCTGAAATCCACGCAGATGCAAATCTGGTTGGCTTCCTTCTTCTGGGAGATCATGATTGGTGAAACCCACTCGCTTGTGTCAACCCAGAAGATGATACCATCTTCCAACTTCCGTTCAATTTCAGTCTCCACCCTTGCAGCGTAATTCTTATTCATCCTATACGGCCTCTTTTGCACAGGTTGGGCTCCAGGAACCAAGGGAATGCGGTGTACGCATAACTCCGGAGGTACGCCCTTCAGATCCTTGTAAGTCAATGCGAATACATCTTTGTATTTTGTAAAAATCTTGAATGCTGCCATTTTTAATACAGGGATCCAGTCGTCCCACATCAGGATGGTTTTTGGATTTTACTCATCTCCGAGGTTTATCTCTTTCAACTTAGCTTCTTTGTACCGGATCGGTTCATCCTTGGGAAACTCATGGGTAGGGCTCTCTTGAATCTGAGCTTCTCCTTTGTATTCTTTGTATTCCCTAGGGAACTCATTTGGGTCTTCCTCAATCTCTAGCATATTACAAGATGGAGGAAATAATTCATAGTCACCCATTTGCCAGTGAAATAGGCCGTCCATAGAGTCCGTATCATCCTCCAGTTTTAGTACCCTTCCTTGTTGGGCTCCATACTTCCTTTCCCTTCGTCTATTCTGTCGTTCGATTCCGAATTTGAGGAGGATGCCATTTCTTCTCCTACCATCTGCGTTGTGAGATCAACCACAAACTTTCTTCCCCCTTTCTCGAATGATAGAATGTTTCTTTTCTAGTTGTGGTTTGCTTTCGAAGTCACGAGCCACCCTCTCCCTAGGATGTCGTCGTACCCTTTCTGCTTTAGCGAAATTACGATAAAGTCCAAGATGAACGACTGGGTCTTGATGGTTACCTGTTGTGCCATCAAGGTTCTGAGGGGTTTGATGCTGTGTTGGTCGGCCCCTAGTAAGTTGAAGGTCGACGGCCATAGTGTTGGTTTCCCCAGACTCTTCCAAGTTTCCTCCGGTAGAACGTTCACCCCAGATCCACCGTCAACAATCGTGTTAGTGAGAATGGTACCCAAGATACCCATCTCTACTACTGTAGGGTTTTGCCCACTGTTTATCGCCAACGTCATGGGGTTGGTTGTAGAGCCGCTAGGAACCTCTGTTCGTTCGAATGCACTTGTTGGGACGTTTTGTCCTAAAAATAGGGCCGTTTTCAGACGTGGCATTGTTTCGAGTAGGTCCTTGACTTTTACCGGTATCTCCAATTGCATCATCTGCCTCAAGATATTTTGCTCTGCCATGGCTCGAGTGGAAGTGTCGGTATCTATGGAGTCCCTTCGGTCCTGCATTCCCTTCTTGATCTCGGCCTTCGCCTCGAGCACCCTTTGTTTCTTCGTAGAAGGGTTAGGATACATGGCCTTCTTCATTTGTGCGCGTGTGATTGCCAAGATCTTCTCAATGCCCCCTCGTTCCACATCAAGGAGGTTGCAACTGGGCTTTAGGCAGTTAGCTTCCTCATGGTCCCGCAGTCCACACCACTGACACAATTTTTGTGGAGCAGGAGCCTCTTTTTGGCAATCCCGGGCAAAATGTCCCCATTGGTTGCAATTTATGCACTGTATCATCGGTCTCCCCTTTGCATCCTACTGGATTCGAGGCCGGTTATTATTGTTATCATTATTTCCTCTGCCTCCCCGTCGGTTATTTCTGTAGCCGCCAGATGATGCAGTATTTTGTTGACTGCTAGTTCCAAATGTGGAGGGTTGCTCTTGGGTAAACAACACTTGTTGATTCCTGGCCCTTAGATTGTAGGGACATTCTTTGGTGGAATGTCCCGCAATTTGGCAGATGTCGCAAAAGGATTTCTTTGGCCAAGAACCTTTAGTGTGACCTGCTTCTTTGCAGTTTGTACACCACACCGCATCTTCCTCGGTTTTGCTCGAGCTTCCATTGGTTGCCTTAAGTTTTGTCATCATTCTCTCGAGGTCTTTCTGTAGAGCCAACACTTTCTTACTCGATTCTCCCTCGCTACTTTCTGCCTTGGATTCATCATCTCAGGACTTAGTTTTCTTGGAGGTCTTGCATTCACTCTCCAAATCCATCGCATGGTTGTATGCATTGTTGTACGATGTGGGTGGTACAATTTTCATTTTCTTGTGGAGGGAAGTTTTTAGTCCTTTCACAAACCATTGTTTTTTCAGTTCGTCCGTTGGGGCAGATTTCATTTTCCCAATGAGTTCCTTTAGTTGTTGCCTGTAGGCTCGAACCGACTCATTCTTCGTTTGTTTTGTATTGTAAATTTCGGCGAGAATCTCATTGTCCTCTCTCAGCAACTGAAATTCTGTTTGGGAAGCCTTTTTCACTGTATCCCATGTTGTCAAACCCGTTTTATCTACATCCGAGTACTAGTCGATGGCTCCTTTCCTTAATGTTGCAGGGAACTGTCTCACCGATTCATCCTTGTTTGTAACTCTGTTGGCGGTCCATATAGTTTCACAAGTTCGACAATGGCAAACAGGATCCTCCTTCGACTAGCCCATAAACTTGGGTAGTTTCCATTTGTTCGCCGCCATGGTTACCGGTTGGTGTATCGGTTGTGCCCCTTGAGGTTGGAGAGGTGGGTTTTGTGTTTGCGCACCCGGGTTAAACTGCAATATGGTGGGTACCATGTTCCGAGTACCAGATTGTCTTCCGACGTTTGGCGTACAAGGATCAAACAGTGTGTCTTGGCTATCTGGCGCTTGTGCCCCTTTGGCACCTCCAACCACATTGGATCATCCCTCATTCCTGCTTGCCATTCCCTCTACCCGTGGCGAGATGGACAAGTTTCAGAACTGTTCCCGTGTACCCTCGATCAAATTCAGCCTTTGTTGTGTTTCCTCCAATAATTCTTCACTACTTCTTACCCTTAGATAATTGTCTCCCTCAGTCGTTACACCTCCTGTGACACCTCCATAGTTACCGTTGGTACCATCTCCCTGGTCCCTTCGTTTAACCCTTCGGCTTGTTGTCCCTCAACGAGTTGTCTGAGCCTTTGTTGACGTTCTACTTGTTGGGCAAGGATTAGGGCCTGATGTGTGGCCTCCAAGACATTCGACTGTTCCTTTTTATTCCTATCTTGGTTTAAGCGATCGGGCATCAATTCTATCAAAACATCATTTAAAACATAACATAGAACACTTTTTATTTATTCATGTGTCGGTACAACAGATCAATTGTGATCTTGTTATTATGGGTGTTACAGTGTTCTTTTATTTCCTCCCTAGGCTTAAAGCTCACGGGTTCTTTCTTCGCTGACTGCCATCGCGCTCTTCCTCCTCCCGACGACTGTTCTCGACAAAGTTCCTCAGGATTTGCTGACGGTGTCGTTCACGCTCTTCGTTCTCCCTTCGGTTGTTTTGAGCAATGGTTGTTTGTGCCAACAAATGGGGTAATTGATACAACAACCTATTCGCAATGGGGCTGACGTTCAATGCATCCCACACAATGTCCTCGACAACTTGTTCCCGTACGGCTTCCCTTCGTACGAAAGTTTCAATGGCTGAATGCAACCAAATACGAAAGTCGATTGTTAGAGCATGTTCTCCTTCAAAAATTTCTGTGATCCTGTCCTCATTTGTCCTTACCCTGATAATCTCCTCAAATGGTAGTCCCATTTATCCCTTCATTCCGTCACTTGCCAGATTCATTTGGCAACGGCGCCAAATGTTTACCCTCGTGGGGTAACAAAGATTGATTGCATACAGACAAATAAGTACTAAACATAGAATATAAAAGATAATTGTATTCATATATTCCCAAGAGTTTGTAATAACATTATCACCGTGTCTTTCCACAAGGAAAGGATGTATGCATATAATGTTCGAGGGGATGCGAGCGAACCATCGCATCCGTGTAACTCCCTCGGACAGCTAACTGTCTAACTACCCATTTGCTGAACAAGAAAGACCATTTAAAAATCAGAAATATATAATAATATTTAAATAATATAATATAAATAAATAATATTAATATGCTAAAATGTCAATAAATTAATATTAATTTATTTTATGAACTAAATAGTAAATATGCATATTTAAATATAGTTTAATGACAATATCAATATTGATCTGTACATAAAATTAAAGTATCCAAAAATGCAAAAGTATGATAAAGCAGCTATAAGTGCAAAACCACAATGAAGTGTATAGGTATAAATTAAAAAATACAATAAAGTAGGTATAAATGCAAAACTACAATGATTGTATAGACTTAAACCTGACAATATTATGTACAATGCAATCCTAACAACAAAATGGATTCCCATTGACCTTGCAAGGAGCTTTAACACTTGACCTTGTGATCCGCCAACACGAAAACACACAAAAATCTTTCCCTATTTGCTCCTGCTTTTTTCTGTTGCTGTTATTCGAGCACATGAAATAAATTTTGGTTTTCTGGCTTTCATTCTTGTTGCAAGACCTCACACACCAAATGTGTAATAATTTTTGTCACATAGCATTTGGGGATGGTTGTTGAGACTTGAGAGTTTTGTTGGTAAAAACATCAATATTGAAATCAAGCTCTTATATTTTCTATTTTTAAAACCAATGATACTGGAAATGCATTAACAGCAGATGAAATACATTATCAGGAGACATAATACATTTACAGCAGACTACTTCTATGCTTTCACTCTAATGGTGACATATAATGTAATTTGCATACCATGAATTGTTGCTTCAGTCAGAGCATTGATCATTAAGTGCATGAACAGCAATGGAATTTCTCCAACTCTCTTGACGCCAACCCAGATGGTTTCAGATTATGGACAGCACTCTCCCAGCTTGTACAGAACAATCTATATGCCTTTAGACCTGAACGACACTTTTCTAATTTTTTAGACCTGCACTGCACTCTCAGACAATGCCCAGCCCTATATGGCATCTCCCAATCAGTTCTCGGACCTGTACGGCCCTATTCCAGATGGTTGCAGACTTGGATGTCTTGCTGCAGATGTCTTCGTGACTGATACAACCCTGTCCTAGGTTTCTATGGCTTGCTCTAGCTTGGACAGCACTTATAAAGCAATGGCAATTCAGTCACAGTAGTTTGGCTTCAAACTCAGACTTCAACTTCTCAAATCGAACCCTTTTGGACAACTGAAATTGCATCAAATGAAAGTAACAACAATGTTAAATAATCAGATTTTTAGCTTAATGCATCACCAATCAAATCTCCAGATTGTATCTCTCAACAATGTAGAAATTATTGCTCATGAGGTATTTCGTCCTCACAAACCCTTGAAATGAACTCTCCAAACAATTATAAGTTTACTTATCAAATCCAACATGCCCAAAATGAACTCTTCGAAAGTCTTTTATAACATCCCTCGGAGAGCCTACACACTTCGCCAACCAATGTGGGATAAATAGAGATACTTCTTTTTCTAATATATAAGTCTCCAAGTATCTCCAATAAAGGGGAACTTTTAATATTTAAATAACTTTCCCTTTAAACTTAAGTCCCCATATCAATAAAGTTTAATATTTTAATTTAACTTTAAAACTTAACTTTATTGAAAAATAAATTAATAATCACAAACGATTATTAAAATCTCTAGTCGATATTATCAATTACCATCGACAAGATATTATCCATAAATCACTGATGGTACTGACTTGGGCCTGACTTACTATAATAGCAAGTCTCCCAAAACCACAACAAAACACCTCAGATTCGGCTGCAACTGAAATTATCTCGGCCAAATATCCTCAAGATCCTTTAGATGTCCTCGTTAGCGTATGGGAGTAAGGAAATATAGGTTAAGGACAACCTCATATAGGTGGTGTATCCTATATATATATATATATATACACAGAGAGAGAGAGAGAGAGAGAGAGAGAGAGAGAGAGCTAGCTCTTCTTTGAGCAATCACTCGTCATTGTATATTTGTATTCTTCGACAAAATAGAATTGTGCTTTAATTGAAGCTCCTTGATTTAGTGTGGCTATTTCCATAGCCAAATCCTATATGGTATATAAAACATTCTGTAGCAGCTCTTACAAATTCCATGAACATGCATAATCATTGAATGAATTCACTTTTCTAATGCTTAAGGGTTCATATTGATTATATCATGCCATAGAGTCGCCATTGGGCTTTTCTTGAAAATGTTGAAGGTTACACAAAAACCTTTGATAATTTGACTTAGAAGTGGCTATGAGTTGCCTCATGTAATGCATCTTACAACAATATTGAGCATCATGGTCCTTGTCGCATGAAAAGAGCAAAAATTGTTCATGTTAGTATTAGGAGGTGCTGTCAAGGCAAGAAGTTTAGGTGTAGTAGGTAATCTAACATTTTCATTATTATTTCTTTGAAGACGTCCTTGATTTTTTATTTTTAGTTTTTACTTATTAGAAGTTGAATACCAAAAGTACAAAAGAGAGATACAAGACATGGTGCCAAGGCACCAATCAGTGATTGAGAACAACCCAAGCTTTATCAATCAATAGGATTTCATCAGTCAGCTCAAAAAACTAGATATTAACAGTGTTCTAAAGAGTTCAACAAGAAAAAGTGCTACTCCCAGAAACAATTTTGGTTGCTGTTGTTCTCATAATAGTCAATATTGAAATTACCAGTGACAAGTTCAGCAATGTCTTCCTCGTTGAAATCTTTGACTGCACGTTTATACACAACTGATTTCTTGGTTCATCTGCTAAATTCCAAGATTCATTTCTCTTTAACAGGCAATACAATATTGTTGTTTTTGATGTACTCTCTTACGATTGAAGCTCTTTATTATCAATACTGTTTCTACCCCGGGGAAAGAATTTTGCACTGGCAATCTCATGCTTGTAAACTAAACCAACATCATACTTTCTTTTAGTAGGATCCGGAATCTGCTCTTTCGAATTTCCGTTATAAGTGAGACCTGCAACATGATATTGAAAATCATGAGCTTATATTTAGAGTTAGCAAGATTCCTTGTCCTACCTTGGAATGGATCCTAATTTCTTGCTTTCCAGAAATGCTCCAATATTCCCAGGCAAGAAGAGACCAAAACTTATTAAGCTTAACAAAGAAAGTTTTACCATGTCCAAACAAAACATCAGACCAGTTGAAGGGATTTCCATTACCCCAATTTTGATTCTTTCCTAGAATTAAGGACCAGAGTTTCAAAGCGAAAGCATAGTCACAAAATAGGTGCTCAAAGGTCTCTATTTTATCACACAGGTTACACATAGTTATAGGACAACTCTAATGGAGATCCCTCCGCTGAAGATTATAGCAGCCATGAGGTAGGAGCTATGGGCTTAGCCCTTGCGACTTGGGTTTTTTTGGAGAGTTGATAGCCCTAAGTAAGGGGCAAGGTCTTGCACCATGGATTGGTGCTTGACAGTGTTGGCTACTTTAGGTGTACTGTGTACCTTGTAACCAATGAAAATACATATCAATCTATAAAATACCAAAACCGCAAATTTTTACTAGAGTTAACTATGATGTAAATAAAGAATATTCCATTGAATATGCTCTAGTTGTAGAATAATTGTGCAAATGCTATATGTACCACACAACTATACAAACATTGCACGACTAAGAATTATGAAGTTCTCCAAAAGTGTCAAATCTGCAATATTACCAAACCCTACAGATCCATATAAATTTGGGCCTTTTAGACCCAACTGTGAAGGATTGTACAATTGTATAGACTGTAAAATTGAGAATTAAGATAAGCCTTCACAAATGCTAAATTTCTAACAATATCAAACCCTACCAAGTTAACTATTGATGCATATAGATCTGGGCTTTCTTGTCCCAATCGTGAGGTCAGATTTGGGCCAAGGGGCACCATGTGAAAACTTAGGCAAAATTTTTCCAAAAATGAGAATAGACTTGAGAATTTAGTTCTTTGATACCATATTGAAATCACTAAAAAAGACTCATGAGCAAGAATCGTGCTCAACACCAAATAACCTTCTACAGAAGACACCAATGAAGAATGATATATAGCTAATATTGGTACAATAGAGTACAATGCAGTTGAATAAATATGCATAGAGAACCCTTTTATGTATAGGTAGGGGTCGGGCATAGTATAACTTGTGATTGTGGCAAATATTGTAATCACATGACTTGAGACACAAAAAGTAAAACCCATAAGTAAACTAAACTAAGTAGGCACAGAAAGGACCAAAAAGGGAGCCCGCTTAAGAAATAGCCCTCTTCATGTCAAGAATTTGCACATGGAAATAGTTGGATTTTGAATTTAGGCACTGATATTTGTTCATTATGTTTGTGGGTATTAATCTTTCTGACATGCCTCTGGATATAAGCATTTGATTTTTCCATGTTTTAGTTCCTCTCAAACAAATTTTCTTTGTCAATGCACTAAGGAACTTATTCTTCTCTGCCTAGCTGTCCTCATCTGTGTTTGAGATTGGATTGTCTGACCCATTTATGTTCATATGATAGTTGTGCTGCTTGTGTACTAACAATGTGAAGTCTGATTTAATGGCAGTACTAACGATGATTTGCAGTAATTTACCATAATCAATGTTGCATCTTCTCATGCAGTTGTCTGAAAACTATTGTATGAAAAAACTTTACCCAAGTGCTTATGTATTGATTGATGTTTACTATTTTAAGTGCAGAAACAATGGCTCTAAAGGATGTTGTTGCAGCAGCAGCTAGGAGGTACAAACCTACACAATCTGCTGTGCCTGGCACTACACTTGGTCCAATTCCAATTGATGCATTCCATACAGGGGTATGCTTCCATTAAAGTTGTACAAAACAAACTATTTATTGGTTCAATACTTTAATTCTTGCTTAGAAGAAACTGGATTTATTTTATTTTCTTTTTTTGTTTGTGTAATAAATCTGAATGTACTTTTTGAGTCCCATTGACCTCCTTTGCATATGCGTTATCTGTTTGTATCAATTTATCAAACTCCCAACAAGTTGGCTGGAAGACCAGCTCTGATACTATTGTAAAGTGCCTTCCCACCTGGCAAATATATAATACCCTCTGCATGCATGCATGCACCGGAAGGCCCTCAAAATAGTAGGGGATATAACCCTCCCGGCTTCTATAATAATCCTCCTTGTTCACAGACAAAGATGGAGCCTTCCCTGTTCACAGGCAATAGATAAGAACCCTCCCTTCTGGGGGGTGTGGGAGGGGGGCGGGGGGTGTGGGAGGGGAGCGTTCAATTATATTGCGGGAGGTATGTATATTGCCTGGGAAACTAACACTTGGAAACTGTCTGCCAGACTAATTTTTTGGGGACTTTTACAAATGTTTGATAAAATGGCAACACTATAGTCATCTTGATATATGGGCATATATATAATTGTTTGATGAAATGATTATTTAGGATTCAATTGAAAGTGAAATATAAATATTTACCACTCAAATGGAAATACTTCAACAATTTTATTTCATTGTGTAGTACTTAGATTGTCTAACGTATGATTATTACAATGTTGGAAGTTATTACAATACATATACAAGCTTACTTAAGGCTAACCTAACCTTCAAGGGGCTGGACAGTGTAGGGAATTGACGCTGAGTGCTGCTAAGGGCCAAATAGGCATGATAATTCTCCCTTCCAAGCTTGAATGAACTCCAGAATGTTGTTGCAGAGTGTCTGGTCTGAACTGCTACAGTCTGTAATATGCCAAATCAGTCCAAGTTTGCAGTGATTCTACATTGGTTAGTTGTAAGAAATTGGAACAATGGTGCCACTGGTATGTTGGGGTCTAAAACTCCTAATGTGGAGCAATATATGTGTATGTATATATAGTAGTATATACATATACATGCACACACACACACACACACATATGTATGTTTGTATGTATATGTGTGTGTACACACACACACATAAAGGTGGCTGGAGTTTATGGTTGCATTGACACCGCCTGATAGGATTGTTAACCTTTTCCGAGCGCCAAATGGAGGTTGCAGCTAGTTTGGTCCCATCTAATTGTTCCCTAAATCCATGAATTAACTCCAGTATAATTCCATGACCTTTTCAAAGGCATTACTACAATTTAACATGCACTTAAGTGACGTGGCAGTGTGTAGAAGGTGTTGCAGTCCATTTAGGGCTCATTTATCTCCACATAAAATCCTCATCTTAACTGAAATTTATATATTATTAGTACATGGATGATACTCCAACAATAAATATTTATTTTCTCTACAAATACTTTTTACAAATCTCTGTAATCTCACTTGTGAATCCTATATGAATCCACTTGTAGATTGGGTAGGAGGATATTATCCTCAAACCAATTTTCCATAGTGTTTACATCTTAGGCTTAAGATGAATAGTTTCTCACTTCTCCAAATGTGGTGTGACAAATGAAATATGCCAATAATGAGTTTACCTTCTGAATTCTCCTCTTTATACAATTTTTTCCATAAATAATAAAATATTATTCATTTTCGCTGTGAGTGACTAATTTAACTTGATATTTTGGGCCCCCATAAAGTCACTTTTAATTTAGTGGTCCAACTTTATAAAATGATTAATTAAATCTAACATGTCTGCACTTTAGACAACTTAATTTAATTAATTAATTATTCCTTGTTTTTTGCCAGTTAGGGTATGTGCTTTAAAATATGTTAAGATTCCTTGTCTATTGCTTACATGTGCAAAGGGGACATTACACCCAAGTCTTCATTGAAGAGTGTAGATGCTACTATAGGTATAGCAGGAAGGTAAGGGCATGTTGATCAAGAAAATTGACAAAGATTGCAAGAAAGGGTGGCATATGTGTGTGTTGTTGGTGTTAGAGGATCGGAAGCAATAAAGGGAGTCAAAAGAATGCAGAATTATGAGAGACATTGAGATAAGTGATGATTGTGTAATAATGGACTTCTCATGATTGTTGATTGCAATTTTTCGGTGACAATTTTTTGATAGTGATGGGATATCCCTTGATGGCAGCTGTCCATAATTGTGCAACCATTTACATCTTTCCAAGAGGCAGAAGAAGAGGTAACGGTTATCGTTAATTTCACAAACTTTATTTTAAAAGAAAAGTATACGCTTTTGACACAAAGCTATGAACCGGTGAGGTCACAAATGGGGGACCTCATCCCCAATATAATCAATCAACAATAACACCCCAGTGGAGCTTGAATCTTGATGGTAAGAACAGCACAATATGCCAACATCGGCCAATTACACAAACTTCTTACCGGTCACTTGACATTTGTATTTTCTGGTCAGTTTTCCTTGGGCATTTGAGTTAGCAGCATCTATAACTCTCTTTGCACATGTCAAAGGTCATTGTTGGTGGGTGTCTGTTTCACTTTCGTTTATTGCATGAGTGTGGCTTTAGGTGACGGTTTTCTGAGTGTTTCATTCTTGTAGGCATTTCTTTGCAGACTAGCCACTAGGTAGTGTTAGTTTGTGGGTAAACAATTATTGCTCTTGGTGGATGGCTGTAGGGATTTATTGGCAGTGACCGTTCATGTGTAGGGCAATGGAATTTGGATGCGCAAAAGTGGTCTTACGTAGAAGATAAATTGGTTAGGAAGAGACTCCAAGATTAAAGTAGTGTGGGAAACCATCTTTGGGGTTTTTGTTCCCAACACTCGGAGATTTTGTGACTAGGTTGGCTGTGTGGTGACCAAGCTATGTAGGCTCATAGTGCTGAGAATGTAAGAACCCCTGCTGGTTCTAACTCTAACACACATCAAATTGCTTTATTTGTTCAGATGTTTGACATTTTTCAAACACTTAGCATGCAACCTCAATCTCGCTGTCTTTTATTTTCAGATTGTATTTGCTTGCTTGAAATGGTTTTAATTTTTAAATGAAGTTTAAATGCTAACAAATAATTATTAAGATATCCAGGCAAAAAACTAAAATGCAAATGCAATATTTTTTGCCCATTTGGGTGCATACATATGATTTCTACATTTAAAATGTGCACCCTCAATCAATGGACATTTTAGCAAACACTTGGCATGTTAACTCCAAACTTCCTTTAATTGAAAGAGATGCAAGTAATAAAAAATGTAAATGCTTGCATATATAAAGAATAAAAACCTAGAATGAATTGCAGGTCTGAAAACTATTATGACAGAAAATTCTGGAACTACAACCGGTAATCGAAGTCCCATAAATATTCTTCAACAAGTATGTAATCTGCACTTGACAAACTTTAACCATTGCTTGATATAAACCCCACGTGCCAAGAGAAAATTACTGTAGCAGCTACTGTTCAAAGTACTGTAGCGTTACTGTTCACGGGTACTGTAGCAGCTATTAAATAGTTAAATGTGATATAGAAGAGCTGCCAATAATGAATCTCTAGGTCTTCTGTAGATATACCTTCCAATCCTTCAAACCCTAGATGAAATACTTCACTTTTAAGCACAAATAGAACTCCTGAATGAAGCTCAGTTGAATGCCAAATTCATTGGATATTTCACCAACTCAAATGGTTGCAATAACATGGAAGAATTCTCAATTCTTCAAGAAAATGCTGAAACCCTTGGAAACTCCAAAGTCTTCACAAGAACACAAGCAAAATTTCATCAATCACATAATGAAAAAGAACTAATGTGAATCTTTTATAAATTTTGTGGGAGAACTCACTTTTCCAGCCAATGTGGGATAAATATACTTTTTCCCCTTTAATAATTCATTTACTCCAATACTTTAATTAATACCTTGGCTTAAGCTTTCATGAATTAATTGATTAAATGGCCCCTTCCAATGATGACTCAACCCTCAACTTAAGAGTGAAATTATAACTTTATAATAAGCTATTTAATGATTTAATAATAATTTGGCCACTAAAATAATAATAACTCCTAAAATACTTATCCTTTAAATATGTCGTCTGAAACATGAGTCACACCTATTTTCCCACGTGACCAAATGCACTCTTTCCGAAAATAGAAGGGGCCCTTCTTGAACAACGTCAGGCTTACTATAAATAGTAAATGTGACAAAAGTATAGCAAATGAAGACCAAATGACGCCAAACGAAAGCCAAAGCAAAGCATATTGAATCCTGAAGTAGATGCCCACTGAAAGAGACCCTTTGTCCATCCAACTTAGCCTATGAGGGTCACATGATAGGCTAATCCATCCATAGTCATGGTCATGCTAAAAAGGGGATATTACAGTCCTCCCTCCCCAAGATTGCTTGTCCTCAAGCAATCACAGGAATCAAAGAAACACAATGATCCACCCGGATCCCAAGGATAAATATGTATAATGTCCTTGGCGTCACCTACAAATTCCTTTGATAATAACCCTATCCCTTGAGCTATCTTGAACATACTATCACCATGCCAACGATGGCGACTCAACCAATCCACAGTGCTAAGCCTATCTCCACTTGGATCCTAGTAGAGACGTAACTCACATCCATCCACAACTAGAAAAAATGGATATCTGATATCAACTGATAGATCAAATTTTCGTGCACACACTACCAATCTGCTCTGAGGATGAAGCCCATATGTGCAACAGGGACAAGCACTCCCCACAACAACTGTACCGAAACTCAAATATCCACCCTTTGCAAAACCGTCATGGATATGATGATCCTGCAAGTAGCCTCCTGCTAACTTGCAACAACTAACCCTATCAACTGAAGAGGGTGTAAGCCTATCCCATAAAAGATGATATGAACCTGGAGCCAACCTACACCTGCTCGAAACTAAGTCCTCTACCTGTGGGTCAAAAGAGAAATGATGAGCACTCCTCACTGTGTAGTTGCAATAAAATGCTCTGATCTTTGTTAGAGGCTTATCATCATCAAACTGAGAACCAAGAGATGACTCTAATCTTTGTCTCTGAACAACTAGCTAGGCAGGATCCCAGGTAACCCTCTCAGGAAACCCAACCACAAAATCCCTGTGGGGAAGCATTGTAGTCAAAGCCTCTACAATCTTTCCCACCAAAACCTGAATACTGCGAGAACCTTGGATGAGAGTACCCTCAGAAGCTCTGAATGGTCCCTCTTGCAATTTTGGAGTCTTAAGCAGATACTCCATAAATGACCGTGCAGTAGAAATTATATGAAGAAGCATCAACCTACTCCCCTACAACCCACAACTGATTCCTCTGAAACTGTGGCACTACCAACTGTCTGTTGCTATCATCTATATGAGATGAAGTAATAGATTTGCTTCCGGCAGAAGGAAACAAATCCCCATGAAAGCTCATCTCCAAATTAGATGATACCCTACCCAAGTCTTGTGAAGAAGAGGGAGTAGTGTCAGGAACTAGCACACAACTCTCTAATGATGTAATGTCCTCGTCATTAAATGATTAATAAAACTATTGTATTTGGGTCCCGATCGATTTAGTTTATCTCGGACCCATTCTTTTTGTTAGCGTAGTGTAGTTGTCACCGTCGGCGTGTAGGTTAGTTTTGATATGTTGAGATTTATATTTGATTTGTATTTGCGAATTCCTATTGGGATTTTGCTGTTCGCCATTTCGGAGGTGAAAGACCGTCCCTATTTGGTTTGTGTGTAGTTTCGGTGGGATTTAACCCTCACCCTACTCTGCTTGTTCTTGTTCTGTTGTATCGGATCTGGCACATTCGAAGTTCTGTCAATAAATTCAATAAGATCTTCTTGGCAAATATTTTCGGTTGGCATATTGCTCTGTGTCTGCAAGTAACATATTTAATCGTCTACGAAGGGAGGGTGAACTTCTAACTAACGTCTGCAGGGCATAGCTGAGCATCTCTCATCCGTACGGCCTTCACACAGCCACTGTACAGCTACTTTCCCCGACCGCACTCTATCGCACAACACTCCCAGGCACCGTACGACCCTACACTCTACCGTACGGTCAACTCATAGCACCGTACGACCACATAGCTGCCACCGCACGGCCTCGTCTGCTCCACCATACGTCACCCCAAGCACCATACGGCCTTGGCACCTCCTCACCGTACGGCTCTTGCACTGCCACCGTACGACGATAGCCAACCTTACGCCACTCTCCCTGTTGCACCGTATGGCTCCAACACTCTCCCCATACGACTCACCTGCTCTTCTGTACGTCACTTGATGTGGCCACTCCCAAGCCACGTGCGGACAATCCTTGTTGCTGTATGGCCCTTCCCAGCAACCGTACGGTCACTTCCAGCTACGGTAAGAGTAACTGTCCCTTATGCCAGCATAATTGATCTCCGTACAACGAATTACAGGGTGCTTAGGCGGAACTAGTGGATAGGTACATTATAGTGGTATCAGAGCTGGTGATTTTGCTAGCTTGTGGGTATTGAATGAGAGTTTATTCAAGGAAAAGGAGTAGATCTCACTCAGTCAATAGAATGGTCGATCCCCAAGACCCTGTGGTTGAAGTCATGACTCTTCTGAGAGAACTCACCAAGAACCAGGGACAGATAAATGACACTCAGCGCCTCATGGAAGAGACTGCGAAAATTGGCTTAAAGCAAGGTATTTACTGAACAAAGTGACAATTCTGTCTCGGGACGGGCAAATCCCCAAATCGTGTGTTCTCGACCATCAATGCCAACTTTTACCCCACGGGCGGGAGAACGGCACGGAGAGCAACCAACCTTCCAGGAAATACAAGATCAACTTTGGGAAGATTGGAGGAACACAAATGTGGAAGGAGATATATCCTACAAAGATTATGCTGAGTTGAGAATGAGGTACTCTGGCGGAAACAAGCATGACTGTTATAATGATGATCTCAGAAAGAAGATGGGCAAGGTTAATCTGTCATCTTTTGATGGGTTTTGAACTATCATAGTTCAAGCATGGGTGCAAAAAGCAGACACATACTTCCAGCTCAACCCTATGCCGGAGGATGAGGCCATCAAATTTGCCGCACTGCATTTGGAAGGAATAGCTCATGAATGGTGGCATCATGGCATGGTTACTCTCGGCCACGACCAAGTAAATTCCTACGCTGAATTTTGTTGTGAGGTTTCACGTAATCGCCCCAAAGAATTTGGGGACCCCCATTTTCAAACGGGCCTTGGCAATTTTTCTTAGATCCTAGGTATCCCGATGCCTTAGCATATTTTTGGACTTAGATGCATGATATTTTTGAAAACTATTGGAATTAAGAGGCTTAGCTTGCATTTTCGAATTTGATTGTGGGTTTGGTCTTTTCTTTTAGAGGCCTTGCAAATTTTGGATGTTAAAATAGGATCAAATAGAAAATTAAGTGGCCAAGAAATTGGATTAATTTGCCAAGTGGAGATTTGAAACAAAATTATATTTATCACCCTAATCTAATTCGAAAATCTGGACAAATAAAATTGATTTGTGCAATGTAATTCGAAATCTAGGCATCGAAATTTAGAAATAGAGCTTTAAAATATGAAAATCTGGGCACTTAGACTAAAATCTGGGCAATGAAATTAAAATTTTGCATTGAAACAAGAGATTTAGGCAATTAAATCAAAGGCCAGGCCCTTTATTTGAAAAATCCGCTTGCAAAATCGAAAATCTGGGCATTAATTTCGAGGGTCTAGGGCCTTTTTGTGGAGGTGTGTGGCATTGAAAATAAAATTGGGCCCTTTTATGGTGGCGTGTGGCCAATATGGCCCACTCTAAATTCGAAAATCTAGGCTTTGTAAATTTTTTTAATATGTTTTTTTTGGAATTTAATGCTTGTTTGGCAGGTCGGTCCTCTTGCTTTGGAGGCTAGAGTTCGATATAAAGGGGCACTCCTCCCCTCCTCTTCCTCACCATTCATTGCTCCATCTCTCACAGCAGAATAAAAAGAGGGGCAAAAATTGTCTTAAGGGAGTAGAGCATAGAGAATTGCAAAGAGCAGAGAGCGTAGGGACTTGCGGCACTGTAGAAGGTAGGGGCAGCGAATTGTCTTAGCATGGGGATGACAACGACTTTGATTGGAAGCTTGTGAATTGGTAGCAGAGACCTCCGGCTTTGATTGAGGAGCAGTGAGGAATAGAATAAGTAAGAGGACTAGCGAATTTTTGTGAAGAGAAGTCCGAATTGTGAAGGAAGAGACCATAGTTTGGAAGAAAGCTACAGATTTGTTACGGGGGCTTGCCTATTTGAAGAAAGATTTGCAAAAAAAAAAATTTGGTGAGTGGTCTATGTTCTTAATTGTTATCTTTTTCTTTGATGTTGATGGTTTGGTGTAGGAGACGATCTTCATGATTGAGGGTGAAGGTTGGTCTAAAAGACAGATTTTCTCCTTGTTCTTGCTTGGTACATTTCTCTATTTTTTCTTGCTTGCATCATCCATCCATCACCTCATCTAGGGCTTGAAGTTGGGAGATATAAGTGTAGTTTTCATCTAGGATTTGGAGAAAGGAGATATAAGTGGTTTTCCCACCCCTAGGAACGAAGTTGGGAGATATAAGTGTAGTCCATCTCATAAGTAACGAAGAGGCAGAAATAAGTGGTAGTCCCATCCCTAGGCGGAGAGGCAGAGATAAGTGTAGTGTGATAGGAATTGGTGAGACAGAAATATGTTTGTTCATCACTAGGATTGGAGGGGCAGAGATAAGTGTAGTCCCACCTCACTGTAGAAAGAAGGGGCAGGAATAAGTGTTAGGATGGCGGATGCTAGTGCAAGCAAAAACTCAAAGGGAATGAATACCAAGAAAGCCAGGGAAGACATGACGCCCAAGACCACCTTCTTCTCAAAAGTGAAGCGAGTCGGTGACACCAACATCGGCACCATAGATATGATACAGTTGAGAGATAGGTTGAAAGGGGGCCAGTCCTCTATGGCAAAGAAGATCTGCAAGTGTGGAATTGTGCAAGCTGCCGCCTTCCCTCCTACCTTGCCTTGTCCGGAGTTGGTGATGGAGTGTGCATCTTGGCTAGATATTGTGACCAAGTCCATCATCTTTGGTGAAGAAGTGAGGGTGTTGGCTAACATCAGTGGGTAGGTGATAGAGGAAGTGTTCAATATACCCTAGTAGAAGGGCATGATAGTAATGTTGATGGATCAAGCCGCTAGGTTCTTTCAAGACAGTCAGGATGCCTATCTCGCTCTACTAAAGCAGAATTGGTTGCACGAAGGCAAGAAGGGAGTTACCAAGTCATCGAGGCTCACCAGGTCAGATTTCAAATCAGAGTATGGTGATCTTATTGTGCTTCTCAACCGAGTCATGGGCTCTGCTCAAGGTATGCAGTTTGAAACTTGGATGTACTATTTTATTGAAGGAATTGAAAATGGAAAAAGAAAGTTTGATTGGGCTAGAATTATAAGTGAAAATTTTGGGTTGCAACTTAGGACAGTACAAAATCAGAAACAATTCTATATGGGGTCCTACTTTTTCTATTTAATTGCAAGACTGTATGAACATCCCGGACTTAAGGCTAGAGGGGTGATTGGTAATGGGCCCGGACAATGCTTGGTGCATGAGTGCTATCCACAACTTCATTTGCACAACATCAAGGATTACAAGATATTTTATGATGCCTTTGCCATGAAGACACTAAGGGTATTGCAAGGGACACCCGCAAGGAGGCTCTCATTGGAAGCAAAGACAAAAGTCAAGAAGTTTGGGAGTTGGTTCATCCAATTTCCGCAATTCACTTATATCAGAGTGGCTGGATGCACGGCTTGTCTCAAGAGGCTTCCAAGGTACCCACCCGATAGGATTGTTTTGATGGAGTTGGCTAGGCAACTTGAGCGATATGACAAAATGATGAAGCTCAAAGGTGAGACAGGGGTTACCTTCTCACTCATGATAGGCAATGATAGTTGTCCCAATCCTGTCGCCTTTGCAGCTGCGGAGAAAGAGTTAGAACAATATCATCTAGCATGGTATAGGGCAAGGCAAGAATTCGATCCTAATGGTCTAATCAAGGCATCTCATGGGGATCCATTCAAGCATATTCCTACTTTGGAGGATTTTTGGGCCAATGCACAGGATGACTTTCATGTGAGGAAGTTGGCTTTCTCTAGGTTATCAGTGGGCATGATGAGGGCCATTAGATGGAGAAATCTTAATATTCCGGATTAGCTGGAAGAGGATGAAGATGTGTTAAGGGAAGATTACAATACAATAAAGGGGATGGAATTGAAACCAGTTGAGTGGGATGATCATCAGGATCCATCCTTAGATGCAGTAACAAGAACAGTTGAGCTACACACTGAGTGGTGGTATAATAAGAAGTTTAGGCAGTTACAAAGTCGGAAGGTACACCTTACCTATGAGAAGATGAAGCCAGAAGAGGAGATTCCAGTGGAGTCAGTCAGACAACAAGGTGGGGGCAGTAGCCACCAGCAAGCAGTTAGGAGTAAGAAGAGAAGTTTGGAGGTTGAGAAAGACAAAGAACATCAAGAGCCTCCAACAAAGAAACAGAGTAAAGTGCCATCAAGAGAGAGCATAGTTGAGGCTAGGAGCCAAGAGGTTGGTACAAGTGAGCAAAGGGCAGCAGTAGAGGTGAGCTCTGGTTCAGAATCAAGTGGTTATAGTAATAGTACAGGGTACTCTCCTCTCTCGGAGAACCAAGTTGAGGAGAATATGGCAGTCAGTGATGAAGGAGATAAGCTTGTTGACATCGAGGCTCTATCAGCTGAGGAAGTCAAGCACCCAAGGCCGTTGGTGATGCTGTGCTAGTCGAACCGAATCCAGATTTGGGGAGATGCATTGCACCACTATGGTTGAGATAGATGCTTATGCCAAGGGGCAAGGTTGTGGCCATCCAGACAGTTGAGGATATTCAAGGCTTAGTGGAAAAGGAAGATGATGTCGGACATAAACAAATTGCAGGAACAGTGGCAAAGGTAATCAGTGATGGTGATGATGGTCACCGAAAGGTTCAGATTGCGGTGCCAAAGGTTAGCAAGGCAATGGGCGAAATTGTGGGCCAAGATTATGAGATAGTGGAGCATGACATGGGAAAAATCACGGATGACATGGAGTGTGAGGAGGTTCAGGAAGGCATAGCTTCAATTAGAGAAAGGTTGAGAAAGGCGAACGAAAGGATTGCAAAGTTGGAGATTGAAAACAAGTATTGGAATGATAGCTATCATGAAGTATGTCAGCCTATTCAACAGTTGCCTTAAGCGGCCCTTCCACAGGATAGTGGGAGCAATCTGGAAGAAACATTAGCTTGAGAGCAAGAAATTAAAAATTGGATCAGTAGTACAATTCAAGAAGGGCGAAGGTTCTTGCCTGCCTTTATCTCGACATTTAGGTCATTAGTGTCTCTTAGGGACAAATTCAGAGCATTTGAAGGGGAGTGGAAGGACTTCCTTCCAATCTGTGACTTAGCCATTCCCCGGCTACAGGCGGCCATAAAGCTATTAGAGGGATCTTTGGTGAAGGCCAAGTTGGTCAGTGAAGGAGGAAAGAATATTATTGAGTCTTGGTATGTTACCTTGATTCCAGATCGAGGGTACTCGAAGAGATACAGGATGAGATTGCACAATACAATCCAAGCATCGACACTTTCATTTCAAATATGTTGAGCGATGCGAGGATTGCACTTGATTTTGAAGGAATCAAAGAGGAGAATTTTAATGAGACAGAGTTTGGATTGAGATTGGATGAGTTAGGGAAGGTTGTTGCTAGAGAGAAGTAGCTGGGCATCCTTGCCTCTCTGGGGGCCCTTATCGAGTTTGCAAGAGATGATGAGAAGGAGAGTGAGAAGACACTGCAAGCAGCAAAGAACATGATGAACACAACTGAGCTCAGGATGAGGCATACATCTTGCCCTCCCATGGAGGAAGTCAACAACATGTTAGCTAAATTCATTGCTTATGCTAAAAAGATGAAAGAAAAGGGTAGAATTGTATTAGAAGATCATTTGATGTAAGCCCAAGTGGCAAATTCTCCTTTCTTCTTGGGTAGGATAGGTGTCTGATTCTAATTGGCTACCATTTTGGTGCCTTCTCATTGGTTGCCACTTTTCCTTTTTTTCATTGGTCCATTGATGAGGTGGCGTCTTCTCATTGGCCGATGGGGTGGCAACCCTAATTAGGGTTTCTGGGATTTAATCTGGATCGTTGATTTTGCCTCTTAATCTCTACCGTTGGTTGTAATTTTGAGCCTCTATATAAGGCCAAGTACTCTCATTTGTAAAGGGTTGAAGAAAATTGTTGCTAATATAATACCAAAATTGCTTGTCTTGTCATTGTTGTGTCTTGCATGGTGATTAAGAACACTTGGTGTTATTGCATGGTTTCTACTTCTAATTGTTAAAGTTAGATTTCATTGAGTTGTTAAAGTAGATTTCATTTCAAGAAAATTGTTAAAGGATAGAAGTAGATGGCTAGTTGTATGGTGATATTGGTAAATGTTTGATAGGGATCTATATACTAGGCCACTAGCATCTTAGCGGCTTGTTAAGGAGCCTTGCGTGGTAATCTAGTCTCATTCCCCTTGAATCATTGCATCTATGGAGGTAGCGCCGCTGGCAAGCTTTCATTAGGTTTGATCCCCGTCCATTTGCCAATCTTTCCATTCCATAGGAGTAGCAGTAAAGAAGCAAGTAGTTTAGTAGTTAGAGTTTTGAAGAGCAAAGTTGGAAGTGATATAAATTTGAGTATACATTGCAAAGCTAGATCCTATCATCATCATAGCAAGAGTTTGATATCCTTGAAAGAACAACGTAAGCCTGCCTACGTGATTAACTAGGAAATCACATTAATATAACTGAGTTAGTATCCACAGGTGTAAGGAACCTTGGAGTTTTTCTCATGTTCTTCATGAGTATTTACTTTTCAAGAGAGGGTTGAGTGTTTGGTATTCTATATCAAGTATTCAATTGCTATATGTTATGTAGTGGTACAAAACTGACATCAACAAATTCACCGAGAGATTGATAGACCATTTCGATGGAAGGGATCCATAATTGAATTTCAAAGAATTGGCTCAGCCAAAGCAATTTGGCACAGTCGATGGTTACATAACAGAATTTCAAAGAATGCTTGTCTTGGTAACAAATATTTCAGAAAGACGATTGGTGGTACTGTTTATAGATGGACTGGCGGAACCCCTGAGAGGTTGGGTGAAGGGATTCAACCCCATCACACTCACAGACGCAATTAAGAAGGCACACGACATGGCCACATCTTCTTCTTCTTCCACCAAATATTACTCACAGTCCAAACCACCTCTCGCTCCAAGGGAAAGAGACAGAAAACCTCCACCTAGGCAGCCCCAGTTGGATGAGGCAACTAGGCAGGAACTCAGAAGGAAGAAACTTTGTTTCAATTGTAATGAGCCATGGGTACTGGGACATCGATGCCTTGGCAAAGGAAAAATCCATTACATCGAAGTTTTGTCCGACGGTGAGAAGGAACAAGCACCGGAAGCCGAAGGGGATGAACAACAGGCGACTGGGGAGGTAAACCTCAACCGCGCAAAAAGAAATGCCACATTCTTTTAGAGAGGGGGCGCCATTGCGGGAACTCCAAGGTGTACTGTATTTCGGGTCCAAGGCACCCTCCAAGGGCAACGGGTCGTGGTCATGCTTGACAACGGAGCCACACTCAATTTCATTAACTCATCGCTGGTGAGTTGGCGGAGTTTAGGTACGGAAGCACACCAGGGGTTTGATGTCAAGGTGGCAGGAGGAAACCTGTTAAAATGCACTCATTTGGTTCCACAATTGAGCATCACCATGTCGAACGACACAGTGACAGATGGTTTCTTCGTAGTCGATTTGGACGACATGGAAGTCATTCTGGGCATTCAGTGGATGGAAACAGTGGATGAATACACATAGAGTTTCAAGCGAATGGAGTTCTCCTTTGAGGTAAACGACAAAAAGGTTGTACTGAGAGGGATGTCGAATGGAGGTTCGAAGGAAGTTTCAGCCCAACGGATGGAAGAAATCTTCAGACACGACGATGTGGCCTGGGTCGCACACTGTTTTGCCTCGACAGAACCCATACAAAGACAAAGAACTGTCCATTAGGAGGAAGAGCTCCAGGCACTTTTGGATAGACATCACCAAGTCTTCACTGACATACCGCCAGGCGTACCACCACACAGGGGGTTTGAACACACTATTGAGATGGAAACCAACGCCAAACCGGTTATCACTGTGCCGTACCGTCACCCAAAAAGGCTGAAAGATGAGATTGAAAAAACAATATAGGAACTCCTTGATAAAGGATGGATCAAGCCCAGCTCCAGCCCTTTTGCATCATCAGTGGTTCTAGTTAAAAAGGACGGAACGTTGCGAATGTGTATAGATTACCACGCGCTGAACAAAAAGACTATAAAAAATAGGTATCCAATTCCCAGGATCGATGAATTGTTGGATGAATTACACGACGCCGTCTATTTCTCCAAAATAGACCTTCGTTCAGGATATCACCAAATCCGCACGAGGGAACAGGATGCGGAGAAAACAACATTTCGTTGCCATTATGGGCATTACGAATTTTTGGTCATGCCGTTCGGATTGACCAATGCCCCAGCTACTTTCCAATCTTGCATGAATCACATTTTTAACAAACAGCTGCATAAGTACCTGTTGGTATTCTTCGATGATATACTAATTTACAGCAGGACATGGGAGGAGCACTTAAGGCATCTGGAAGTAGTGCTCGGAATTATGGAGACACAACTTTTGTTCGCCAAAGGATCCAAAAGCGAATTCAGGATGACAGATATTATATTTGGGGCACATTGTCAGTAGCCGAGGAGTTCAAGTACATCAAGAGAAGATTCAGGCTATCTTGGATTAGCCACCCTTGAAGACTCAGAACTATGCGGGTTCTTTGGATTGTGTAGTTGCTACAGACGGTTTGTGAAGGGATTCTCACAGCTCAGCGCACCTCTCACCGATTTAACAAAGAAGGGGTCTTTTCAGTGGAATGAACGAGCACATCATACTTTTGAGAAACTCAAGGAGATTGTGAGTTCTTGTCCGGTCCTTGCACTACCAGACTTTAGCTGACCTTTCATCCTGGAGTGTGATGCCTTCGGAGAGGGTATTGGGGCCGTCTTAATGCAGGACCGCCACCCTATTGCTTTCGAAAGTCGGAAACTCTCGGGAGCCAAAAGGTTGTATTCTATATACGACGAAGAAATGTTGGCCATCATGCATGCCTTGACCAAGTTTTGGCAGTACCTCGTCGGAGCCAAATTCGTTGTCTGGACAGATCACAACAGCCTCAGGCATTTTTTGGAACAGTGGGAGTTGAATGAGCGGCGACGGAAATGGATAAGTAAAATCCAAGCTTTCGACTTTGACATTGAATATGTAAAAGGAAAAAATAATGTAGTGGCTGACGCTTTGTCAAGAAAGCCGACCATATGTTCCTTATCTGAAATATCAGCAGATTGGAAAGAGCATTTGTTGGTCAAATACTCCAAGGACACGTTCGCATGCCAACTCCTAGACAAAGAAATATAGGACGACCGGTATAAGGTGGTGGATGATATTATTTTCTACAAGGACAAAATTTACTTGGTGCCTGAATCCAAGTTGAAGAAAAAAAGTCTTGAAAGAAATGCATGATTCACCTCTAGCCGAGCATCAAGGATACTTGAAGACCTATCGACAGATTAGGGAAAGATTCTCATGGAAGGGCCTAAAAGGTGATATATTACAGTACGTACGGGAATGTTCCATTTGTCAACAAAATAAATCCGAACACACTCTATCGGTGGGTTTACTTCAACCATTACCGATTCCAGAGAAGAAGTGGGATAGCATCTCAATGGATTTCATCTCCCGGCTTCCTAAGGCACAGGGGAAGGATTGCATCTTTGTGGTAGTCGACAGATTAACCAAGTATGCACACTTCTTTGCTATTCCAATAGAGTTTTCCGCTTCACAGGTGGCAGACTTATTCTTCCGAGAGGTATTCTGTCTGCATGGGCTCCCTTGAAACATAGTAAGCGACAAAGATAGTCGCTTCCTTAGTAATTTCTGGAAAGAATTGTTTCGACTAGCAGGGACAGAGTTATCACCAAGCACTAGTTACCACCCGCAGACCGACGGACAAACATAAATCATGAACAAATGGTTGGAAGGTTACCTCAGAAATTATGTTTTAGCACAACAAAGAGCATGGATAAAATGGCTACACCTGGGAGAGTACTGTTACAATACCACTTTTCACATGTCCATTGGAATGGAACCTTTCAAGGCGTTGTACGGGTATGTACCTCCTTCATTGTGGACTTGGCTCTCGGTGACAGTCACACGCAGAAGGCCAGGGGTTGGCTGTAGGAAGGAGTAGATATTTTAAAATCTCCAGCAGGTTCAGAATCAGCAGAAAATGTACGCTGATAGGCACCGAATCAAGAGGAGTTTTGAAGTTGGGGATCTGGTATACCTCCGACTTCAACCATATAGACAATCCTCTCTGAAGGCTTTCGGGAAGGATAAATTGAAACCGTGTTTCTACAGACCCTACCGTGTGACAAGGAGAGTGGGCGAAGTTGCTTACAAATCAGACCTACCTGAAGGAAGTCGAATCCACAACGTCTTCCACATTTCTTGTTTGAAGAAAGCCGTGGGCTAGCAAGTGACGGTCTCCACAGACCTGCCACCCCTCGACGACGGAGAAAAGTTAGTCTTGGAACTAACGGAAATCGTCGACAGTCGAGAGAAAAGATTGAGGACACACTATCAAGGAATTTCTTGTGTGTTGGAAGGACCTGCCCCTTGAAGATGCCACTTGGGAAGGAGAAGAGATTTTGGAACACCCAAGCCTGAAATTGCTTGAGGACAAGCAATTTTTGGGAAGGGAGGACTGTAATGTCCTCGGTATTAAATGACTAATAAAAATATTGTATTTGGGTCCTGATCGATTTAGTTTATCTCGGGCCCATTCTTTTTGTTAGCGTAGTATAGTTGTCGCCGTCGGCTCTTTTGTGCACTCTCGGGAAGTTTTACTCGACGGGTATTTATGCACGGCGTGTAGGTTAGTTTTGATATGTTGAGATTTATATTTGATTCGTATTTGCGAATTCCTGTTGGGATTTTGCTATTCTCCATTTCGGAGGTGAAAGACCCTCCCTATTTGGTTTGTGTGCAGTTTCGGTGGGATTTAATGCTCACCCTACTTTGCCTATTCTTGTTTTGTTGTATCGGATTTGGGACATCCGAAGTTCTGTCAATAAATTCAATAAGATCTTCCCAGCAAATATTTTCGGTTGGCATATTGCTCTATGTCTGCAAGTAACATATTTAATTGTCTACGAAGGGAGGGTGAACTTTTAACTAACGTTTGCAGGGCATAGCTGAGCATCTCTCATTCGTACGGCCTTCACACAGCCACCGTACGACTACTTTCCCGGATCGTACTCCATCGCGCAGCACTCCCAAGCATCGTACGACCCTACACTCTCTATCGTTTGGTTGACTCACAGCACCGTACGACCACATAACTGCCACCGCATGGCCCTGTTTGCTCCACCGTACGTCACCCCAAGCACCATACGACCTTGGCACCTCCTCACCGTACGACTCCTGCACTGCCACCGTACGACCATAGCCAACCGTACGCCACTCTCCCTGCTGCATCGTACGACTCCAACACTCTCCGTACGGCTCACCCGCTCTTCCGTACGCCACCTGACGGGCATCTAGACTCTTCTGTACGACCACTCCTAGGCCACGTGTGGACAATCCTTGTTGCCGTATGGCCCTTCCCAACAATCGTACGGTCACTTCTAGCTACGGTAAGAATAATTGTCCCTCACGCCAGGATAATTGATCTCCGTACAATGAATTACAGGGTGCTTAGGCGGGACTAGTGGATAGGCACATTACAAATGAATCCACTACTACTACTATATAAAAACTCTCAATAACCTCTTCTGTATCATCTGTCATCGTGCTAACTACTGGAGAACTTGGTACAGCAAGAAACTCTCTGCAGTCCTCCATTGAAGTACTCATCTCATTTGTAACTACTGCACTTGTATCAAGGATTGATGTAATTGCACCCTCATCACATCGACCATCCCTATCCGTGGAAGTCAACTCACCACCAACCACCACTATATGTAGCTGAACTGGATCTGGGGTTGGCATAGACTGTATACGCTCTAACTCCACGACCACCTCTCTCAACTGCAGCTGTGACTCCTGGAGAGCCAACTGGGTGCTCTCCAACACCTCAGAAGTTGCCTCAAGCTCATTGGTGAGCTCAACCACCTCCTCCTCTTTCCCTAACAATGCCTCGTAAAAAGTGCTACCCCACTCAAGAAGGTAATCCCTGTCAGTTACGAACTGTAAATAATTATGCTTCAAGATCCTGATACACTCTCGAAGTGAATGAATCTCTGCTAGGGAAAGCCAACTACCACTGTGCTCATATGACATAGGAGTACCCCAACTATATAAAGCCAACATTTGCCGAATAGCATCATAATGCTCAAAAGCTGAAGAAATATCATTATCGCTCACCTTCAGCTGACTAGTCACATGATGTCTCTGCATACCTTGGCTCCTACATAAGTTCTTTGACTCACTAACTGCACTGAGATAGGAAACTGTATCCACACTGCTCACCATATGGTCACTAACATCATGTGCGCTAACAGCCTCACACATGTCCATCAACGAGGTACTACTGGGTACCTCTGCAAATAACTCATTTGAAGAGGTGGATGCCACAACTGTATCAAACTCCTTGCATGCCTCTGCTTCCCCCTCAACAATAAGTCCTTGTAAACCACGATCTTGGGACCTATCATTATCCAATGACAACTCTTTGTTATCACTCAATGTCTGGAATGATAGACCAGACTCACTGTAGCATCCATCATCCTCATACCAATCATCAGAGGTGCCCACATCACTAGTATCAACATCTAACTGAGACTCCTCTGCTATCTCCTGTTGTTTCATACATGACTCAATGTCATCACGTGATTCAACATCTTTATGGCATAAATCTACATCTTGTAACTCCTCAACACTCAGATCGTGAGTGTCATAACTAGGTAGCTCCATGCTCTCATCCTCTACACAAGAGAAGACTGTTGTCTCCTGCACTGACCCAACACAATGATTGCTGACATAAAAATCAGAACTGTTAGTGCTCATATCCTCCTCGAAGTCTTCAAAAACAACACTTTCATTAGGAAGGTCTAGACTAGTAGTGGTATGAATTGCATCTTCTACACTCGCACTATCTGCAACATCATCAACATACTCACAAAAGGGATTGCTGTGCTGAAAATCAGACCCTGTATTACTCATATCCCCACTACTACGAAGTGATGTAAGACTGCCATCAAAGGTAGTTAGCATGTCCTCAACATTTTTCTGAATCACCGACTCTGGAATCCTCAAACTTCTGGAACTCAATGTTGTTGTCCTCTAATGAAACGAACACATCCACATGTTGCTGTTTAGAATCTCCATCATAATTGCAGATAGGACTAGTGGCTGCCCCATTAAGCACAAGATCATCTTCACCATGATCACTAGCTGCTGAAAATTCATCTTGAAAATATCTAGATGTCTCACCTGTAAAAACCTCTCGTTTCTCTTCCTGCATTCTCTGTGAGGAAGACTTTTTGAAGAAGGAAACCATAAACCTAGCTGCTCTGTCAACAGTCGCCAGATTTGGAAGTTGTTCTTTTAGCCTTTCCTGTTTTGTCTCAATTTATCCATTTCATTTTCTAGGGCACCTGTTTGTTTCCTGAAGCGTGACACACTACTCAACTGGTTTCCATATTCACTGGATTTCTTGTATTTGTCCATGATTATAATTACCTGCGATAGTGTTGTTCACTCACAAATCAAGCGTGGGAACTCAAAATTTCCAACCCCATAGAATGGAAGGTAACTGCTCTGATACCATTGTAAGAACCCCTACTGGTTCTAACTCTAACACATCGAATTGCTTTATTTTTTTAGATGTTTGACATTTTGTCAAACACTTAACATGCGACCTCAATCTCTCTGTGTTTTATTTTCAGATTGTATTTGCTTGCTTGAGATGGTTTTAAATGAAGTTTAAATGCTAGCAAATAATTATTAAGATATCCAAGCAAAGAACTAAAATGCAAATGCAATATTTTTTGCCCATTTGAATGCATACATATGATTTCTACATTTAAAATGTGCACCTACAACCAATGGACATTTTAGCAAACACTTGGCATGTTAACTCCAAACTTCCTTTAATTGAAAGAGATGTAAGTAATAACAATGTAAATACTTGCATATATAAAGAATAAAAACTTGGAACGAACCGTAGGTCTGAAAACTATTATGACAACAAATTCTGAAACTACAAACCGGCAATCAAAGTCCCATAAATATTCTCCAACAAGTATGTAATCTGCACTTGACAAACTTTAACTATTGCTTGATATAAACCCCACGTACCAAGAGAAAATTACTGTAGCAGCTACTGTTCAAAGTACTGTAGTGTCACTATTCACGGGTACTGTAGCAGCTATTAAATAGTTAAATCTGATATAGAATGGCTGCCAAGAATGAACCTCCAGGTCTTCTGTACATATACCTTCCAATCCTTCAAACCCTAGATGAAATACTTCACTTTTAAGCACAAATAGAACTCCTGAATGAAGCTCACTTGAATGTCAAATTCATTGGATATTTCACCAACTCAAATGGCTGCAATAACATGGAAGAATTCTCAATTCTTCAAGTAAATGCTGAAACCCTTGGAAATTCCAAAATCTTCACAAGAAGACAAGCAAAATTTCATCAATCACATAATGAAAAAAAACTCATGTGAGTCTTTTATATTTTTTGTGGGAGAACTCACACACTTTTCCAGCTAATGTGGGATAAATATACTTTTTGCCCTTTAATAATTCATTTACTCCAATACTTTATTTAATACCTTGGCTTAAGCTTCCATGAATTAATTGATTAAATGGCCCCTTCCAATGATGACTCAACCCTCAACTTAAGTGAAATTATAAAGTTAAATTATAACTTTATAATAAGCCACTTAATGATTTAATAATAACTCCCAAAATACTTATCCTTTAAATATGTCGTCTGAAATAGGAGTCACACCTATTATTTCCCCACGTGACCAACTACACTTTCCAAAAATAGAAGGGGTCCTCGAACAATATCAGGCTTATTATAAATAGTAAACATGACAAAAGTATAACAAATGAAGTCCAAATGACGCCAAACGAAAGCCAAACGAAAGCATATTGAATCCTGAAGTAGATGCGCACTGAAAGAGACCCTTTGTCCATCCTCATTAGCCTACGAGGGTCACATGATAGGCTAATCCATCCATAGTCATGGTCACGCTAAAAAGGGGACATTACAGAGAATGTTGGCTGGATTGTGGGAACTAGAGCCAAGCATGTTGGCCGGTAGAATTTGCTAGAGGCAAGTGGCTGTTAGCTGTGTAAGTTACCCACATATGCTCAGCTGACTAGAGAGCTGAGATTAGAGGCAAAGGATGTTTATAGCAGGGAAGAGCATGTTGTTGCAGGTGCGAGGAAAATGTTATTGGCATCCTATGTCAATAGTGGTTGCATGTTGGGCCAATTGGGCTGATTCAATGAGTTCTAGATTGTTACATGTGGAGAATAGAACCTGTGCATGAAGGGGGCTCCTTTTCCTGCAATTGTGAGGAGCTGTAGGTCATGTTCATTTTAGGATATTCTATTGATGTATTGGAAGACCAATGAAGTAATTGCAAAACATTTTAATTGTGGATTAGTGACATTAGGAACATAGTTCATTCTTCTCTGAGTTTCTGCCCATTTGAGGGTTTCTCTAGACTTCAATTATGTTGAATGTATTTAGTGTGTGTGATACAAGTCATTTCCACATTTGAGATGTTTTTGTTTAAGTACTTATCATATATGTCATAGGCAGCTATTAGAGATGGTTGAATGCATGCAAAGGTAGTTGAGGAGCATCTCATTTTAGCTTCCGCATGTGATAAATTGGAGTGCCCTATAGCTGCCCATTGTTTATAGGTCAATAGAGGTTGTTCACCCCCAATATCCCCCATTCGAGGCAATAGATTGAACTCTACTAATTCTGGTTGAGTATATGATCTCTGAGAGGGGTAAGTTATTGAAAGTACACCACAGATTTAAAATGGTTCCTAGGGGTGTATTCCTTTCCCATTTTATTGCCATTCAAAATAATTTATTATAGGGGCCTTAGAGTACCACCTTTATCGTAATTTCTTCTATTCCTCTTATTGGAAAAAACACAAAAGAAGGCAATGTGGAAAAAGAAATGCAATAAAAAAGCAAAAAGACAATGGACATTGTGCGATATCTCATTTTATTATACTTATTAGTTTGTTAGGTATCCTTTGGAAGCCTTGAAAGTCCTTTGGGTGTGACATAAAAGCTCAAGTTGGTCCAGCTCTTTGGACAGGAGCTAAGTGATGGCAACAAAAAGAAGTTGACCTGAAATCTGTGCTCTCAAATTGATGCATCACAGCTTTCATTGGAATAGATTAAGTATATGTAGAATGATCTGGTTTCCTCTCTGGATAAAACCTGGAACATTTAATAACATAAATGTGTAAAGGGCAGATCTCTTCATTTAGACCATGGTAGCAAAAGTCATGAATAATGGCAGCTTGTCATGTTTCCAAAGCTGATTACACTGCCATGCCAGTTTTTAATCAAACCTGGGCTTTCCTGAAAAATTCGTGACTTTTTATGTTATATGTTCTTTCTAATATATTCCTGTATTCTTTGTATTCCCTCAATTTTACACTTAATTTGCTTTGTTTTTGCCATGTTTTCATTTTTAAATCTCCATTGATATGTTTGTCATGTCATGTCAATGCTGTGTAAATGGAATGTTGCCTTGATTTAGAATGGTTGTCAGAAATTACACAGATTGTACGGTATGCTGCCCGTTTCTTTTTCTTCTCTTCTGTTGTTTATTTTTGTTGAAAGGGATTGTTGTTTTTTAGGGAAAACAAAAGTTGATTGTATATTCTAAATTTATATAAAATGTAATAAGCACAGTAGTAGAATAATTTTGAAGACAAGGCTTTGTGATTCATAAGGGATCTGATTGAATTGAATCCAAATGCTAACAGTGCTATTGGAAATTTTTGTTCAGAAGTTGTATGATACACCTGGAGTGCACCTACATCATCGACAAGCAGCTGTTGTACACACTGATGACTTGCCCTTGCTTGCACCTCAAAATCGACTTAAAGGGATTGCCATTTCTATCAATTCACTGAAAAAAGAGAATCAACACTTGTTTTCTACATTCAAAGGAACATCTGGTACAACTATTAACTTTCTGCAGTATTCTGATGAAACCTTGTTGGATACTGAAAGTAATCTGAAAGCAGCAAATAATTTGCATTCAGGTTTATCTGGGGTTGATGGTCTTAATGGACTATCTGTTTTTTGGGGAGGTCTTGTTAGAGTAGATGTAGTTAAGGTAAGTTTTGCCATTGATTATGCTTTTGACATGCTAATAAATTCTTGTTTCAGTCATAAATATTTGAGTATGCTGAAGTTGCAGTGATAAGGCAACTCTTTATTTCAATAACAGAGATATGTATACATGATTTGCAGATGCCTCTTCACACACACCTAATAATGTATGGTCCGAGAAGAGTGCAAATTAAAGTAGTTCCTACTTCTGAAGCTGACAAGTTCTATCATGTAAGTTGAGCACTCTCAGTGAACATATATGAAGAATGGTTGTATGTTTTCTCGGAAAGAGGTTAGTGCTTAAATATTTTTATTGATATGAACTTATATGTTGCACATACTGTGAATTTTCTCTATAATAGAAATTTAGCCAATGGTGAGAATTGGGTGGGTTTCTTCGAAAATTAATAAATTATCCACTGTGTAGGAGCTGTTATCAACTAGTACCTTGTTTAGGCACATGATTTTATCTGTTATCAAGCTTTTTATTAATTGGATTCATACATCCTTTAGTGCTATTGACAACATTTTTGCATATGATTTATATCTTTCAGAAAGGAGTTAAGACACCTCAAAATGATTTAAATAAAAGTAGAGTTTGTTTAGCGTTTGTGAAAATTTAGTGACAATTCTTGCCAATGGACAAATGCTGTGCACCCAAGTACAACATAGTATATGTTATGGGCTATTTTTTCCTCAGGCTCATGGCCTATGTATTGTTTATGGGGGACAATAATATTTTATGCTATTGATAGATTATTGAAGGATAATATCATACTTTAATTAGAGATTTTTCCCCAGGTGAGATAGGCTAAAGGAATTCTGTAATGTCACTTTTCAATGACTTTGTAAGATCTGTATTTTTTGTGTTTCCTTTTGTGCAATATTTGAACAAACTACGTAGCAATAATTAAACCAATTTTGAACACCAATAATATGTCAATATTAATTATTCGAATCATTTTAGCACTTCAAACTATAATAATATGGTAGTGTTCTGAAAACTAACATAATGCTTGATATAAAGTACAGCCAAAAACCTTTACATGTATTGCACAACAAAGAGAAAATATTATTAATGTAATATTCAGATCACACAGTGCAAAATGATTAAACTAAGAAATTGCTGCGGCGTTTAGCTGAAAGAAAGAGGATGGTAGATACAAATAATGCCAGTTTGACAATAGGATGTGACTGGTTCCAAAGGCAGCATGTGATTGCTAAAATGGGGCACAATAGGCACCAAAAATTGTATGGCGTCCTCTATATAATTGTTGCAATTGGAGTTTACACTCAATTGTGCTATAGCAATGTTGCAATAGTGGTGCAGAATAGTACTGTAATGACATTGTAGCAAATTAAAACAAGAGATAGAATATGAACTTTCAGCACAAATATGATTTTTGAATGAAACCACCTCAAACTGCCAAGAAGGTTTTCATCCTTGAAATTACTACTCACCAAGAGATTTCATCCTCGGATGAAAATATGACAAGTTGCTTGAGCTCCAGAAAAGAATTTAATTACAATAATAATCAATGATCTCCTTTATCAATTCTCCCTCCTTTTATAAATTCCTTTTAGTCCCTCATAAAGGAATAAACAAAAAGGAAATATTTAGATGTAATTTATCCATTACATGGACAACTCAACATCATATTTTAAATTTTTAACGAGTACCTGAATTTGTCAAGGAAATATTTCAGATGCTTCTAGATATAATTAATACAATAAATCTTTACAATGGAGAAGCGAATGAGACCGCTGGCTGAAGTAATGGAACATAATAGGCCCTGGACTGCTACCTGCTTCTCAGCCAGCAGAATGGACTTCACCTTGGTAGAAGTGCCCTTCTGTATATAAGACTACCCCATACAAACCTCCCAACAAGAGAGGGGTTACAGGTGGGACTTGAATGCAAGGTCAGCTTGAGGCAAGGCAAACGAGTGAACATGGGAACCTCAAAGCATGCAACACGTGTTCAACTATCTTAGGATATCACACTGGCCTCTCTGACTTACAGAAAAGCTCAATCTTCCCGTTGTACTTCTAATCTTACTGATTTTGTCACTACCATTTATAAGGTTTTGTCATTTATTGATTATTCTATAACCATTGTATGTTATAATTATACAATACAAGTGCTAATAATATTTTTCTTCTCCGTTTGGCTAGTTCCTGTTAGTAAGGTGTTTTTATATTCTTCTTTAATTTGAATATATTTATCTTTTGTATAGATAAAAAGTTGGCAATTTCCTTTCTGATTAAGCTATTTGAACATGCTATGATGATAATAGGATTTTAGGCATCTAGGTGAATATTACAATTAGTGACCGATCATGTGTTTGTCACAAGTATTTGATAAAATTACATTACATGTCCGTATGGCATTTACTAGAAGCTGATTTCTTTTGTGCATTGATAATGTGGCTTGGAGAGTGCACCATATTGTTGTTGGTCTAAAGGGGAGTTATTTATGTCTGTGTAGGAAGAACTTGGTGAGGCATTGAAACCTCCCACTGGAAAGGAAAAAGCAAAAGATTGGAAAGGACTTGAAAGTACCCATCACATAAATTTAAATGTAGAGCACAAGTCAAGGTATTGCCCAATGATTGTAACTCAAAAGTGTTATTTAATGTCTATGATATTTTATTTTTTTTCAAAATTTGTTTGTTCTATACAGAATTTGGTTACAATCTTTGATTAATATAAGGAATTAAATGACTTGTAAACCTAGATTTTCTATTCTTGAGCTATGGAATGTTTTAAAATTTGATTTGTGCTTAAGAAATTTTATAAGCATTTTGCCTCTTACACGCCCTTTGGCAGTCATAATTATTAACATAGCAAGATGGGATAGATCATTTTATTTTGTATATTTCAATCGGTTAGTAGAATTGTGTACGTTCAAGGCACACTGACTATTGGTGTTGCTTGAAAGCTTAAAGAATGAATACTCTTATTTTCAAGTCATAGTTATTGAGACCAAATGTTGTTCTTTATACTGAAACACTGTTATCTTTTTAAAACATGAACTGCATGCATATTCATTTGTTACCTCTTTCATTATAGGTCACTGCGTGATATTGCTATTTCTGGTTTGGGATGGGTTGCAATTGAAGAAAGATTAAGTGAAGATTTGGTAGAGGCAACAAATTCAGAGATCTTGAGGAAAGGTGATGGAGATATACATTTAGTTGTCCATGTACCTAAACCAGTAGAGGTTTTTGTTAGATCTCCAATGCCTATTGGCAAATTAGGATCCACATGGTATGATTATTCAGAGTTGACAGAGGAGGAACAAGAAAATAGGCCAAAAGTATTTTATTAATTATATTCATTGCATACCAATGATGAATGAGAAATTGACTACTGTAATTCATGGTCTATTAATCAAGTTTTTAATTCCATTTTTTATTAACATAGTTGTGGTGTGTTCTATTGAAGTGACTATATGAGTTTCACTAGAGCTTAAATGTTTAAAACAATGCTATATTAAACATTTGCCATTTCTTAATGTATTTGGCTTGTGCTCCTTTTTTTTCCCTTAGGTGTAGGCACATAATAAACTACCACTTGAGGATATATGGTGACTTCTTCTAACAATGCATTTTGTACCCTATTGATATGTTAATGTTTAAATGACACCAACAATAGTCTTCATTTAATGCATTAGCTATAGCTAATGATGAAATTTCTTGTTGAATGAGATGAACTAACATTGTTGAGCCTTGGATTCATATTCATAAGGGACATGTTTTAGTGTTAAAATTAGGTAAAATATTACATTCAAGTGCTATTGCAAATAATCCCAATAAATTAGGTTGGGTGAAATTCCTTGGCAACTTTATCGTAGGACACCCTTTACCCATGGCACCAAAGTTGATGTTACTTTACAATGATACTTCACCATTTTAATGAAGATGCAATGTGGCTATATGCATTAACAAGCTTAGATGCTTTATGAATTAGTTTGTCAATGTTTAATATAAGTTGGAATTGAACATCATTTTGGTTTAAAGTTTGAATCATGGTGAATATAAAATATGTAAGGTTCTTGGATTGTCTTTAATTAGGTAAACACTCTTGATCTGAGCTATGAACTAGAGGAGGGTTTTTAAAGGACCACGAAACTTTGCACATGTAGAAAAGGCAACAACATCATGAGACTAGGATCAACAATGAAATGCACTTAAAAACCATAAAGGCTATTGAGAGAAACAAAAGCTTACAACAAAAGGATAACTAAAACAAAATTTGAGCATGTTTGAATCCAAACATCTCTAAAGGACTTTTGAAGAGGATCCAAAATTTGATACTTTATGGCCAATATGTCTTTTTTCAAAGAAGAACTTGGCATAACCAATGGACATAAAGTTAGAGAATTTGCTTCTCTTGTCCTTAAAGAAAGACCCTCAAAAGTATCCAACAAGACCCCACAATTTTAAAATCCAAGTTTTCATTTCTTAAAATGGATCATTCTTTAACAATATTTTGTACCTCCTTCCTACAATTGGAATAATAAATAATACCTTTTGTTTGAATATGATGTTTTTCTTTGAAGTGTTCATATGCATGGGAAAAGTGCCTAGCTTTATGGCAATCAAGGTGAACCTATGAGGATGATTCATAAAGGATGCTTTGATCTCAAACACTGAATTCTAAATATAGTTTTATGATATTTGGGAACACCTTATCAAAATCAATAGAGACACAAATTTAAGCAAAATAGAAACATTCTATAGTTTTCATGGCATTGTCAATAGATAACAACACACCAAAAGAATTGGCTATACCTTGTATGATCTCTTTGCCCCATTATTCGAGATGAAGCCTAACCCTAATAGAGACCTTGTTAAAGTTCTCCTTGGCAACATCAAAACCAAAAATCCATTCTTTCAAAGAAACATTAAATTTACCAAGAAACCAAGGACCTCCCTACAAGATGCCCATGCAATCCTCAATGGTTTGGGAAAAAAAAAGAGGAAAAGTCCATTTGTCATAGTAGCCATCCAATCAAAGACTCCATTTTTCAAGAGCTTAGCATCGACCAACATCAATAAAAAGCCTAATAATCTCCCAATGATTAAATTCCTATTTGGTGTCGAGCTTGGTCAATTTTTAGGTGGGGGATTGTTGGTATGTGGTCACTGATCATGTTGATGAGCTTATATTTTGGTTACTTTATTAGTTATATTTTCAAGACCCTCAAGAGTTTCCAACAAGACCCAACAATTTTAAAATACGAAAGAGAAACACAATCCCTTGAGCATTAGTGATAAGAGAAGCTTGAAGCTCCATCAGTAAAAGAAATTTCATAGAAGCATCTAGTGAAAGGTTAGACTTGAAGTTCCCTTCTTTATTGTCTTTAGTTTTAAAAGCAAAGTTTCTTAAAGAGTTGGTCGGTGTAATAGTTTCAAGGTTCCCATTGAACCTGTGTAGTGAATTTTTTGAAAGTCTTTTGCAAACTTATCCCCCTATTTGCCATAATCGCATAAGCTTTTGTAAATTATTTATTGTGTTGCAAGTCCAAAATCGTTGCTTCTCCAAGGCCACATATTATAGATGGCTTAGATGGTGTCAAAGATACAAAAATGGGCGATGTTAACCTTCATAGAATTCTTAGGAGAATGGCAACAAGAATCCATCTCCCCTTGGTAAGAATATTGTTGAGAGTGGACTTGTTAGTGCCAGAAGCTTTCCATTTGTTGTCCCATGTCATGAGTTAATAGTTTCCTATGCTAATCACTATTATCTAGATCCATAAGATATTCAAGCTCAATAAAAGTTCTGTTGTTGTTAGGAATGACCCAAAGGCTATTTCTCAAGTATTGAAACTACTTAAAAGAGAGCATTTAGTGGATGTCTATAGATTCAAGTTGAAAGTATTTCAATGACAAGAAAGATTGGTGTTTAAACAACATTGCTAGGGTGTTGCTTAAAATTAAAAGATAGGGTAAATCTAGACTCCCCTCACTCCGGAAAAGAGATCATCTTAAAGAAAAAAATGTTGACACAATTACCCTTCCACACCGTGTTGTGGAAAGCACCAAGTCTAATGAATTTCATTATTGGATGTGTCAATTCATCTTAATTATTTGTGGTGAAAACCATTTGGGAGAAGGAAAAATTCACCAACCATAAGACTAGTTAAAGCCTTGAGGGATAAGCTATACCTTGCATCACCTCACTTCTACTAACACTGTGGTGAGCTAGGGGATAAAGACAAACGAAATGATGGAGAGACTTAAAGACAACTAGACACAAAATGAAAGAAAGCTTAAATAACTGTAAGATATAATTTTTTTTTAGCTACTAAAACCAGAAAAATAAACTATTTCAGTTAATTACCCAACCCTGTGAGCACACTGCCTCAGACACCCCTGTGGGTCAAAGATGACAATGTGAATATAGGATGTATGTGTAACACACATTCATCCTATACAAGTAGAGTATAGAGAAAGAAACAAAAAACCCAAAGCTAACTATAATAGTTGAATTGAGATTAAGCTAGTGATAGAAAATGAAAATGACAACTAGATAACAAAAATAGAGATAAATACAAGCAAACATAAGCAAAGGAAACTTACTAACAATGAAGGTTTATGAATCACTTCTCTTTGTCCAACACACCTGCATACATGCAAATGAGGAAAATGTTAGGGCTGTTTGGAGACCTGCTTGTTAGATCCTTGCTTTGGTGTTTACACCTCCACAATAACTCGAATGGACAATTGGTGATAGATAACCGAAAGTGATAAAAGATGAACAATATAAATGAGAGTATTGCAAGATATTGATAAAAAATAGTGATACACTACCAAATCAAAAATGAAATTAGATGAGAGACTTCCCTTTACTGTTATGTAGTTGAGGCTTGATGAATTGAAGGTAAGAATGTCAAGGAGAGCACAAAGAAGATCCCCCAATACAATGCACAATGCAAGAACCCAATGGAGAAGCCGTGTGTACAAAGTATGGAATGCAAAATATTAAGAGCAAATTGAGGCAAAGTATGTAGAGATTCTGAAGACCAAATGAGGCTTGAAAATGGGATTATAATGGCCACATTTGAAACTAGATGTCAGTGGTTGGTGGAATGGGATGTTACACTATAGGGGTGGCTGTTTGTAACACCTCAATGACACTTTGCATATTTGTAGATTCACGAGACAAGTGCAATGGGTGGACATTTTTGCGGCACACACATTCTCTGCTATCAAGGCCGCATGACTGAGTTCCTAAGCAGGCAGTGATAGGGTTGGATGGACACGGAGGGTGACATGGAATTTCATATTTAGGCTAAGGTAGGGCCATTGTGTAATGGAAAATTTACACTGGGGTGCAAATTTATGGCAATACATTTACCCCCCACTTTAGTGAGTATATCATGACAAGAGATGCAAGCTAAAGTAGAGAGAACTCACCTAACTTACCTGTGTGGTTTTCATTCACATAGTGTTGCGCCCAGTTAGAAAACTTTGAATTGTTGTTGAGCGACATCTGTCATGCAATTTGCAGACGAGCATTCTAGATGATGAAGACAACCCATAGACAAAGACCATCAATGGTATGCTGATATGTTTGACAAGTTGTGTTATGCTAGATAGCCATACGATAGGACAATTTTGATAATGCATCGATGTGTGTAGCAAAAGATAGATAGTCACATGATAGGGTGGCTTTAGATAGTGCATCAATGTGAGTAGCAAAAGATAGATATTCACATGATAGAGTGGCTTAGACATGAGCCGATACACAACAAAAGTTAGATAGGCATGTGATAGGGTGACTTAGATCATGCTAATATGCATAGAAAAAGATAGATAGGTGTATCATAGGATGGGATTTGATAAGACACTGGATTTTCCCCAAAAAGGTAAACACAAAGATGATTTTTAAAAAAAATTTATGAGAAAAAGATGTGATGTAGAGACAATATGACAATTAAGCAACCAAATATAATAGATATAATAACCTCGTCTTAGAATGGACCATGCTACTCAGAGGGGAGCATGAGACATTCTAAGGGGAGATAAAGATGTGGCATGCCAACATCCAAGATGTTTCCATGGAATATCGCATCCTAACGGGTGACATATGATTTTCACAACATCCAAACAAAGTTAGGGGGAATTTGAATCAACGCCAGAACCCAGAAGAGTGATATACATCCTCTTACAGGATATTTCGTCATGACCAACTATGGCTTGGATATGAAGAATATCACATGAAGACAAGAAAAATAAAAAATTGGGTCAACATGGAAGGGAAGAGTAAATGCGCTCAACACTTTTCATTGCCCCCAAATGTCGAAAATCAATATATGACAAATAGAAAAAGGTAACATATAAAAGAAGGTGCACAACAAATATCCCCCTATTTCCCAGTACATAAGTTTATAGAAGCAAGTAAATTCCATGATCTTGTTTATTGAATCAATCTTGCAAATAAATGATCAACCTGTTGGCCAAGGTACAAGTTTTCTTATAGAAGGATTGGGTCCCAATAAACTAAAACAGATTAAGAGGTGAGAAATCTTCACTAAAAGAATTTGAAAAATGGGCTAATAAGGTTATGTTTGATGGGATAATATACATTGAAGAGTTTGTGAAGCTTTTCACACAAGTGTCTGAGAAAATGAAAACTTGGAATACTTAGTTGCAAAACATTAAGAAGGAAAATAATAAATTGACTTTAATCTTTAGTGAATTAAAAGAAATTTCAAAAATATATCCTGTTGTTGTAATTGTTGAAGGGATCATCAATAACCCAAAAGAAAATGAATCAACAGTATGATGGATATGTTAGAATGGAAGCTCTCCATGTTTGAGGAACTAGATATACAAGTAAGGACAACCATGAGGTAGTGTCATTCTAATATGAAGGATTTGAGACAAAACTTTTCTATCATGGAAGTAAGTATCTTTGAGGATGGAGAAATATGCAAAGGAATTGATGTAGCACAAAGTTTTAAAAGAAAATTAGGAGGAGAATTATCCACAAAGACAATCAATGAAAAGTTTTTAGAAAATTTGGGAAATACAGCATTTTATCTACCCTTTTTAAAACTTGATGTTGATGACATGTGTCCAAAATGATTAGATTCAGATCAGAAGATTAGCAAGTACAGGCTAAGGCTTAACAACACTAATGACCTAAATGCCAAATTACTAGCCCTAATTATTTCCAAGTATAAAACATATATGGAAAAGGTATAAGCACAAGTAGCACAGGAGGCTCAGGGTAACACATCAGTATAAGAGGCACCATGAGGAGACAAAAGAGTAGGGGATGGGGTGACCATTCCCCTCAATTATTCCTTTATGCTATTTTATAAGATCTTTTTCATGTTGAAAGAAAAAAAACTACGGGCTCTGGAGGATCATCTTTATATTATTTTTAAGTGACTTATAAGTTTCTCCTTAAAATGGTTGTCTTTAAGAGACTACTATTTACAAGATAATTACTTAGATTTAAACTATATATTTTGGATGAGTGGTGATGATCAAGACTTTTTGATGCTTTAACTTTTGATAGATATTACTAGAAGTTATCTGAATATAATTGTAGGAATCATAAACTTTGTGCTATGGTAAATGAATGGGTTGTTCTTAAGTTGGATATGCCAACAGTTGGATAGCTTTCTTTGATATCTATTAGATAGTTTAGAAATCATTAATGCATATTGTTGTGAATGATTTGTCTTTGAACAAGTGTCGTAGTGATGTCTATTTTAATGCTATAAATTTTACTGATGTTGTGTAGAATATTTGCATTCTATTCTATTATAGTTAAGTTTTAGTCACTGTCTTTTAAATATTTCTAGTTAAAATCTCCACCTTGATTTATGGATAAAAGCATACATTGTTTTCATTCATTGCATATTATTTGAAGGTTCTTGCACTTTGTAAAACAAGTAGAGGGTTGGTGTAAAATATCATTATATCTAACCCAACTAGTAGTTTCATTTGTCATTTGTGTGGGCGAGAGGATATAGAGTTAAATGACAAATCTATAAACTAATAGTTGTGCAACCTTAACAAGGCTCTTGCAACCATTAGGTTTGACTCCATCATTTCTTGGTCTAGAAAAAATGCATCACCATTAGAGACCACATTTGAAAGAACATTAGGGGCATCCTAAATGAAGAAAAGAGAACCCCTACACAACCCAAATTAGGACTACCATATGAAGCATCAATGCGATTTCTTAGAGGGACATTCCTAACTACCATAGGAGATGCAAATGATTTATTCTTTAGTTGATCTTCGAGTATTAAGTCCAACAACTTCTCCTTGACCTAGTATTATCTCATACCCACATTTTAACACATGAATTTGAATACGAACCAAATTTCATTTTTATTTTAAAAAACTAATTTCCTACTTGGACCATGCTTAACATGATAATCTTACATGCACAATGTTGATATTGGGCATGTAATGCCATAAAAAAAAATATGAACTAAAGGAAAATGAAGGGGCATTTGTGTAAGTGGGTGTATGAAACCTATTCTCCACACTTTGTGGTGACAAACAACCTAAATAGGGTTAGGTGTCTTTCAACAAGATTCCTCAAGAGAGGACCAGTCAATGAAAATTCCTTTTAGGGTTTTTACATGAAATGATAAAGGTCATCTCTAAAATGATGCTTATCACCTAGTGATGATTAAATTAGTTAAATTAATAACATTAAATAATTTATCACTTGATTTAAATTCACTAATATTAACTTTTATATCTAATTAAAACCATTGACTAATATTTAAACCTTAAAATAATATGTTTAATTTTTTTTCTAAAAATTAACCCAACATTATAGGCAATACCCTCATCAATGAATAAACCTAATCCTTTAACAAATTAAAATTCAGTGAATCAATCTCTTTTTTCCTAGCAATCAATTCCTTTAATTATTGAGAAACATTAGTGGTTTAGATTTATAAAGGAATCAATTTTAAATATAATTTAGTAACCTTAGAATATTTTACAAATAATAATATTCATTAAATAACCCAATTTATTTAAATTACAATGTTCATAGAATTTGCTTCATCTAGGGTTTTGATAATACACCAAACAACTTAGAATTTTTCTTTAATACCTTTCTTAAACAAAAATCATTTCTAAGATTTATATTAAATTAATGAATCGAGTCCTTAAATATTTTTCTATTTTGAAGAGAAAGAATTTAGCTTCATTTAGGAGATAACAATAATACCCTATTGAACACTATAAGTAAGAGAAATTATGCTTTAATTATTCTTAAAAAAATTAATCAATCTAAGTACCACTTAAGATACCAACCCTTTTAGGGAAAATCCATATTCTAATTTTGTTCTTTATAAGTTCTTTCATCTCTCTTGTTACTTTATCTTTGTGTTTCTCTTCTTAATATATTTCATATCATAATCTAGTATTATAGTTGCATAGAATAATAATAATAATGTGATATAAAAAGGGAGGGATTTAAACTATTGTCTATATTGTGGCTCTTAAATGTAGTTGTGGATGTTCATTGGGTACCTCTAATTGGTTCTTCTTTCTCTCTTTGAGGACCTAGCTAAAACAAGTACCCTCCTCTGACAAATTTTCTCTTTACTCCTCTTCCTTAATGTAGAATCAACTCCACCATAACCTGACCACCTACTCCAAATGTTGCTCCACTTAGTATTCCTCATCATCTCACTACTTTCCATCCCTCTTCTTTGCTACGTGGATTTTAGCCCACCTAAGTTAGATGGCTTTCAATATATGAACTTTGAAATCTTTTCTTCAGTCACCACCTCAATATACACCTCTCTAGCTGCTTCATGCTTTTCATTAGATCCTCATGCCCTCCATAGGGCATTTGACAACTTTTTCTACATCTTTATCTACTACAAAACCACCCACAATTGCAACATCTATCTTTCCTCCTTTCATTCGTTTCTAAAGACATGTCTCCATTGCAACTACATGTGATGCCCCTATCTCAGAGATCAACTTCAATAAATAACTATAATATTAAAATGATTTAATAATTAATAATTAATAATTAATAAATAATATAATATAATATGTTATTATAGTAATAACTTACAATGATATATTATTTATTAAAATAATAAATAAAGATAATAATATTCTCATAAATGAAATATAGCAAATATCTTATATTTGAAATATAATATAATATTATTAATGATAATTTACAATATACAATAATAACCTATTATAAGCAATGAATATTAATATATATAATAATTAATAACAGATAATTACGCCGAAGGTGTTTCTTATATGAAATGCATCGGTCTGGGTTGATTCGATCGACGGCCGTCGAGCATGCCGTACGCATGCAAGACGATTGAAATGATCAAGATCGTCCGCAGATTTTGAAAAAATAGAAATTGTAAAATTTCCGTTGTGTGAACCGACTGCAAAGCTATGAATTAACTTGCCAGCAACCGGAGTTAGGTTCGCGGTTTACAAGACACGTGTTGCTTATTTCTTCGTTGCTGTCTATTTTACTTTCTTCAGCGCTGACGAATTCATCACAAGTGGTACTTCCTTCCATTTTACTTTCTACAGAGCTGATGAATTCGTCGAAAGTGACAGAAGTACGAGGCAGTGGCAGTTCGAGTGTGTTCTGACAAGTCACCCATTTATTGATGTGGCATTAGATTATTATACTTTGTAGGCAGCTGGCGAGATGACAAGGACAAAATTGACAACGTGGCACCCGGTCGCCTGTGTGGTAGATGAACACAGTGGTGAAGGACAAATTTAGAGATTTGGAGAAGAGTTTAGTCGACAAATTTTGAAATAGTCTACCGGTTAGAGAACACATTTGTAGAAGTGGAGATAACCTTGGTCTCAAAATCTCCCAATTAAATTGGTTAAGTCACAAACATCTCGCAAATGGGAGGAGAATGGGAGAATGACAGGTTACAACAGGAACGAACATCTATGCACAGCTGGCAGCGGGCCCACCCTTTTCAAATACCTGGTAATAAAGTAAGATTGACGGTGGTCGCATGATCAGTAGATCGAAAGAGTTTCCTTGCGAACACACGACAATCGTTGATTCTTTGCACAATGGCAGTCCTACAGAAACCTTAGAGACTGGACGCATGCACTAACTTGTCATTCTCCCATTCTCCTCCCATTTGCGAGATGTTTGCGACTACCGTTAGATCCTGCATCTAGCAGTCAATATTATTTCCTTTTCCCGAGTCCACATAAAGCAAGACACCGTGGCCTTGATAGTAGATCAACGACTATCACATGATCACAAGGGTTGCAAAGATTCTCAACGGACACACGACAATTGTTAGATCCGTCATTCACTGTTGATCCTGTAAGTAACCGGTCCCACCAAGGTCGACCAATTACAAGCGTCCACGTCACAACATCCAACAAGATGGCATGCTATTTTTCCTATTCAGCACCAGTTCCTATGACAATTGTGACATCATCAAATAACATAGGCAATCAGGAACAAACATCTGTGCACAGCTGGCAGCGGGCCCACCCTTTTCAAACACCTAGTAATAAAGTAAGATTGATGGTGGTTGCATGATTGGTAGATCTAAAGAGTTTCCTTGAGAACACACGACAACCGTTGATTCTATGCACAAAGGCAGTCTTGTAGAAACCTTAGAGACTGGACACATGCGCTAACCTGTTGTTCTCCCATTCTTCCATTTTCTACAAATTGAGATATGTGCCAGTTGTGTTAAAACTAAAAAATTTTGTTGCAAAAAACCCAGAAAAAACCTTGCAAAAATACCAGAGTTCTCATTTAAATCCAGGAAGCCCTAATTGTAAAAACCAGGCATGAAAAACCCTAAATGCCTTTTCTTTTAAGAGAAAACCCTAGGTCACTCTTTTATATTCTATTTGAGCATTACTTTATGCAAGATCACTTATAAATCCTAAACCGCATGTGTTTTAAATCATGTCATCGGGCGGGGTCATATTCTTAACATTTCATATTACCTAGGCCCCTTTTAATTTTCCTAAGTCTGAATCCCGGTGATATTTCTTAAAAACTCCTAAGTCTTAAGTACTTTATTTCCTAATGTTTCGACATCATATATGAACTTGGAATCTTTTCTAGATCCAACGGTTGTCGCAAGACCGCAAGGAATCTTTTAGGCCCTTGCGATCATGCGACAACCATTGGAATTAATTAGAAGCCAGCGTATGGGACCAGTCTTTAAGGATTCTATCAGACTGACAATTCTATAGAGAATCCATGGTTGTTGTATGTTCGCAAGGAATCTTTTAGGCCCTTGCGATCATGCGATAGCCATCGATCTTACTTTATTCCCAGGTGCTTGCAAAAGGTGGGTCCACTGCCAGGTGTATACACATGGGGCTTTCTGATTGCTCGAAGGTATTTCCCGATGTGGAAAATGTCATTAGGACTGGCGCTTGGTAAGAAAAAGAGCATGTCTGCTTGCCAGATATTGTGACGTGGATGTTTCTGATTGGTCGAGCCAAGTGGGGCCAGTTCCTTAAGGTATCAACAATAGAGAAAAGATCTAACGGTTTTCGTATGATCACAAGGAATCTTTTGAGCCTTTGCAATCATGCGATAGTCGTCGATATGGTATGAAGGCCATAGTGCCTTACTTTATGACTAGTCATAAAAGAAAATTAATATTGACCGTTACATGCAAGATCTAACGGTGGTGATAAATCCAACATGTCAAGTGGGTCCTGTGTGATTCGTTAGAAGGTTTACCGTCGATGCATCTTGACCGAACGGTTGTCGTATGTTCGCAAGGAATATTTCCTAGCCTTGCGATCATGTGTCATCAGTTAGATCTTGGTCTAAGAAGGATCAACGCCCCAAATTCAAACCTAAAGCAAAATTGGTGCGAAATTGAATTTTTCGTTGAATGGTGACAGTTTGATTTCTCAGAGAAGTAATGGCTAGATCGTGTGGACTAAACTACTAAAAAGACTATCTTTGATTACAAATATATTGAAGATTTGTGCGTCTTTAGAAACACAAAGAGATAAAGTTTGCAAAAGCCTAGGCGAGGAAATTTGTAGAGCTGGTTTTCATTGCCTGAGAAATTTCTAAAAAAGGTTGGTGAATATTTACGCAATTCTTATCCCGGTAAATAGCATCATAATTCTGTTGTATTTCCTTTACACCAATTATAAATAATCTCAAACCCTACAATGCCACCAAGAAAGGGTTTGGCTGGTAAGGTTGAATACAGTGATAGGAGTTTACATGAAGATTTGTTAAGAGTTATTACCTGATTCAACAACTGATTTGGAGAAAGCCAGGCAATTAACACTGAAAAGCTCTAGGATAAAGGTAGTAGCTGGTTTATATGACACAAGAAATTATATTAGGGATGCTAAGATTGGTACACTCAATGCAAGTGGCGCTTCTGATATCGCTAGTTTAACATTGTTCAAAGTAGGGTTTAGCCAGAGAAATGCTCCTCCTCCTACCAGCAATATATGACAATTTGACCTAGGAAAGCTTGTGGTGCCCGACGTCTTCATAGATGCAGATCTGATGGTTCAAGTTGTAAATAATTATGATCCGATTACTAAGGAAATTAGGGATGCTAGAGGAAACCTATTAATGAAAATCTCTGCGGAAGAAATCAGGATGGTTTTTAAGCTAAGTGAACCCTCCAATGACCTAGAACAAATTGATTTTGAGGAGTTGAGGCAAGTGTATGATGCACAAAGGAATTATCTCAGAAGTGGTCCTGTGAAGGAATTTTGTGACAAGATTGGGAAAATGATTACCATGGAAACAAGTACACAGGAGCCCTTCAAAATAGATTATTTTGACTTGAGAGCAAGAGGTGCATACTGGTCACTATGTCAAATCTTTGGGGAAGATGTTGAAGAAAGAATGCCAGTACATTTGATGTATATGATGGTCCAAATTTTACATCCATACTTGTCAGTTACATTTGACTTTGCCCCTTTCATTGCTAACTTAATTCATAATGGATTAGTAGGAATCCAGAAAATCAAACTTGATAAGCCATTTTGCTGGTACTCTTTCATGATTTACATGTTCTTATTTAAGGGTGCTAGTTATTTTGAGAAGGAGATGGATTTGTTAAAATAGAAGGATGGTGAAGACATGCCAGTCCAATTGTGGAACCTCAACATGACATGGGATAACAAGGATAGTAGTTTCATTAATTTTGATAGATGCTTTGCAGCTAGATTAAGGCTATTGTTTGTCCATGAGAGCCCAAGAATCCCAAAGGCCTTGGCTGAACTTGTCAGGCCAAAACAGTTCGCCAAGAACTACAAAATTATACATAATTGGGGGGATTTCATCTTTTATCCTATTTCTACTATTATTAGATTATATGGTTTTAGGGGGGCTCCATTCATATTACCATATCAAATACCCCTCAAGATTGGTATTGTAGAATTCATTAGACAATTGGGGGAGATTGAAAAGAACACCCTTACAGATAAAGGCAGAGGAACTCTGTTCCCAAATGTTACAATGGCCCATCAGTTTATAATTACAAAAGGTGGATGGATTCATATGGATCAAATCCTAGCACGGTAACATATGGCTACTACAGTTGCTCGGACAACAGACCCGAAGGGTTTTTATAATGAAATGTTCAAAAAGAAGGTCAAGTGTTCATTTATATATCACATTTTCAACTTCCTTGAGGATATCATCAGAAATATCCCTAATATACAGGACCAAGATATCAAAAAGGAAAAATGGTTGGTATACAAGAAGACTTTGAATTTCGTCCAACAATTTGACAGAGGGTATGATCCCCTAAAGAACATCAATCCTATGGGGAAGAAGATAGACACTCTCATGGATTATTTTTAGGGTATTTATCAAACCCTAAATGAGAAAAAGGAGAAAACCATGAATGAGAACCTAGAGAAGGCTCAATCAATATTGAGCAAAACTACATTTGCAAAGGTATTGCCCCCGGGCAAGTATATGGTGCAGAAGAGAATTGGTTACAATGTGGTAGTCCCAGAACCTGACAAGAAAAAACAAAGGAAAAAGAGGATATCCCTTCTACATCACAACAGGTGGAAAAGCATAAAGAGGTTGTAGAGATTCCAGACTTACCTAAGGCTCAAAAGGTTGAGGATGTTCTTGATTCCCCACCTCCTTCAAAGAAACAAAAGCTAGAAGAGAGGCCTGAACATTTTGAAGGGGATTATTCTCCATCCCAATCACCTCTGAATATCATGGATGATGAAGAGGTCACAGACTAGCTACAATAGTTGGGAGCTCTAGGTCTAATTTTTATGACCTATGAAGAGATAAATGAAGGGGTGCCAGAGCCACCAAAAGAACTTGAGTTAGAATTAACAGTGGGACAGATGGCAGGAATAGAACTAGACCCAATAATAAAACAAGCATGTGATAATTTTTTAGTTGATGATGCCTTTGTAAAGGCTAGGGACTTCATGCAATTTTTATGGAGATTAAACATGAGTGAGTTTGAAGAAACATGTGATGCAAGGCATGAGGAAAATCCAGACAAGGACCTCAAGATCATAGAAACTGAGGTAAGGAAGGAGATGAAAGAAAGGTTTGAAACAATCACTCTGGAACAGGGGAGAGATCTGGTGAGAAAATCAGGAGTACTTATCCTCCCAGAATGGGATATAGCTGATGCAGTGGTCCTAGATGTAGTTAGGAAACATACCACACCTATGCACAAGACCAAGGAGGCATAACAAGCCATTAAGGGAGTCGCTTTCAGTAATGACCATCAAGCCTTGGTCATGTGGTCTTTAAAGAAGAATGGAAAAAACAAAGGAAAGCAAATTACTAATGATGATTTCACTGGTAGCCTCATAGTCAAAAGAGTCACTAACACTTCTATAGTTGAGGCATCAGGTATGGTGGTAGCAAGAACCCAGCTCACAACGAGGGTAGTAGCAAAGGAAGCCAAGGAAAAGGAGGAGCTCACAATAAGGATGGAAATAGTACTAAAGGCTTATGGGGAATTAAGACAAGGAGTATATGAGAAGGATAAATTAATTGCAGACTTGAAGAAGAGATTGGCTAAACAAGGCCCAATTCAAGCATCAAGGAAATTGCAAATTTATTCTTCCCCTGTTGGGCCTTCATCTTCAAGCCCTATTATTGAGTATCCCCTCTCCCCTCTTCCCCCTTCCATGGGTGATGAAGACATATAACAAAGAGAGAAGCAGAGGTATGAAAAAAGAATAAAGGATACCATTCTACACTTTGTTGCAAATGTAAAACCAAGAGAAATTTATAAAATTGCTAAGCAATTGTTTAACATTTTGATCTCTTTTAAGAAAGAGGTAGCCACTATAGGCCCAATTTTGGATATGTGGGTTTTTAGAAAGAATAGGTTGAAGTCATTCTTTGATTTGATTAAAGATCAGTGTATTATGGATATTCAACTAACAAATACTTATAAATTTGTTAAAAACATTTTTGAGTTTGAAGTAAATAGGGAAGGTTTAAAGAGGAAGGCATAAATCTTATGGGTAAGATACTTTCAGGACAATTTTGAAGTGTTCCTTGGTCTTATCAAAGCAGATGGAACTATAAAAGACAGGGAGCAGTGGTTGGAACAAATTGATGGTGGGGTATTGGCTAAAATAGATTTTTTTTGGGTATAGAAAACAATACTCCCTTTATACAAATAATTGAAATGCTAGAGGATGCCAGAATACACTTCACTAATGTGAGGAATGAGGTACACCAAGTGGTTACTGGTTGGGACAAACTCCTACCAAAAAGGGATGAGGTTCTGGCTTTTCATTGGCCAAGTGAAGATACTTTTGTAGCTTGGGAAGCAACATGTCTTGTAGAAAGTTTCAAAGAAGGAGAGACATCCGTAGAGAAAGCAATAAGTGGCAGTGCCCCAACCCCTTGAAAGAAAAGAAAACAGTGCAAGGAACTTCAAGCAGTTAGAGCAAGCACGGATGATACACTTGGCATGTTTTGAACTAACATTGGGAGTTGTTGAAATTTTGGGCTCTCATTTAAGTGATCAATTTTGTAAAATTGTAACAGAAGGGTGTTATATTTACCTTCTTTGTCTTATATGAACATATTTTTTGTCTCTTGTAGGAAAGATCCGAAGCTTGTATGCAATCCTTATTTTCTATAAAAGGATTACCAGGATCATTTTGAAAGGACCGAAACTTGGACATTCTTACTGACAAGTTTTGAGTGTAGGATACTGTAGATTGTATTAGGGAAGTTTTTGAAAAGAGAAATATTACTAGTTCAAGATAAATATCCAGACCGTTGCATTTTAAAGCATTTTTTATACATGATATTGATATAACATTTAAATCAAATCCAAAATTTATTTCTCTCCTTTGTGTATTTCTCTTTGAGTTATGAATTGTCAAAATTCATTTCATGGATATTATTTTTTTATGTGTTGATGTTCTTCAGGTCTGATCCAGAACCAGATTAAATTAGCTTTAGACATAGCATAAATTCTTTAAGTTTTACATAAGGATATAAATAAGTAGTATGAATATAGGATTCCTTTGATAAAATCCACCACAGGGTGATAGCATTTACAAAAGACAAGGTCATCAAAGTTCAATGTATTTGTTTGTGTATCACAAGTTTGCAGTGAAGGTGTTACCCAATGGATAAGGCATTGGCCAACAGTGGAGCTATTTTATAGAGATCAGTGTTTGAAAAGGTTCTATTTGTATTCCTTACATTTTGATCTAAATTTGTCAAAATTCTTTAACTACAGTGACTTGCAAAGTAGCATTCCACGCCTTGATAATGGAGAATCAATGAATGAATGGTCATCATTTAGTATTTTCTTATCATTTATCTATTATTATTAAATTCAGTCTGTTATTATTTTAGTAAGGCTTGTTGTTACTGGATTAGGAGTATCCTCCTTGGTTTTGCAAAGCCACAACTGGAGAGGGTAGTACAATATAAAAGTAAAGAGAAAATAACAAAATAAGATAAAAACTGTAATGTATTCAACATTCAACATTCAACATTCTCAACAAGAGATTACAATTCAAAAATATATAGTTAAAACATCTTGGAATCCTTTTTAGAATAAGAATGCAACAAGCTTATAATATTTTTAGCTCTAAACCTATACTGCTACGTTACAGTATTCTAAATTATTTTAATAAAAAATCTATTTGAAAATAGCTAACAATATCTCGATACAGAGTATTACAAAGGAGACTACAAAGTATTCAACATTGCTCAATAAGAGATTTCAATTCAAAAATATATAGTTAAAACATCTTGGAATCCTTTTTAGAATAAGAATGCAACAAGGTTCAAATATTTGTAGCTCTAAACCTATACTGCTATGTTACAGTATTATAAATTATTTCAATAAAAAATATGTAATATATACATGAACTATGTAACAAAAATTGTTGTACTGAAATACTTTGTGTTTGTAAAGGCTAGGGCCTTCGTGCAATTTCTATGGAAGTTACACGAGTTAGTTTCAGGAGACATGTCTGAAAAGGTAGGAGGAGAATCCAGATAAGGATCTAAAGATCATAGAAAGTGAGGTAAGGAAGGAAATGACTGAAAGGTTTGAGAAGATCACTCCAAAACAGGGGAGAGACTTGGTGACAAATTCAGGAGTGCTTATCCTCCGAGAGTGGGATATAGCTGATGCAGTGATCTTAGATACAATCAGGAAAGTTTTATCTCCGAAAAAGCCTTGAACATTGTTTCCATCCTTAGTGTCAGTTCCTCTTTTTATATTTACCTTCTTTGTCTTATGTGCTCGATAGTTTGTGGCTTTTCTAAGAAAGATCCGAAGCTTTTATGCAATCCTTATTTCTATAAAAGCATTACCAGGATCATTTTATAAGGACCGAAACTTGGAGATTCTTACTGACAAGTTTTGAATCTAGGCTACTATAGACTGTATTAGGCAAATTTTTGTAAAGAGCAATATTGCTGGATCAAGTTCAATATCTAGATAGTTTGCATTTTGAAACATTTCGTATACATGATATTGATATAGCATTTGAATAAAATCCAAACTTTATATCTCTCCTTTGTATATTTCTCTATGACTTACGAGTTGATAAAATTCATTGCATGGTTAATTTTGTGTATGTGTTCATATTGTTCAGCTCTGATCCACAATGAGATTAAATAAGCTTTAGATATGACATAAATTCTTTATAGTTTTACATGAGGATATAAGTAAGTAGTATGAATTTGGGATTCCTTTGATAGCATTTTCAAAGGATAAGGTCACGAAAGTTCAATATATTGGTTTATAAATGCCAAAAAATTGGGAGATTGCACGACTAAGACATTCTCCCACTCTTCAGATGTTTGGGAGTTAGCCAATTTAACTGGGAGATTTCGAGACCAAGGTTATCTCCAGTTCTCCAAATGCGTTCTCTAACCGTCAAACTATTTCAAGATTCACCGACTAAATTCATCGCGAGATCTCTAAAGTTGTCCTTCACCACTATGTTCATGTACCGCATAGGTGACTGGGTGCTACGTTGCCAAGTCTATCCTTGTCATCTCACCACCTTCCTGCAAAATAGAATAATTAATGCCACATCGATAAATGGGTGACTCGTCAGCCCTACAGAAAGTACAAATGTATTTTTTTGAATAATCATTAACATGTTGCATCATTGTTCATCTTTATATTATTGCCAATATTATAGTACAAATCTTTTATTTGACATATCGAATTTATAATTTAAGTACCTCAAAATCCGTAGTGAAATAGCGTCAGATTTAGTATTTAGAACCTTCAAAACCCGCTTTTGTTTACTAGTGAACAAGGCAAACACCTTAAAATGCAAAGTCGTTATTAGCAATGAGTAACATATAAATCCGATGAGTAACATATAAATCCGCTTTGGTGATTAACAAACTCATTGCAGTTGCTTAATCTCTCGTTGAATAATAAATCTTCCAACGACAATGAAATAGACTATAGTCGGTAAATCTCAACAGACAATACATACAAATGTTAACAAAATTAAAAGAATACTCTGTAGTCGCTATATCTAAAAAATAACCAAGATTGGGTAATGTCCATGAAATTTATAAAAGTCAACAAATTTTTGGCGATTAAGATAGTCATTGTAGTCGCTGAATCGTTAGCAAAAATCATTAGAAGCTAAAATATTCAGCACCTCTATTTTCTTCGCACAGTCGCCGAGTCTCGAGATAAGTTTTAAAATATTATATCATTTAGCGTCTGACAAGCTTTCTTGACTCGCTCAATCTCCATAAATTATTAAAAGAGGAAAAGTATTTTAGGGCCTGCAATAAAGTATGTAGTCACTAAGTCGCTAAAAATAAAAAATAGGTTACCTGTCACTTTGTTTGCTCTTGGGTAGTGAATTTAGTTTTGAGCGTGCCAAGTAATGATGGAACTGACATCAATTACAGAACTTCATTAATAAACGGTGTAATGCATTCAATTCTTCAAGATAAATATAGTTGACTATTAATAATTCTAAATTTACCAAGCATTGAAAGACCCAAAGCGAGGAAATTATAAAATTAGGTGTTACTCATTCTAAATTTATGTTGCATTCAGAGAAGCAAAGCGAGGAAATTGTTAGATTATCCGAGTTTGCACCATTGCCAAATTTGATGAGTTCAAAATCCCTACAATTTTTTTTAACAGTTCATTAGTATCAGTTAGGCAACAATGAGCGGAGCTTCTTCTAATAAGGGAGCCAAGGATAAAGGGAAAGAGAGTTATTCAGATGAGATCCTCAGACTGCTCCCGGGGTCTACACAAAACAAAAAGGTTAGTGATGAAATTTTCACTGATGATCTAGCATTTTGTAGAGATGCAAAAACACATGAAGTATCTGGAATGTGTTTGTTTAGATATTTATATAAAAATTCTAAAAGCCCGGTGCCCATATCAAACCCTTGGACCTCAGGATTGGCTAGGTTGATAGTACCAGACGTATTTTTAGATATAGATTTGCTAATTGAATTGACAAACAGATATGACCCTTTGTCAAAAACAATAAGGAAAGATGGTCACTCAGCCCTGGTGACATTGGATAGAAATTCGCTCATGTAAGCTTTTGGTATAAATATCCCGATGGCTACTGAGATCAATTTGCAGGCTCAAGAAAATATATATACCTTCAGCCTAAGATGATGTGGAAAGGTCAACCTAATCCAATCCAGTTTTGGATAAAGGCATGGAATTTTACTTCAAGCGGCTGTGATTTTTGTGCTTTTCACAATTGCATGGTGCAACCAATCTTGTTGAGCTTGGGGTTAAATCTGCCCAGACTACCGGTTAAGGTTTTGCACTTATTAAGGCCTTGTCAATTTGTTGAGAAGTGGACTGGAAATCACAATTGGGGAGACTTTTATTATGATAGAACATTTATAATTATCAGAGTCTATGGTTTCCCCCAACCACCTCATCTTCTCCCATTTTATGTGCCAGCAAGGATTGCACTGCTAGAGTTCATTTGGAAACTCATGTTGACTAATGAGGAGCTCTTGGATCCACATAGAAAGGGTACTTTTACCCCTAGACACTTCAAAGTTTCCAACTTCACAATTGGAAAGAATGCATTGAACAAAGTAAATGAGTGGTTAGGCCACTTTAAGATGAATGCTGCGTTCTGTAGATATGTAGATACATAATACTTTATTGTTAATGTAAGGAAATTTTATACTCCCACCATTCCAATTAGAAAAAGACATGAGCAATGTCCTTAAGAGGATATCATTAGGAATATCCTCGATGAAAATGACATAGAAAGAAGGACACAACAATTATAGGAATTGTTGTCCTTAGAAAAACACCTGAAGAAAAAGGAAATTTCGTTTGGAGGCTTTTTCCCAACATTGCCTTATTTGCAAAGGCTAGATCAAATGATGGAAAATTTCAATGCTTTGATCAACTCTATGGAGGGACTAATTGATGATAAGGAGAGGGAAAATGAGAAGCATTCTTCTTCAGAATATGAAGAAGATAGCGATGATAGTTACTCAGTGCATAATCTTCCTGCCATGGAACAACCACTTCTTATTGAACAAGAAGCAGATGAAAATGTAGTTGTGAATTTAACAGAACTTTCAAAATCAGAGGACACCGATTACCCTGCTTTTGAAAGGTCAAACATCCAAACAGGAGACCCTTCTCAAGTATGCACTACTGAGAACATAAAAGATAGAGTTGGAACTCTAATTACTGGCACTAGGGCCTATGATCACCAATTGAGGAAGAAGATTAGACAGGAGAGGAAAAAACAAAAAAATATAGTAGAGGAGATTGAGTTGCCTCTAGCTCTGTGCCAAGGTGAAAGATTGCTTCATCAAGAAGCTTTCTTAAAAGATGATGAATTCATAAAAATTGATGAATTAAAAAATGTCTTGTTATGGCATAACCAACAACAGGTTGCTTCTACTATGCAGATAACATAGGAAGGCCAAGTCCCAGAAGAAGACATTCAAGCTTTGAAGGATTATGATCCTGAATCAGAAACAATCACTCCTGAAGAAGTGGGGAGGTTAGTAACGACAAGAAAAATGTTACTTGTACCTGGTTGGGATCTTTCTTTTGCATTTATAATAGACCAAATAAGAAGGAAACCGAAAATTAATTTGTGTTCAGAAACCTAAGTAGGGGATATAATCAAAGGATTTGGGTATAACCCAAAAAATCAAGCATTGGCTATGTGGAGCCTATATCCCAAGGAACATAAGACCTCTCTCTTAAATGTGCAAGAGAAGATGGATGGAGACAAAATAATATGGTCAATACACAACACTGGTGACCTTGAGATTTCTCAAGTGCTCACTCATTTTGCAAGATTAAATGAAGAAAAATCAAAGCAGCTCTCAGATAGATATGAGAAACTTTTTAAAGATTATAGTGCAATTGTTAGAGATAGAGAGTTGCACATCATGAAAGAAAAGACATTAGAGAAAATAGTAGAAGATTTGAATCAACAAATAATATGCATGCCTGTGATTACCCCTCCACCCCTTGAACAATCTACGACATCAGAGACCCAAAGTGTAGAGGGAGAAGAAGAAACTGCAATGACAGAGAAAAGCACTATCGAGAAGAATGAAGCAGTACTGCAAGGGTCTAATAAAATTTTGGAACACATAGTACAAGTTTTGAAGGAAAAAGAAGATATTGTTTACACTTCCTATAATAAATTACCTAGATTACAAGTAGAGGTTAAGGGTATGTGCAGGATCATGAGGGGCCAAACTATGCCCTTAAGTGGCAATGAAAAATTAGAAAATCAAGATTAGTCAACTTGACGTGAAAAAATGAACTAGTTATCTACCTAATATCAAAAAGTTGTAAGAACATAATTTGTAGGAAATTGAATGTAGTTTCTAAACTACTAAGCCTTTTTTGAAAAAAATTAATATGATTGGTAAAAAGTATAGATTGCAATGCAGCACTACAAACATTTCAGCAAAAAAATAAGAAGTATGTGTATGTCTGACCACCCTAATCAAAAGAAAATGATAATATTTTTTTATAATATTCTATATATAAGTAGCTGACTCATGCCTGGATGTGACGCATATTTTTTGGTATTTTTATTCCAAACAGATAATTAATTATGATTTTTTTGCTACAACGCTTTCAGAATTTAAAAAATCTCGTGTTTGACCACCTTTACTCATTGAAAACTTATCATAATTCAATTTTTAAAATTTTTTTCTTATACTAGACGAAGCATAGAATGTGACGCATCTTTCGGATTTCAAAAATATTATATGGTTTGAAAGTTATAGCTATTTTTCCATCAGTATGTCAATCAGGACTTTAGACGTAAGTGAACTAGAAAATAACTAATAAATACTTAACGAATTCAAAATCTGACAGCACTTATATTGATGGAAAGCTGACAATCATCCAAAGAAACCCTTTTCATTTTATCGAAATTGGGTGGAAAAAAAGTCGTCAACCTAATGGTCGAAGTGTCGATATAAGAAAAATAGAGAAAAAACACATTTTTTGCACACCTTCAGCGTTGACCATGGGGCTTTGGTTTCCAAAGCTATTACCAAACCTAATCGGGTACCCGATTTTGTTTGAATTTGAATTTTGAAAAGTTTCCCCCTCCCACTCCTTTTTTATTTCCCTTTAATTTTGATGTTTTTTTCTTTCACCCTGACAATCAATAATTTATATATTTTATATTTATGTTTTATATTTTATGTTTTATATTTTATATTATATAGTATATATATTATATATATTATTTATTTATATTATATATTCGATAATATCAATTTAAACGACCTAAGTACATAGTCTGTTCAGATTTATATTAAATGCAATATTTTTATATTATAATATAAATGTTACATAATATATATATATATATATATATATATATATATATAAATATATATATATATATATAAAATATTGTTGCACGTATATAATATAATGTCTAATATATATAATATATAAAATGAATAGGACATTAATATATTGTATATTTGATAATATATATTAAATGTAATATGTAATATATCTTATAATATATATTATATATTTAGTTTATTAAATATTATTATTTTTCAAATATTTTATATATTATTTTAATATTTAATTTAAGTTATAACAAATCCTCTCATGAGACAACAGGTCGAATCGGGGTCGCTAGACGTCTTAAGGGGTAATTAGGGTTTGTGAGGCAACTTCAGATGTACAGTGACCATTTGGAAGGCAATAGGGCATGTCCAAGGACCAATGTACCAAATTTTAATGACTTTTTCCTAGTCGAACTCAAAAAGGGTCCATGGGGTGCTCTCAGGAGACCACATGTCCAATCAGTGTCGCTAGGCGTCTTAAGGGGTCATCAGGGCTCGTGAGACAACCTTTGATGCACGGTGACCATTTGGAACGCATTAAGACATGTCAAAGGATGTAACTCCACAATTTAGATGAATTTTGATTAGTCAAACTCGAAAAGGGTCCATGGGGTGCTCTTGGGAGACCATTGTGCGATTTAGGGTCGATAGGTGACTTAAGGGGTCATCGGGGTTCCAAATGAAACTTTCGATGAACAGTGATCCTTTGGAACACATTAGGACATATCAAATGACCTACGTACCAAATTTGGATAAATTTTGCCTAGTAGAACTCGAAAGGGGTCCATGGGGTGCTCTCAGGAGACCACATGTCAAATCGGGGTCGGTAGGCCTGTTAAGAGGTCATTAGGGTTCCAAATGAGACTTTGATGGAATGGTGACCCTTTGGAATGCATTAGGATATGTCATAGGACCTATTTACCAAATTTGGATGACTTTTGCCTAGTAAAACTTGAAAGGGGTCCATGGTGTGCTCTCAAGAGACCACGTGTCGAAATGGGGTCGGTAGGCCTCTTAAGGGGTCATTAGTGTTTCAAATACAACTTTGATGGAATGGTGACCCTTTGGAATGCATTAGGACATGTCATAGGACCTACATACCAAATTTGGATGACTTTTTCCTAGTAGAACTCGAAAGGGGTCCATGGGGTGCTCTTAGGAAACCACATGTTGAAACAGGGTCGGTAGGCCTGTTAAGGGGTCATTAGGGTTACAAATGCAACTTGGATGGACTGGTGACCCTTTGGAACACATTAGGAGATGTTAGAGGACCTATGTACCAAATTTGTATGACTTTTTCCTAGAAGAACTCAAAAAGGGTCCATGGGGTTCTCTGAAGAGACCACATGTCGAATCAGGGTCGGTAAGCCTATTAAGAGGTCATTAGGGTTCCAAATGTGACTTTGATGGAACAGTGACCCTTTGGAATGCATTAGGACATGTCAGAGGACCTACGTACCAAATTTGGATAACTTTTTTCTAGTAGAACTCAAAAGGGGTCCATGGGGTGGTTCTAAATGCAACTTCTATGGAACGGTGACCCTTTCAAATTCATTAAGACATGTCAGAGGACCTATGTACCAAATTTGGATGACTTTTTCTTAGGAAAACGCAAAAGTGGTCCATGGGGAGCTGTCGGGAGACCACATGTTGAAATGGGGTCAGTAGGCATGTTAAGGGGTCATTAGGGTTCGAAATGCAACTTCTATGGAACCATGACCCTTTGGAATGCATTAGGACTCGCTAGGGGTCAAAAGGGGTCAGGGGGACTCCCTAGGGGTCCTAACGTGTACTAGGACCCCTAGGGAGTCCCCATGACCCCTTTTGACACATTGAAACACTCAAGTGTGTCTTAAGGGGTCCTTTTGACTCCCTAGGGTTCCTAATGTGTGATAAGGCATACTAGGACCCCTAGGGAGTCATTGTGACCCCTTTTGACAAATTTGAACACTCAAGTGTGTCTTAAGGGGTCCTAAAACCCCTTAAGACACACTTGAGTATTCCACTATGTCAAAAGGGGTCACGATGAATCCCTAGGGGTCCTAGAATGCTTTATCACACGTTAGGACCCCTAGGGAGTCCCCGTGACCCCTTTTGACACATTGGAATGCTCAAGTGTGTCTTAAGGGGTCCTACGACCCCTTATGACACACTAGAGAATTCCAATGTGTCAAAAGGGGTCACGATGATTCCCTAGGGGTCCTCGTACACTTTATCACGTGATAGGACACCTAGCGAGTCCCCGTGACCCCTTTTGACACATTGGAATGCTCTAGTGTGTCTTAAGGGGTTTTAGGACCCCTTAAGACACACTTGAGTGTACCAATGTGTCAAAAGAGGTCACGGGGACTCCCTAGGTGTACTAGTACATGTTAGGACCCTTAGGGAGTCTCCCTGACCCCTTTTGACACATTGGAACGCTCAAGTGTGCCTTAAGGAGTTGTAGGACCCCTTAAGACACACTTGAGCTTTCCAATGTGTCAAAAGGGGTCATGGGGACTCCTTAGGGGTCCTAGTATGCTTTATAATGCGTTAGGACACCTAGGGAGTCCCCCTGACCCCTTTTGACACATTGGAATGCTCAAGTGTGCCTCAAGGGGTCCTACGACCCCTTAAGGCACACTTGAGCGTTCCAATGTGTCAAAAGGGGTCAGGGGGACTCCCTAGGGGTCCTAACGCGTACTAGGACCCCTAGGGAGTCCCCGTGACCCCTTTTGACACATTGGAATGCTCAAGTGTGTTTTAAGGGGTCTTTTTGACTCCCTAGGGTTCCTAACGCGTGATAAGGCATACTAGGTCCCCTAGGGAGTCATCGTGAGCCCTTTTGACACATTACAATGCTGTAGTGTGTCTTAAGGGGTCGTAGGACCCCTTAAGACACACTAGAGCATTCCAATGTGTCAAAAGGGGTCACGAAGACTCCCTAGGTGTCCTAGTACGCGTTAGGACCCTTAGGGAGTCCCCTTGACCCTTGTTGACACATTGGAATGCTCAAGTGTGCCTTAAGGGGTCGTAGGACCCCTTAAGGCACACTTGAGCGTTCCAATGTGTCAAAAGGGGTCACAGGGACTCCCTAGGTGTCCTAACGTGTGATAAAGCGTAATAGGACCCCTAAGGAGTCCCCGTGACCCCTTTTGACACATTGGAATGCTCAAGTGTGCCTTAAGGCGTCCTACGACCCCTTAAGGCACACTTGAGCGTGCCAATGTGTCAAAAGGGGTCATGGGGACTCCTTGGGTGTCCTAGTACGCGTTAGGACCCCTAAGGAGTCCCCTTGATCCGTTTTGACACATTGGAACGCTCAAGGGTGCCTTAAGGGGTCCTAGGACCCCTGAAGACACACTTGAGCATTCCAATGTGTGAAAAGGGGTCACGGGGACTCCTTTGGGGTCCTAGTATGCTTTATCATGTGTTAGGACACCTAGGGAGGCCTTGTGACCCCTTTTGACACATTGGAACACTCAAGTGTGCCTTAAGGGGTCGTAGGACCCCTTAAGGCACACGTGAGCATTCCAATGTGTGAAAAGGGGTCACAGGGACTCCTTAGGGGTCCTAGTATGCTTTATCACGTGTTTGGACACCTAGGGAGTCCCCGTGACCCCTTTTGACACATTGGAACGCTCAAGTGTGCCTTAAGGACCCCTTAAGGCACACTTGAGCATTCCAATTTGTCAAAAGGGGTCACGGGGACTCCCTAGGTGTCCAAACGCGTGATAAAGCATACTAGGACCCCTAAGGAGTCCCCGTGACCCCTTTTGACACATTGCAACACTCAAGTGTGTCTTAAGGGGTTAAAGGACCCCTTAAGATACACTAGAGCATTCCAATGTGTCAAAAGGGGTCACGGGGACTCCCTAGGTGTGCTAGTACACGTTAGGACCCTTAGGGAGTCCCCCTGACCCCTTTTGACACATTGGAATGCTCAAGTGTGCCTTAAGTGGTCATAGGACCCCTTAGGGCATACTTGAGTGTTCCAATGTGTCAAAAGGGTTCACGGGGTCTCCCTAGGTGTCCTAACGCGTGATAAAGCGTACGCGTTAGGATATCTAGGGAGTCCCCGTGACACCTTTTGACACATTGGAATGCTCAAGTGTGCCTTAAGGGGTCCTATGACCCCTTAAGGCATACTTGAGCATTCCAATGTATCAAAAGGGGTCAGAGGGACTCCTTGGGTGTCCTAGTACATGTTAGGACCCCTAAGGAGTCCCCCTGACCCCTTTTGACATATTGGATTGCTCAAGGGTGCCTTAAGGGGTCGTAGGACCCCTTAAGACACACTTGAGCATTCCAATGTGTGAAAAGGGGTCACGGGGACTCCTTAGGGGTCCTAGTACACTTTATCATGCGTTAGGATACCTAGGGAGTCCCTGTGACCCCTTTTGACATATTGGAATGCTCAAGTTTGCCTTAAGGGGTCGTAGGACCCCTTAATGCACACTTGAGCATTCCAATGTGTCAAAAAGGGTCAAGGGGACTACCTAGGGGTCCTAACGTGTGATAAAGCGTACTAGGACCCCTAAGGAGTCCCCGTGACCCCTTTTGACACATTGCAACGCTCAAGTGTGTCTTAAGGGGTTGAAGGACCCCTTAAGACACACTTGAGTGTTGCAATGTGTCAAAAGGGGTCACGATGATTCCCTATTGGTCCTGGTATGCTTTATCACGCGTTAGGACCCCTAGGGAGTCTCCGTGACCCCTTTTGACACATTGGAATGCTGAAGTATGTCTTAAGGGGTCCTACAACCCCTTATGACATGCTAGAACATTCCAATGTGTCAAAAGGGGTCACGATGATTCCCTAGGGGTCCTAGTACACTTTATCATGTGTTAGGACACCTAGGGAGTCCTCGTGACCCCTTTTGACACATTGGAATGCTCAAGTGTGCCTTAAGGGGTCCTAGGACCCCTTAAGACACACTTGAGCATTCCAATGTGTGAAAAGGGGTCACGGGGACTCGTTAGGGGTCCTAGTTGGCTTTATCACATGTTAGGACACCTAGGGAGTCCCTGTGACCCCTTTTGACACATTGGAACGCTCAAGTGTGCCTTAATGGGTCCTAGGATCCCTTAAGACACACTTGAGCATTCCAATGTGTTAAAAGGGGTCACGGTGACTCCCTAGGTGTCCTAACGTATGATAAAGTGTACTAGGACCCCTAAGGAGTCCCCGTGACCCCTTTTGACACATTGCAGTGGTCAAGTGTGTCTTAAGGGGTCGAAGGACCCCTTAAGACACACTTGAGCATTGCAATGTGTCAAAAGGGGTCATGATGACTCCATAGGGGTCCTAGTGTGCTTTATCACGCATTAGGACCCCTAGGGAGTCCCCGTGACCCCTTTTGACACATTGGAATGCTCAAGTGTTCCTTAAGGTGTCGTAGGACCCCTTAAGACACACTTGAGCATTCCAATGTGTGAAAAGGGGTCACGGGGACTCTTTAGGGGTCCTAGTATGCTTTATCACGCGTTAGGACCCCTAGGGAGTCCCCGTGACCCCTTTTGACACATTGGAATGCTCAAGTGTTCCTTAAGGGGTCGTAGGACCCCTTAAGACACACTTGAGCATTCCAATGTGTGAAAAGGGGTCACGGGGACTCCTTAGGGGTCCTAGTACACTTTATCACGCGTTAGGACACCTAGGGAGTCCCTGTGACCCCTTTTGACACATTGGAATGCTCAAGTGTGCCTTAAGGGGTCCTACGATCCCTTAAGGCATACTTGAGCATTGCAATGTGTCAAAAGGGGTCACGGGGACTCCCTAGGGGTGCTAACATGTGATAAAGCATACTAGGACCCCTAAGGAGTCTCCGTGATCCCTTTTGACACATTGCAACGCTCAAGTGTGTCTTAAGGGGTCGAAGGACCCCTTAAGACACACTTGAGCATTGCAATGTGTCAAAAGTGGTCACAGGGACTCCCTAGGTGTCCTAACGCATGATAAAGCATACTTGGACCCCTAAGGAGTCCCTGTGACCCCTTTTCACACATTGGAACACTCAAGTGTGTCTTAAGGGGTCCTACGACCCCTTAAAGAACCCTTGAGTGTTCCAATGTGGGCAAAAGGGGTCACGGGGACTCCTTAGGGGTCCTAGTATGCTTTATCACGCGTTAGGACACCTAGGGAGTACCCCTGACCCCTTTTGACACATTGGAACGCTCAAGTGTGCCTTAAGGGGTCATAGGACCCCTTAAGGCACACTTGAGCATTCCAATGTGTCAAAAGGGGTCAGGGGGAGGACCCCTTAAGGCACACTTGAGCGTTCCAATGTGTCAAAAGGGGTCAGGGGGACTCCCTAGGGGTCCTAACACGTACTAGGACCCCTAGGGAGTCCCCGTGACCCCTTTTGACACATTGAAATGCTCAAGTGTGTCTTACGGGGTCCTTTTGACTCCCTAGGGTTCCTAATGCGTGATAAGGCATAGTAGGACCCCTAGAGAGTCATCGTGACCCCTTTTGACACATTGCAATGCTGTAGTGTGTCTTAAGGGGTCGTAGGACCCCTTAAGACACACTAGAGCATTCCAATGTGTCAAAAGGGGTCACGGGGACTCCCTAGGTGTCCTAGTACGCGTTAGGACCCTTAGGGAGTCCCCCTGACCCCTTTTGACACATTGGAACGCTCAAGTGTACCTTAAGGGGTCGTAGGACCCCTTAAGGCACACTTGAGTGTTCCAATGTGTCAAAAGGGGTCACGGGGACTTCGTAGGTGTCCAAACGCCTGATAAAGTGTACTAAGACCCCTAAGGAGTCTCCGTGACCCCTTTTGACACATTGCAATGCTCAAGTGTGTCTTAAGGGGTCGAAGGACCCCTTAAGACACACTAGAGTATTCCAATTTGTCAAAAGGGGTCACTGGGACTCCCTAGGTGTCCTAGTATGTGTTAGGACCCTTAGGGAGTCCCTCTGACCCCTTTTAAAACATTGAAATGCTCAAGTGTTCCTTAAGGGGTCATAGGAGCCCTTAGGGCACACTTGAGTGTTCCAATGTGTGAAAAGGGGTCACGGGGACTCCCTAGGTGTCCTAACGCATGATAAAGCGTACGCGTTAGGACACCTAGGGAGTCCCCGTGACCCCTTTTGACACATTGGAATGCTCAAGTGTGCTTTAAGGGCTCCTATGACCCCTTAAGGCAGACTTGAGCATTCCAATGTATCAAAAGGGGTCACAAGGACTCCCTGGGTGTCCTAGTATGCATTAGGACCCCTAAGGAGTCCCCCTTACCCCTTTTGACACATTGGAATGCTCAAGGGTGCCTTAAGGGGTCGTAGGACCCGTTAAGACACACTTGAGTGTTCCAATGTGTCAAAAGGGGTCACAGGGACTCCTTAGGGGTCCTAGTACGCTTTATCATGCTTTAGGACACCTAGGGAGTCCCTGTGACCCCTTTTGACACATTGGAATGCTCAAGTGTGCCTTAAGGGGTCATAGGAGCCCTTAAAGCACACTTGAGCATTCCAATGTGTCAAAAGGGGTCACGGGGACTCGGGGTCGGTAGGCCTGTTAAGGGGTCAATAGAGTTCAAAATGAAACTTTGATGGAATGGTGACCCTTTGAAATGTATTAGATCATGTTAGAGGACCTACATAGCAAATTTGGATGACTTTTTCCTAGTAGAACTCGAAAGGGGTCCATGGGTTGCTCTCGGGAGACCACATGTACAAACGGGGTCCGTAGGCCTGTTGAGGGGTCATAAGGGTTTTAAATGCAACTTCAATAGAATGGTGACCCTTTCTAAAACATTAGAACATATCATAACACCTACGTACCAAATTTGGATGACTTTTTTTCTAGTAGAACGTGAAAGGGGTCCATGGGGTGCTCTCGGGATACCTCATGTCATATTGGGGTCGGTAGGCCTCTCAAAGGGTCATTATGGTTAGAAATGAAACTTTGATGGAACGATGACCCTATGTACCAAATATGGACGTCTTTTGCCAAGTAGAACTTAAAAGGGGTCCATGGGGTGGTCTCGGGAGACCACATGTCGAATCAAGGTTGGTAGGCCTGTTAAGGGGTCATTAGGGTTACAAATGCAACTTGAATGGAATGGTGACCCTTTGGAACACATTAGGACATGTTAGAGGACCTATGTACCAAATTTGTATGACTTTTTCCTAGTAGAACTCAAAAAGAGTCCATGGGGTTCTCTGAGGAGACCACATGTCGAATCAGGGTCGGTAGGCCTGTTAAGGGGTCATTAGGGTTCCAAAGGTGACTTCGATGGAACGGTGACCATTTGGAATGCATTAAGACATGTCAGAGGACCTACGTACCAAATTTGGATAACTTTTTTCTAGTAGAACTCAAAAGGGGTCCATGGGGTGGTCTCAGGAGGCCACATGTCGAATCATGGTGTGTAAGCCTGTTAAGGGGTCATTAGGGTTCTAAATGAAACTTCTATGGAATGGTGACCCTTTCAAATTCTTTAAGACATGTCAGAAGATCTATGTACCAAATTTGGATGACTTTTTTCTAGTAGAACGCAAAAGGGGTCCATGGGGAGCTCTCGGGAGACCACATGTTGAAATGGGGTCAGTAGGCATGTTAAGGGGTCATTAGGGTTTGAAATGAAACTTCTATGGAACCGTGACCCTTTGGAATGCATTAGGACTCCCTAGGGGTCAAAAGGGGTCAGGGGGACTCCCTAGGGGTCCTAACGCATACTAGGACCCCTAGGGGGTCCCCTTGACCCCTTTTGACACATTGAAATGCTCAAGTGTGTCTTAAGGGGTCCTTTTGACTCCCTAGGGTTCCTAATGCATGATAAGGCATACTATGACCCCTAGGGAGTCATCATGACCCCTTTTGACACATTGGAATGCTCAACTGTGTCTTAAGGGGTCCTACGACCCCTTATGACACACTAGAGCATTCCAATGTGTCAAAAGGGGTCACGATGATTCCCTAGGGGGTCCTAGTAAGCTTTATCACGCGTTAGGACACCTAGGGAGTTCCTGTGACCCCTTTTGACACATTGGAATGCTCTAGTGTTTCTTAAGGGGTCCTACGACCCCTTATGACACACTAGAGTATTCCAATGTGTCAAAAGGGGTCACGATGATTCTCTAGGGGTCCTAGGATAGCTAGGGAGTCCCCGTGACCCCTTTTGACACATTAGAATGCTCAAGTGTGTCTTAAGGTTTCGTAGGACCCCTTAAGACACACTTGAGCATTCCAATGTGTGAAAAGGGGTCATGGGGACTCCTTAGGGGTCTTAGTACACTTTATCACGTGTTAGGACACCTAGGGAGTCCTCGTGACCCCTTTTGACACATTGAAATGCTCAAGTGTGCCTTAGGGGGTCCTAACGCGTGATAAAGCATACTAGAACCCTTTGGGAATCATCATGACCTCTTTTGACACATTGGAATGCTCTAGTGTGTCATAAGGGGTCGTAGGACCCTTTAAGACACACTTGAGCATTTCAATGTGTCAAAAGGGGTCACATGGACTCCCTAGATGTCCTAACGTGTGATAAGGCGTACTAGGACCCCTAGGGAGTCATCGTGACCCCTTTTGACACATTAGAACACTCAAGTGTGTCTTAAGGGGTTACGATGATTCCCTAGGGGTCCTAGTACACTTTATCACGCATTAGGAGCCGTAGGGAGTCAAAAGGACCCCTTATGACACACTTGAGCGTTCCAATGTGTCAAAAGGGGTCACGGGGACTCCCTAGGTGTCCTAACACATGATAAAGCATACTAGGACCCCTAGGGAATCATCGTGGCCCCTTTTGACACATCGCGACCCCTAGGGAGTCCCCATGACTCCTTATCATGCATTAGGACCCCTAGGGAGTCTCTCTCTGCCTCCAGTGAACTATTCTTCAAAGTGTCCATTTTTGCATAGCTAGGGTTTACGACGCCTGTAAAAGGCACATTTAATACAAAGATTTAGCCGACCACATTAGTACATATATAATATACATTATATATATCATATGCCTCTTTTTTATATATATTATATACATAAATATATGTAGAAGTTCAATTGTTTTCATTTGCTCCCACCATTTTTTCATCAGTCGGGGAATATCTGGTACTCGATATTTTTGGGTACTCGATTTTTGCCAGGCAATATTTGACAAAAATATTCCCTGTCCCCATAGAGCAGACAATCACGGGATTTTATACTTTTTTCACACGTTGCAAAACAAAAAATGTGATTTGGGGCCCATTGTTTGATTTTTGTCGACTTGTGGTTTCACCATGGGAAGCACCAATCATCGAAAGGCTAAACGTAAGAGGAAGCTAACAGATGATGAAATTCAGGCATATAGGGAAAAAGATAAGGAAAATCACCGAAGAAGGAGAGAAGGTATGTTAACAATTAATCAAGGTGACCCCGTAAATGTAGTTGTAAGTGAAGAGGATGTTCAATTTGAAAATGCACAGATGAAGATTGAAAATGTAGACTTTGGGAACGAAAATGTTGCACAAGAATGACATGAATGTTATACATCTCCAAATTATATGCGAAATGAAGTCCCTTGTAATAAAGATAATCAATCTTCAAATTCGGGGCTTTCAAAAACACCTAAATGGTTAATTGAAATTGAGGAGAACATTATGAATAATTGGGAAGGAAAGAGGTCACATAGAACCGTTAGGTTGTGGGCTTCAAGACTTTATGATCAATTTTTTCAAAACAAGACATTGGTTGAGAAATGTCAAATTTTTGTGTAGTTGTTAAAGATGCAAAAGATGAGACTTGTGCTTGTGAAATTGAAGATTCGTGTGAACAAAAAATGGAGAGAAATGCCATTGTTGTGAAAAATCTTTTCAATGCTCTCAATAACATTGGGAAGACTAGCAGAGAAAAAGACAAGAGAGTTGCTCGGAGGGTTATTACAACGTCCTTAGTAAGTCATCAGTTGAGAAAGGCTCGTTTGATGAGACAAACTTGTGTTGACTTCAATATAGACCGTAAAACTTTGGGTAGAGCACTTACAAGAAGAGAAAGACTTGATGATCCGCTTCAAATTGATACATGGGCTTATGGTGGGAGACTTCCACGTTTTGATAAGAAGCTAACAGATGTTGTCAATGATGAAATTCAACAATTTTGGGATGCTAACTCAATAGTGTCACCAAATGTGAAGGATGTCTTGAAGTTGAGAGTTGGCAATCGAGACCGCACTCCACATCCTAAACATTATGTGGAGGTAAGTCAAACAATGTTGTATAAAAAATCTTGTGAGACACATCCAACATTGAAAATATCACAAAGGTCTTTTGAATCCGTGAAGCCATTTTATTGTGTACCCCTTAAGATTCGAAATACATGTTGTTGCAAATATCATGTTGAGTTTTCAATGCATCATGAATTATTACGGTCCATTCGTTCTAAATTGCATACTAATGAAATGCTAGAGGATTGTGGTGCAAGTGGTCTTCCCAAATCATCAAGAGACTTGCTAGATCAATTTTTATGTCATAGAGATGATGGTTGTTTATTTTATAAAAAAAATTGCTTAAATGCCAAGTGCTCAGAATGTGGTGGCTTGTCCAAGTTTAGAACATGTTTTCATGAGGGTTTGGAACACAATTTTGGAAAGACACTCGTCCAAAAAAAGGTATATGAAACAGTGAAATATACATTGAAGAGTGGAGGTGAAGGCTCTAGATGTGAGTTAGTTGCAAAAGAATACAATGTTGCTGATTTTATCTCAGACTTCAAGAAAAATCTTTTTTACAAGTATGCAAGGCATAGTCACAGGTCTCAATGGTTGGATCAACAATTCAGGACATGTAAGGACACTTTCCCCATTGGAACTATTATATCCATTGTAGACTTTGCGGAGAACTATACATTGCAGCCCCAAAATGAGACTCAAGCTCAATATTACAATTCGATTCAAGTTGCTATTTTTGTACACATCACATATAGACATTCCCCTGATAGCACAAAAGATGAGCGAAAGATAATCAGAGAGTACCATTTTTATATGAGCGATGACAGGTCTCACTCTCATGAGTTTGTTCAACATTGTTTCCAGAACTATTTTGACTTCTTGCAGGAAAATGGTATTGCTATGGATAGGCATCTCATTTGGTCAGATAATTGCACTGGTCAATTTAAGAATGCCAGAATCTTTTATTGGTTGTGTCGAATGCATGTGGAGAGAGGTGTACCTCATATTTGGAGTTTTTTTGAGTCAGGGCATGGGAAAGGGGAGCATGACGGAGTGTGTGTGTCAAGAGAGCTCTAGTTAAGGAGCAACTGAGGATTTAAGGTGCTGTACTTCTTGATGCTCATTCTATTGTTGATTGGTGTACTTTAGCATTGTCACAGGGGGGGACTCTTGATTCTACAGTGCGTAGATTCTTTTGGTTGGTTGAGGATGGAACTATAGGAGATAGATTGGATTGTCAAACAATGAAGGACTCTTAAAAAATGCATTCATTCCGAAGCTCCAATAGTAGTACATGGACCATTTGGACATGAGAGTTGGCTTGTTTTTGCCCCATGTGTTTTCAGTATGATTGGGATCATTGCGAGTCAAGTGAGTTGGTGGATACATGGGTTCCATAGTATCTGACTCCTTTATCTTTGACACTCTCTATAAGAAATGATGACATGTACACTTCAGTTGACTATGACCATCTTTCAGATCTTTTGAAGCCAGAAGATGTTTTTGCATTGGTTGCACTGCAGGGGAATGATGAGAGGTCAGATTATTGGTTAGCACATTGTGTACAAGGTAAACAAAAGCTTGTACAACCGATGACAGATGGTGATGGGTTCACATATCCTACTGGTTCAGTTGTTGTTGTGGGAACATGGCTGCGAACATACATGATTAGAAAGAATGGAGTTCCCACATTTGAAGACTATGAGAAGCACAAAACTATTCTTATGTATTCACACCTTGTTATAGCAACAAATGTCAAGTTGTCAAAGCATCAAGGAAGACCAAAGACAACAGAACTTTGGACTATTACTACTGTTGATCATGAAGTACTATTGGAGACCCTGAAGCAAAGAGATGACCCTTTAGGAACACTTGACTAGGTAATAAGTTAACTTAGTGCATTATTTTCTAAGTTTGTTAAGCTTAATTTCAATACATTAATTTGACCTTTCTTAGATTGTAGTTTGAGTCAATAAACTTGGTTTTGTATGTGGAATTTAACTTGTGCAGGAGCACCTATGAAGACGCCTATGGTCACCATGGATCCAATTAGAGATAGAAGGACAAAAGGATCCTTAATGGTTAGTTGAGATCTTTTGAAGCCTATAATGGCAATTTGTAACAATCAATTTGATTTAAAAGTTAAATGTCCTAAAACTCTTCATAAGGACTTATGACCAAAATCATGTATGGGTGGCCAATAGTGCCAAGAAGAGATCTTACATGTCATATACTTATGTCATTTGCATGGTTTGAATTCTTACATGTTTGATTGTTGTTTGTAATGCTTTAAGGATATTATTTTTTATCAAATTTAACAAGCTTAATCATGATTAATTTCATAGTTCAAATTTCAAACATACCACTAACAATCAGTTGAAAGCGGCTCGTATCTCAGACCTCGTGAAAGATATTGACAAACTGTCAGGTGCTACGGGATCATGTTTTCAAGATCTACAATAACCTCTCTCAGTTTTGGGCAATTCGACTTCATTTGTATTTGGCAAGGCGATCTCAGTCGATGCCAAAACTTGCAGTGAGGGTTAGTTGAAAGTGGCTCAGCAGCGTATCTTTCAAACCGTCTGACCTGGCATCGAACCGTCTACTCCATCGGCTCCGGTTGGCTAGATAAACGCCAACGACAACCCCATTCTACCCACAGAGTCATGAAAATGCTCGCAACCACGCTCGACCCAAGTGACCCCAAGGTGCACTAAGCACGATTGGGCAGTGATCTTCTGGGGCTCATATCTCAGACCTCGTGAGAGCTATCGAAAAAATGTCAGGTGCTACAGGATCGTGTTTTCGAGGTCTACAATAACTTCTCTCAGTTTTGGGCGATTCGACTTCGTTTGCATTTGGCAAGGTGATCTCAGTCGATGCCAAAACTTGCAGTGAGGGTTAGTTGAAAGTGGCTCAGCAGTGTATCTTTCAAACCGTCCAACCTGGCATTGAACCGTCTACTCCATCGGCTCCGGTTGGCTGGGTAAATGCCAGTGACAACCCCATTCTACCCACAAAGTCACAAAAATGCTCATGACCATGGCCGACCCAAGTGACCCCAAGGTGCACTAAGCACGATTGGGCAGCGATCTTCTGGGGCTCGTATCTCGGACCTCGTGAGAGCTATCAAAAAATTATCAGGTGCTACGGGATCATGTTTTTGAGGTCTACAGTAACCTCTCTCAGTTTTGGGCGATTCGACTTTGTTTGCATTTGGCAAGGCGATCTCAGTCAATGCCAAAACTTGCAGTGAGGGTCAGTTGAAAGTGGCTCAGCAGCGTATCTTTCAAACCATCTGACCTGGCATCAAACTGTTTGCTCCATCGGCTCTGGTTGGCTGGGTAAACACCAGTGACAACCCCATTCTACCCACAGAGTCACGAAAATGCTCGCGACCACGCTCGACCCAAGTGACCCCAAGGTGCACTAAGCACGATTGGGCAGCGATCTTCTAGGGCTCGTATCTCGGACCTTGTGAGAGCTATCAAAAAATTGTTAGGTGCTACGAGATCATGTTTTTGAGGTCTACAATAACCTCTCTCAATTTTGGGTGATTCGACTTCGTTTGCATTTGGCAAGGCGATCTCAGTCGTTGCCAAAACTTGCAGTGAGGGTCAGTTGAAAGTGGCTCAGCAGCGTATCTTTCAAACCGTCTGACCTGGCATTAAACCGTTTGCTCCATCAGCTTCGGTTGGCTGGGTAAACGCCAGTGACAACCCCATTCTACCCACAGAGTCACGAAAATGCTCGCGACCACGCTCAACCCAAGTGACCCCAAGGTGCACTAAGCATGATTGGGCAGTGATCTTTTGGGGCTCGTATCTCAGACCTCGTGAGAGCTATCGAAAAATTTTCAGGTGCTACAGGATCATGTTTTCAAGGTCTACAATAACCTCTCTCGGTTTTGGGTGATTTGACTTCATTTGCATTTGGCAAGGCGATCTCAATCGATGCCAAAACTTGCAGTGAGGGTCAGTTGAAAGTGGCTCAGCAGCGTATCTTTCAAACTATCTGACCTGGCATCGAACCGTCTGCTCCATCAGCTCCGGTTGGCCGGGTAAACACCAGTGACAACCCCATTCTACCCACAGAGTCATGAAAACGCTCGCGACCACACTCGACCCAAGTGACCCCAAGGTGCACTAAGCACGATTGGGCAGCAATCTTTTGGGGCTCGTATCTCAGACCTCGTGAGAGCTATCAAAAAACTATCAGGTGCTATAGGATCATGTTTTTGAGGTCTACAATAATCTCTCTCGGTTTTGGGCGATTCAACTTCGTTTGCATTTGGCAAGGTGATCTCAGTCGATGCCAAAACTTGCAGTGAGGGTCAGTTGAAAGTGGCTCAACAGCGTATCTTTCAAACCGTCTGACCTAGCATTGAACTGTCTGCTCCATCGGCTTCGGTTGGCCGGGTAAACACCAGTGACAACCCCATTCTACCCATAGAGTCATGAAAATGCTCGCGACCACGCTCGATCCAAGTGACCCCAAGGTGCACTAAGCACGATTGGGCATCGATCTTCTAGGGCTCGTATCTCAGACCTTGTGAGAGCTATCGACAAATTGTCAGGTGCTATGGGATCATGTTTTCGAGGTCTACAATAACCTCTCTCAATTTTTGGTGATTCAAATTTGTTTGCATTTGGAAAGGCGATCTCAGTCGATGCCAAAACTTGCAGTGAGGGTCAGTTGAAAGTGGCTCAGCAGCATATCTTTCAAACCGTCCGACTTGGCATCAAACCGTCTGCTCCATCGGCTCTAGTTGGCTGGGTAAATGCCAGTGACAACCCCATTATACCCACATAGTCACGAAAACGCTCGTGACCACGCTCGACCCAAGTGACCCCAAGGTGCACTAAGCACGATTGGGCAGCAATCTTCTGGGGCTCGTATCTCAGACCTCGTGAGAGCTATCAAAAAACTGTCAAGTGCTACGGGATCATGTTTTTGAGGTCTACAATAACCTCTCTCAATTTTGCGTGATTCAACTTCATTTGCATTTGGCAAGGCGATCTCAGTCGATGCCAAAAATTGCAGTGAGGGTCAGTTGAAAGTGGCTGAGCATTGTATCTTTCAAACCATCCAACTTGGCTTCAAACCGTCTGCTCCATCGGCTCCGGTTGGCCGGGTAAACGCTAGTGACAACCCCATTCTACCCACAGAGTCACGGAAACGCTCGCGACCACGCTCGACCCAAGTGACCCCAAGGTGCACTAAGCATGATTGGGCAGCGATATTTTCGGTTGTTGGATTCATAGAGGACTGGGACTATATCAGTGGGAAACTCAAGAGTGATTTTCAATACCAAGCTGATGATGCCTTCATGATGCATGATAATGCAGTTCTTTGTGTTGACATCAGTCATGATTCAGAGATGTTGGCTTCAGGTTCACAGGGTGGGAAAATTGAGGAGGACGTGCTCGCAATTGAATCCCAAAATACATATGTATGATGGCTTCGACAAAATATTTATTGGTGTCACTTGCATGAAGCGGTATGTTTGTGGAGAGCTAGAAATGACACGCTCTAGTTATGGCACCAAGCTTCCAATCAAAACACAGACGCATTAACACTTGTGTTGCAATAAGATCTAGATGGCACTATTCAGTAAATTAGTCCCTTTGCATCTATCTCGTGTTTATGAATAGATGTTTGTAAGCCTTTATTGCTTTCAGGTTAAAAGCATTATCATTTATAGTTTAGTTGATTCATTGTAAATCCTGCACGGGGAGTTGTACTCGGATAATTCAAAGGGATCTTATGCTTCTCAATAGCGAAGTGACCCAACTATTGGTGTTGGTTGAGTCTTTTTGTTTGGGCTTTAAAGGTCATTTTGTAAGCATTTCTTTCGAACACAAATCTGTTCACCAACAAGAAGTTAAACCTCAAACATAATAAGCTCCATGAACAGGGTATTCCAGAGTAAAGAAAAACAAATGTAACTTCAACAAGATATAATTTAAATCGAAATGATAATCATAGTCAAGATATAACTTCACCATTCAATTCCACAAACATGAATAATAAATATGTATATACAAAAGATGACGCAAATATAACATATAAATGAATATGTTCTATATATGTATCAAATGTATCAAAAGTATGTCCATATACAAATATGGCACATGCCATTTCAAAACATCTACAAAATTAATGTTTTAAGGTGTACAATGTGGCATATATGCCATCTCAAAATGTGCCAAGTGTCATCTTTGAATGACCACAAAACTAAAACTGCATCCTATGCTATAGGGGGATCATCAAAATGTAGCCTCTTTGAAGAAGTGTTGGGCTCTGATTGATCCTGCATAAAAAATGAGTTCAAACCAAAGTTAGATTGCTTACTTTATATGATTTGTACACACACACACACACACACACACATATATATAATTCATAATTTTCAAACACTAATTTAATTAAAATTATAACTGAATACAAATAAATTTGTACCTGGTCTCTCGATCGCCTACCACGATTAGGTGTCCTAACATAAGTCCTGGGTAGTGAAGCGACCATGCCAACAATACCAACTCTGACCTATAAATATATATTTGCAATAATGAGATTAGTAGACTGGTGCAACATAGAGTAATAAATCTACAAAATAGGATGATAGCATAATAAAATTACAAATTGATTGAACTAAAATTAAAACTTACATCTAGTGATCCCTCCTCTGGAATAGTGGGCTGGGTCAACAAAGAAATGAAAGATTCTCGTGGGACCTCCCTCGCAGTCGGAGTAACCTATGAGAGTAAAAATATTGTCAATTATATATCAATGTACTTCATCATAGCAACCCTAGTTACAAAATACAAATAAAAATATGTAAAAGTCTACGTACAATCGGGCTATCACTCTGAATCGAGACGCCTGTAACCCTACGCCGCTGAACCGGTGTCGAGACATCATCAATAGCCACACCCTATACAATAAAGTGCAAGTAAAATATTTATTACTACACACAAGTGGCATACATATGCATGCATAATTAATCTTAAACAATTAACTACCTTTCCTTTGTCGACACCTGATGAAGGAACCCCCTCATGCCCCCCACTGACGTTGGCTGTAGCCTACAAGAACACAATAAGATGACAATATATATTAGTAAATGTATGAATTTTATTACTCTAATTGATAGAGATTTAAGCATGTACACCAAATGATATTAAAAAAAACTAATGGGTTCATAATTTATAATATACCGTATAGTCATCAAGGCCAAATGAAATGGCCGAAAGTGTGGACTCATCCACCTATCTCACCTCCTCCTGTGTCATCGACTGAACATAAATGGAAAAAATATATATACATAAGTGCATGCAATCATTAAAACTAACCTAAATAAATAAATTATTTTTAAATTAAATAAGTCACGTGACAAATTTATTTATAATGTTTACTCTTACCGTATCAACAGGAGTCAATGGCTCTACGTGATCCTCCTGAGCACTCTCATGAGATGTAGATGCTCCATGAGGTGTTGCAGCCTTTGCAGTAGCCTCTCCTGTATCTCCCTCATCAATATCATGAAACTGATATATATCAGAATCAATAAGTGGTCCGAGGCACATATGCCTGCACATAATGCATGTATGGGGCTCGCATACATGTGAACTCCGACGAGATGTTGATGCGCCAGCAACATCCATAGGAGGCAACACTGACCTAGTCTGTGTGATCAACTGATCACTTAGTAAATGAATTTCCCTAATAGTCTGTTCAATAGCCTCTCTAATGATATCAGGATGCTGCACTGAAGGAGGGGGTGCAACATCAGTGGGGGGGACAAAGGTAGTGGCCTTTCGGCGTTGGGAAGATGGCCTAGTCTGAGGAGCTCCTCTGCCTACGCCCATGTTGGGCCTCATACTCCAATAATCAACACGTTGACCAAGCACAAAATTAGCATACAATTTTTTAAGGAAATAAAATGGGACCTCGAAATTGCTATGTGGTGGTTTATCAAAAACCATCCATCAGCGATCCCAAAAGTTTATGCGCATTGCTTCATTTGTGCACCATTTTATTGATAATTTGGGCTTTTTGGGGTCAACTAGTATTCTGGTTTTAGGATCGACAAAAAGGGCAGCTATATCTTCCTTAGTTATATTAAGGGCTGCAATCCCATCATGGTCAAGCCTGTCATCAAATTGGTCGTGCATATCATCACGCCAATGAAGAGCAGCATTATGTTGCTGCGTGAGTGTGTCAATATTTCCAACAATTGTATTTAGTGTGGTAAGCATGGGAGCTAATGTAGGTATATTTTGATACGTGTTTTGGAAACCTCGTATTGTGTTCAAATTTTCTTCTATCAAATCTTGTAAAGATTTAGGGTTTAGATATGGGGGATTGTTTTCAGGATTGTTATTTGGAGGGTTATTTTCTTCATTATTGTCAGCCATGCTTGATTAAATAAAAAACAAATCTAAGTTTCAAATATTATTACAAATATAAATACAAAACCCTATTTTAAAAAAAAACACTACATTTACAATGAAAATGAAATAAATTAATAAAAATATATAATTAACTACTTACCAAATATGCTTGAAGTCGAATTTGACGTTTCGAATATCAGGTATCCGAAAATATATCGGGTATCAGAAAATTGTGGCTAGAAAATGATAAAATCGCGCTAGGAAATGAAGAATAGGGCTCGCGGGTGCGGGATATATGCCACAGTTATCGGGTACCCAATATTTTTGGGTACCCGATTAGGAATGTGCTTTGGTGGTAGGCTTGCCTAGGTGTACTGACACCCAGGCCTACTAAAAAGTCAACAAGTGCTTTCATGCACTTTTGAATGAGTGAAAAGTGAATATTTTTCACATCGCCACTTTTTGGCCCCTCATCTTCTTGCACATACCCTTAACAATTTTGTTACTATTTTGAATACCTATTTTGGAACTTGGTCAGCAAGGATCTCATTGTTTGAAAGACTAGCAGCTGTACAACACTTAAGGACATATATTCCACAGATAGTTTTGTAAGTAAAGGAAGAGATTGATCAGATAGGAATAACATTATCCTTTTTTAAGGGTAAAGCAAATCAAATTGAGGTGAAATCAATAATGTTTGGACCTGATTCGAACAGGTTTATCCCAGATATCAAGACAAAAGATGGAGCACTAAAGGATTTAAATACATGGAGATAAGAATTTGATTCACTAGTACCTAAGAAATAAGTGTTTATTAATGATACCAATGAATTGGATATGGACTGCTTCAATTCAACTCTTGATGAAGTTATTAAGGCTGAAATGGACTTCATTAAGTTCATTTCAGATGTGAAACAAATTGCAGATGCAAGATGGCAGAGACAAAAGGCACAACTGCAGAGCATTCAAGAATTTTAGTGGCCCACAGAGGAGCAAACAGATGCATGGGATTCCCTTACAAAGCCCAAGAAGAAAATGCCTCTAGCCGTTGACCTCTACATTCTTGATGAAGAATGAACAACTCACTTGGAAATCTGACACCTGACCTATAAGTACAGAGATGGTAACTATTTATGAAGAATGGTGTAGGTTATCCTGTAATGGTGGTCACCATATCTCGTAATAACTCAATGAAGTTATCAAGAAAATCTACAAACAAAGGTGTCGGTTATCAATTGAGTAAGATCAAATGAGTCCACAAGTTTTTGGTCTTTCCATCACCTGATAGCCTCAATTGTTTTTTATTTTTTCTTGTTTTTAGGTTTAGGGATAAAAATATTCGAGGCTTGTTGTATTCTTATTCTAAAAAGGATTCCAAGATGTTTTAACTATATATATTTGAATTGTAATAGGTTATTGAGAAAGGCTGAATGTTGAATATAATTTGTGCAGAACAGATTTCTTATCTCTGCCTAACAATCTAAACTTAAAATTTTGTATGTATAGAAACATGCTTATTTTCAATAAAATAAATTACAATTTCTGTCTTATTTTGTTATTTTGTCTTTACTTTTATCTTATACTATTCAATGGTTTTATGTTCTACTCTTATATGTTTGTATTCAAAGTGCAACTAATCTACAAGGCATTTTACACTATATGTTTTGATTTCTTCCTGAGGATTTACATACAATAACCATTTGCCCAATGGAGTAGGCACTGATTAGATGTCTATTAAGAAGTCATTTTTTAGTCATCAAACACAAAGGTGTCAGTTATCAATTAAGGAAGATCAGATGACTCCAAAAGTTTTGGGTGTTTCCATCGCCTGAAAGCATCAATTGTTTTAGTTTTTTTTTTCTTGTTTTTAGGTTCAAGATTAAAAATATTCGAAGCTTGTTGCATTCTTATTCTACAAAGGATTCAAATATATTTTAACTATACATATTTGAATTGTAATTTCTAATTGAGAAAGGTTGAATGTTGAATATAAACAGGCTTAATTTCAACAAAATACATTACAGTTTCTATCTTATTTTGTTATTTTGTCTTTACTTTTATATTATACTCTTCTATGGTTTTATGTTATACTCTTCTAAGCTTCTATTTAAACTGCAAGTAATATACAAGGCATTTAACAGTATATGTTTTAATTTCTTCCTTTGGATTTTCATGCAATAAGTATCTGCCCAATTTAAGTTGAACAATAATGAAACATGTTAATCATTATTCGTTCAAATAAATTGTATATTAATATTTACATCCAAACAAAATTGAAAACTTTTAATTATTTTAAAAACTTTTAATTAAGTTGATAAATTTTTTACTGTACGATATGTCACATAAATTAATAGTGTTAGATTTCGCATTAGACGACATCGATATTATACATAAAAGTAACTAACAATAGTTAGAACAATTAAAGCACATCCGTCACAAATCTAAGAAATATTTTTTTAATAAATACTCTTCCAAATTGAGACAAAGTTAAATATTTATTTTCAATGCAATGTTTTCGATCATCAGATATATATGCCAGTCACTACTATATCCAACATTCACAAGTTATAAAAAAAAACAAAAGGTAGCCCTGTTGTTATAATAACAACAAAATACACCATAGGATTAACATGTAAATTATTCATTGTACTTGTTGGTTATCATAAAAAGTACAACAAGAAAGAAAAGACCATACACATTCCTCTTCAAATTTATTGGCATTTAATATTTATCAACAACCACAGATAAAATATTACGATTAATAAAATGAATATATTAAAAAAATATACATCTAGATTGATTTGAAGACACGTTCCACTTCAAACTATTTGCAGACGTACTCTCTCATAATGGTTTACAATGCAAAAAATTAAAACGATACCTTTTATATCTTTGAATAATTACTTTTTCCAATATGTATCACGATATTTGTTATGTTTAAATATAGAAGACTTTTCGATATCGACATAAATAGGAGTTCGATAATTCAAAATGACTATTTATTGTTACTCAGTTACTACTCGTCCTCGCCGTATTTGCAGTTTTTCCTTGTATAGCTGAGAGTTGTTGAATATGCATTCAATGTTAAATGGTTTGGTTGGTAACAGTTTTTCCTTTTCCTCTTCAACATGATCGCCTTAATTGACCGCCATCATAACCTATATAAGAACTATTATACTAATAATTTTCTGAACAACCAACATATTTTACAGAAGCATTTATATAGATTTCAATATATACATTCTCCTGAGCATTGAGATATTTCAAGTTCATCATTATGGAGGCATTGTTAACACAGGTTCTTTTAAGTTATAATTTTAGAGTTGTGCATTTTCTTGAATTCTTAGATTCTATCAATTTACATTTTTTAAGTTTGCATATATTTCGCTCAAACTTTCACATTTTGTTACAGTTTAGATATTATTTTACAAAATTACAATTTTAAAAATTAACATTAAATAAGTAATTTATATGATTTCAACGTTGGACAAATTATTTGTGTCAGAAAATGATATGTACATATTTTTTTCAAGAATGCATCATTGAGAAATATAGTGTATATGTTTATGATATAGTTTTGATTACTGACATTAGACTATCTGCCATTAAATAGGTAACAAAAATGGCCTTACTAACAAAAGGAGCAATTAGTCAAATAATGGATGGTATTTCTATCAAGGAACCATGTTTTCAAATTCTATCATTACATTCTATTGAACAACTACATACTACAAGTACAAAATATCGTTTGGAACTTTCTGATGGTGTGCGTACACACTTTGCCCTTTTGCCAGTACAATTTAACACACTTGTAGTGGAGGAGGCTTTAGTTAAAGGTTCCATTGTTTGCATCGAAGAATACTCTTGCAAGCAACTCCACAATTACATGTATGCCAATTATTTTACTATATTTTATTGTACTTATAAAAATTCCATTATAAAACTTTATTAAATATCTATTTTCTTTCTACTTGTAGGGCTATCCTAATTGATAATTTGCATATAGTGTCAAATAATGGAGATATTATTGGATCTCCAGTACTTATAGTACAAGGTACTAAATAGATAGCATTGTCTAGCAGTCGTGGAGCTTTAGATGCTTCTTCATGTAACATAATTCCCATAAAACTCCTGACCCCATACCACAAGCTATGGACTATTGAGGGTCGTGCTTTACAAAAATCACCTATCCATTGTTTCAAAAAACTGTCTAAAGAGGGTAAAGTATTCAAATTTGACTTTATAGACAAACAAGGAACTGGTATACATATAACTTGTTTCAATGAATTGGTTGATAATTTTTATGAAATTATTCAATCAAATAATCTTTATTTGATTTCTAATGGTTCTGTAAAAGTTGCAAATACAAAATTCAATAGTTTAACCAATCCATATGAAATAGTTCTTTAGAGTTCTTCAACAATCATACCTTCCACATGTGGTCAATCTGCAGTTCCCGAACATGATTACCATATCAAAAGCATTGAATCTCTTAAAAATTTTCTTGTTAATTCACTAGTAGATGTGATTGGAATTGTTGTTTCTATCAATACGTCAAGTACCATTGGAAAAAAATGGTATAAAAATAAAAAAATGTAATACACGTATCAAAGATATCTCTGGATACTCTATTGAAGTGACTCTATGGAGACATCATTGTGAGAATGAAGGAAAACAAATTCTCAATTTGTTCAGGGAAAGTAAAACAAATGTCCTTTTAATTAAATCTTCTCATTTGCTTTCATGGTCTGGTAAGTCGTTGGATACTATTTTTTCAACCCATGTTCTTAACAATCCAAATTTAACTAAGACTACTAATCTGTTGATATGGTGTATAGGAATAGGAGAAGATCAATCTTCTATTTCTCTAACTAAAGAGCCAACAATACTTGCTAGATTTACAAATCCACAGACAATGTCTACCATTTGTGAAAAAGACTTCCATTCCATGGTTCTTGTTTGCGTAACAACACAAATTTGTAGACTTGATTTGGATAACTTTTATTATCTCTCATGTCAACAAATCGTGGATGGAAAAAAATGTTAAAAAAAAGTTATTCAGAATCATACTGGGACATATGAATGTCCTAAATGTTGTTTTCATATTCCAATATGTGATTTCACCTACATGCTTACTATGGATTTGCAAAATCCATTAGGTGAACTTCACAATGTTACTGCCTTTGAAGGCCCTGCAAATGCTTTATTGGGTGTGGATGTAGAAGATTTTTAGCTACTGCTTACTGAACCCGGTGCAGATAAACAACTTTTGGATAATCTGTATGATTCTGAGTTTGTATTTGATCTAACTATCAAAACATCTTCTTTCGTCGGGCAAGAAAATCAAAGCATAATTGTTCTGGCTTTGAAGCTTGCTTAAGATAGCAGTTTACTTGTAATATTGAACGTATCTAATCATATGTTTATGTATATATGTATATTTGACAATAAACTGTGTCATGTTAATGTTATGTTGTTTCAGTTTTTGTGAAATAAATAAATGTTTTTAGATCTTTTAAAATTATGTAGTACTAGTATACTAAATTTCTTTAAATCTTTATATTATCTACTTTAATATTAGTATATGTTTACATTTTACATTATTATTCTATTTGGTCTAATAACTTGGCATTTACTTTGTGTGAATACAATATGCATAAATCTTATAAAGAATCAATATTTCCAAATTTACCATGATTCTTTAAATTAGATTACATTTCCATATCTCAGTATTGTTTTGAAATTTATGATTTTCAATTATTACAGATATGAATGACAATTATATATGCACTGCATAGAACTTATAAAGAACCAATATTTCCAAATTTACCATGATTCTTTTTTTATTACATTTCCATATCTCAATATTGTATTTAACTTTACGATTTTCAATTATTATAGATATAAGAGAATTATATATGCAATCATGGATAATGAAAATAATGAAAGAGAAGCTAAGTGCAATCATAGAAATCAGATGCAGAGAGCTAGATATGATGCCAAAAAAATTGTTATTAACAAAAGAAGATGAGAAACCTGTCAAAATATCGAACTTGGAATTTCTGCATCAGATGTACATTGTTCGAATACCTCACCTCATTTAGAACCAGTTGAACTTCCAAATTCATATCCTCTACCAAATTATATTATTCAAAATCCTTCCTTGCTAGAACTTCAAATACGTGACTGTATTGAAGATCATACAACATCCATGAATACAACTGACTATATTCTTAGTTCACCTTTCTCTAAAAATTATTACAATGCCAGAAAAGAATTCCGTAGAAAGATAGATGGTATTTCAATCTATAGAAAGTGTTCTATTTGTATGAAAAGATATCTTGGAATTAAAATGTGCATGTCAGACAAAATTTTAATATGCTACAGATGCAATTCAGAAAAAGATGACCATCGGTTCTCAAAGTGGAACAATATGGATCCAGGTGAACAACCATTGTGTTTGAAAATCTGAACACAAATTGAACAAATGCTGATAGCAAAAATAAGTCCTATTTTGCAAGTTACATATGCAAAAGGTGGTCAACTCAAATATAGTGGTCACACTATTTGTTTTCCTAAAAATATTTCCACTATCATAGCATTGTTGCCAAGATGAATAGATGCATTGGATAGATATCATTGTTAACAAAGAGAGTATAGAAAATAAAAAATATAGTTTTTATGTTAGCATATCCCATGTTTATGAAGCATTGAAATATAAAACATTGAATGACTCATACTATAGGGATGTACAAATAGATGAAAATACATTAGCTTGCCTTTACAATATACTGATATTTCAGACCTAATTTTTAATGCAGTGGAAAATAGTCATCCTATTGAAGATAACTCATCCATGTTAGATGAGATAGAAGAAAATGAGTTTGATGAGAGTCTAGGATTTAACAGCTCATTTGTTTGTAATCTACCTGCTCCACATAGAGAAACAAAAGAAATACATTCTTTGTTACATTTAGATGAAGGTCGAACAACATAATCTATTGCATGGCCTCCTATCATGCCTTTTCCTATAAATGAATACACAACTGAAGGTTTATTTGTAATGGCATTTCCAAATTTGTTTCCCAATGGAATGACTGCATTCAAACAACTGCGAATCAAAGAAGTCAAACTCCATGATTATGCTCTTCACCTTCTACGGTACCATGATAACAGATTTGGGTAGCATTCAAGATTCTAGTACTTTATATTGAATATTATCACGCGTCATCGAAGCCAGGCCACAACATCTATATTTTTTCGCAAATAATTGGATGGATCTTTACCTGTAACAATTGTAGATCTTTGTCAAAAGCTATGGGATGTACTTGATGATAAATTGGCAAATCAGCTGATGAGATTTGGCTCTTCTGTACGTGGAACTAGATCTTTTTGGAATCAACAAAGAGAAGAACTAATAGACATGGTTATTCAAATTGGCTATCCTACACTTTTCTTTACCCTAAGTGCTGTAGATACCAAATGACCTAATTTACACAATATCATACCATCCAGCACACCAGCAAATCCATCTATGGCTACATGATGGCGGATACAAAATATTATTGAAAATCCTCATTTGACAGCTATATATATGCATCATAGATTCACTGCATTTCGAGAGGAAGTCTTGGAGAAATTGCTTGGGGCAACTGACTATTGGTACATGTAAACAATCTATTTAAAATGTTATTAATTCCTATGCAATTTCATGTTTATTTATTGACTTAAATTTATATCAGGTTTGAATGGAAAAATAGAGGTTCTCCACATATTCATGGGTTTATCTAGTTGCCAAATGCCCCAGATATTAAAAATTTACAATGGAATAATGATCTATTAGTGCAGAAAGCTTTAGATTACATAGACCAATATGTATCTGCATGGAATCCACAAAGCATACAACAAAGAAATCAAGTGATCTTTTCCAAATCTCTTCAAGATCCTTGTCTGATGACTACATAGATGATATATGCAACAAATGTGGCTTCTGATTATAGTTATTTGGTTAATCCTGTTCAAATTCACACAAAATATTCTCTGCAGACATGTTTAAGAAGGAAAGGTGATGCTATTTCATGCTGTTATAAAGCTCCATGGGCCACAGAAGAAAAATCTAAATTACCACTTACAGGTAAAGCCAAACCTAAACATATAGCAGCACGTAATGATGATTGACTAAACTTACATAACATACAAATGCTTTCCATTTGGAGAGGAAATATAGATTGTCAACCTGTTCTTTCAATTGATGTAGTTATCAAGTATATAGAAAAATATGTAGCAAAAATAGAACAAAAATCAGAAACATATCGTGCAATGTTAAGTAGAATATATTCAACTTTGAATGGTACAATGCTTGCACCAGCTGCACTTCAGAGACTGCTTCTTGAAAATCTTGTTGACCATGATATAGGTGCCCAAGAAACCTGCCATCTTCTACAAAAGCTTCCCTTATCCTTGTGTAGTCAATAATTTGTATCTTTGAATGTGAACCAAAAAAATCTTCAACGTCTACCCATATTAGACATGCCAAAAAGATTATGCCATAACCAAATTGATAATTATATGGCACGTCCACCAAGTTTAGAAATGTTTTCTCTTATTGACATAACCCAAAGATGGACATTTAGAGCTACCCGAATGCAAGACAGATGGAAAGAAAGAAGACCGACTTGTATAGTTAGAGTATCCCCTAGATTTATCAGTATTCCTTCTAGAGAGGACATTTCTTATCCAAATTTTTGCTGGAGTGAAATTTTATTATACAAACCATTCCACAATATTGAAGTAGAATTTGTAGCATCAGATGAAGGAATAATAGAACAATGGGAATCTTTTTCAAGATCATATGAAGCATGACATGTATGTAGAACACATTTAGATGCAGAAGAAGCAGATGATCCAACAAGCCCTACAACAGATCCAGATGCAATGCAAGATAGTATACCAGATGAATGACAAGTTTTATCTTGTTTATATCCAGGCATGCCTATACATTTGAATGATTTAGATATGATTGGATATCAAGATTTTGATTCAGGAAATAGTTGGTTGCAAAATAATATTACTCCTTTACAAAAAGCTATAGCTACAAATTTCATTCAATCAAATCAAGAAATCTTTCAACAGAATCTAGTTATGCACCAACAAACTTATTATAAATTGTTTGTCCAACAACAAAAAGCATATGATATGATGATATCACATAGCCAAAGAAGTATTGTACAAAAACCATTACAACTAATTGTACAAGGCATTGCTGGCACTAGAAAATCTCATCTGATAGCTCAAATCAAAGCTAGTCTCACTCAATCAGTACCCAATAGACAGTCACCTGTTCTACTTCTTGCACCAACATGAGTTGCAGTATTTAACATCAAGGCATCTACAATTCATTCAGCTCTACACATTCCTATCAAAGAGATGGTACAATTACAAGGTCAATAACTGACAAAGTTACAAGAAAATCTGTATTATGTTCAGTACATTATTATAGATGAAATGAATTTTACTGGTCCTAAATTATTTGAAAGAATTGATATTAGATTGAGAGAAGCATTTCCAAATAGAAACCATATTCCTTTTGGAGGTCGTTCAATCATTCTCTTTGGTGATTTGGGTCATCTTCTTCTAGTTAAAGATATTCCGATGTATACTTCAAATTCATATGGTGGACAATTATGACAATCATTTAGAAAAGTAATCACTTTAGAGGATAACTTTCACCAAAATGGTAACACAGATGTTCAGTTACAATTTTGTTCTCTTCTTACAAATCTAAGAAATGCAAAACCAACAATTGAAGATTGGACTCTACTCATGTCACAGACAAGTACTGCTCTCAGTAAAGAGGAACAAGAAGATTTTCATTCTAAAGTACACCTTTTTGCAACTAATGAAATGGTAGCTCTTCATAATAAGCGTATGTTATTATCTCTACATCAACCTGTGGCTCTCTCAATAACAGAACAACAAAAAGATTTTGAGAACTCGAATGCAGATGAAGAACAACTTCAATCTCACATTCTTTTATGTATTGGGCAACAAGTTATGATATGTACTAATTTATGTGTGCAGACAGGGCTAGTTAATGGTGCTATAGAAGAAATCAAAGCTATTATATATAACGATGGTGAAAAGCCTCCTCAATTGCCATTGATGGTTGTGGTTCAATTTTTTAACTACATTGGTCCAGCTTGGGATGATACTAATCTAAAGAATATTCCTATCACACCAATTAAAAGGGGTTACCGCTGTCAAATACCTCTGCGCATGTCATGGGATTTAACAATACACAAATCACATGGTTTGTCGCTTGTAAAAGAAAAAATTAACATTGGAAGCACAGAAAGATAAGGATTAACCTTTACAGCTCTTTCAAGAGTTCATGAACTTTTAGGAGTTCGTATTCATCCAACTTTCAGTTTTGAAAGATATTCACACATGCAACAAAGTGCAAATGTGACAAGGCGAAAAGAAGAAGAAAGACGCTTAAACGTGTTAACAGAATATTAACACATTTTTGTATCATTATTGTATATTCTTCATTGAAATCAAAAATATGTATACATGATTCTTAGATTATGAACTCTGAAGTTGCAGAACATACAGTCCTTTTAAAATAGGTATAACTTAGTAACAATAACCATTTTATGGAAAACTGTACTGTCTTTTGAGACTCAGCGACTGTAGTCTATTTTGTTGTTGCTGAAATAATTATCATATACTGCTTTCATTCAAATAGAAATACAATAGATATTTCTATTATCAAAATTGTAATAATTATGTTTACTCTTTGAAATAGCTATAGTATACTTTATTGACATGTGAAGCAGTTTTAATTGAAATTTCAAGCATACATTCGAATGTCTTTAACTCTACAAAGATGATCTAAATTACCAAACAAAATCATTGGATGACCAATTCTCTCAATCTCATATCAATTCTTTTAAATAATATAGGATCAATCAAAGAAAACAAAATCAAATGCACAAAGGGTCAATTATGTTTGCACCACTTTTCAACACCTTTATCCTTCCAATGAAAAAGAATTTCAATTTGATATTGTTTTTTATATAAGGCAACAAATTTTGCTATGAACAAATTTACAGGTCCACACATGACTAATGAATGATGCAATACCAGAAATACAATAGACCAAACTTTAAATGAAGATACATCAAATCAGAGAAGTCAACTTATTCAACCAAATATAACATGTTATCAAAATATAGTACCCAAATTTAGAAGTTTAGTTCAACAAATAGAAACCCCTACAATAGTCAGAATTTAGTTTTATATTGAAAGTTTAAAATTTACATCATGATAAACATTACATGAATAGGCAAGTTTCTAACATCATCTTCAGTCAAATTATATGATAACAATTTATAGAAACCTAATGCCCTAAATCTAAAAAATATTCAACCAAAACTAGTTTTCATATAATTCCATCAATCATAGACAGAGTAACAAGTTTACCAAATAAATCTCGAAGAGAAGCAGACCTAAAATATTGTATTTTGACTTCATAAATCATCAACAATTCATCAAAGTCAATATTTTGTAAACCAATAGAGGAGTCATTTAATGAAATCACTTCTCTGATCTTATCATTTATAATACTTATAATATCTTCTCATATATATCATTGACACCTCTTCATACTGCATTATAGTTCCTACCCACTTCTATAATGATATAATCATACATAAAAATACCTAGTCACTAACCATGACCTAAGCAATGGTGCAAATACTAGATATATAGCCTTCAATTTCTTTACCAAACAAAAATTATCATTGTCCAACCAGCGACGACAAAAATAAAAAACTGGAATTTGGGCATGGTTGAAAAAAGTTCTCAATTTTTATGGCTTGCAGTTTGGTCAAATTGTTGTGATCAAGTACATAGCTAAGTTTTATTTCAACATTCAAATATTTGGAAAAATTGTTGTGTGATAAATACCAGTGGAGAAAACAAACATTGGTCAGATGGGAGACACCCTTGTACCAAAATGTGCAGTTTGAATCAACCAATACACAATAACTTAATGACTGTATAACAAAACAAGGTTATTAATAATGTTGATGTTATCAAGATATTGCTCATTGTTTAATAGAAATTGCACATTTTTGAACAAAAGTGTCTTTCATCTAACCAAATTTTGTTTTCTGCACTGATAACTTTCACATGACAAATTTTCCTAATATACGAACCTTCAAATAAAACTTATCTATGTACTTGATCATAAAAAAATCACTCATTTGGAAGTCATAGAAATTAATATATATTTCTCAACCATGCCCAAATTCTTGTGTTTTATCAACATCCAATAATTCCACTTCCCATTGTTGCCCATTTCGGCCTAGCAAAAGCATATGTTCATCTTGGTCTGTTATAAATGGTGAAACAAATGAGATATGCCTTGCATTCATAGTTCTCACATCTCGATGAATACATGTTAGCTTTGCAGATTAACAACAACTGTCAGATAAAAAGAAAACTGTCAGTCTTTTCCAAAAATTTAACTGACAACAGTCAAAACAATTAAAGCACATCTGTGACAAATCTAAGAAAGGTTTTCATAATTAATACTCTTCCAAATTGTATACAAAGTCCAATAATAGTATTGAATGCAAAGTTTTGGATCATCGAATTTATATGCCAGTGACTACTAAATCCATTGACCATGATAAGTGTGAATCTCTATTCTCTGAACCAACAGAAAAACTTAAGACCAACTTAAAAATTAATCTTTCCTTTCAGTAATGAATATAAAATTAGACATATTTAACAAATTTTACTATAATCAAAAGTTATACTTAGCTATAATTCATTCATGTTATATTTTACCATTTTTTAACTATAATTTATTATTATTTTATTAATAGTTATAAGTTACTAGATATATTTAACATCTTTTAGGTAAAATTATGCTATTCATGATTAAATTTTCTAATCGAATGCAATGTTTTAAATTATCAGATTTAGTTAGCGGCTTTTGAAAAAACCATAAATTGTAACATTTCGGCTCTAAAAAGGGATTGCAAAGCTATGAATTAACTTGCCAGCAACCCAAGTTAGGTTCATGGTTTACGAGACACGTGTTGCTTATTTCTTCATTTCTACCTATTTTACTTTCTACAGGGTTGACGAATTCGTCACAAGTGGTACTTTCTTCCATTTTACTTTTTCTAGCACTGACGAATTTGTCAAAACTGAGAGAAGTACGAGGCAGTGGCAGTTCGAGTGCATTTTGATGACTCACCCATTTACTAATGTGGCATTAGATTATTATATTTTACAGGAAGCTGGCGAGATGACAAGGACAGAGTTGGCAATGTGGCACCCTGTCGCCTGTGCGATAGATGAACACAACGCTGAAGGACAATTTTAGAGATCTGGCGATAAGTTTAGTCAACGAATCCCAAAATAGTTTGCCCGTTATAGAACACATTTGGAGAACTGGAGATAACCTTGGTCTCCAAATCTCCTAGTTAAATTAGTTAGGTCGCAAACATCTCACCAATGGGAGGATGCCTTCGTCATGCATTCTCCCAAAAATTTGTTATATGGAACATCAAAATACTTTAAATATGCACCTTTTCACTTTCACACGTGGCATCGGAGATATGCTTCACATCTAAAATAAATGTTTAAAAATCCATCTTAGCGTTAAAGGCTATATCAAGAGTAACATTAAAGCTATCTTTACACATCTTTTATTTAACCCTTCAATGATTTAATTCAACTCGGAGTAGTAGATAGATAATTATTGTAAGGATGGCTCTGCAGAAGTCCATCACATCGCTTTAATGACATTCCTCAAAATATCATCTACTGCAATTTTAATGTTATGAGTGCAAAGTACACTACAACATCACCCTATTCTTTTATAAAATGTCAAATAATATTGACAATTAAAATACTTGCAAAGAAACAGTTGATAGAACATCATAACAACATACAATAACATGAAACTTCAAGAGAAGCCAACAATAGAAGAGAAGAGGAAGGGAAGTCACAACAATATCTAGTATTTAAACTAACTTACAATATTTACATTCATTTTTGAACATTCTTAACCTCCTTCATTTCTTGCATATTTTGTTTATTTCAATACCTAAAACTATTTAAGAAACGTCATTGGAAAAAAAATTACACTAATACAGATAGCTATCAATATGTTGAAATTGATTTGAACCAATATAATCTGAACAAAATATCCTGTAGGCTAAAAATATGTTGATTTGATTATTATTGAAATGAAACAATGATAGAATTTACTCAATAGTAAAATGATTTGAAAAGTTGTCCTCAAAATTTTGAAAAGGGCAAAATTAGGGTTATAAATCCAATGCTCCACCTTTCCCAAAATTCTTAGTTTTTTAACAATAATAGAATACACATTTATTTCTCTAATAAAGAAGTACAGAAAAAATTTGTTTTTCATTATAAGTTACATATTACTTCTACATAATTTCCTTCTTTGTAAGGCATCACAAAATGACCAAGAATCAGTTGGTTTTCATTTGCTTATTAATATTTTTTGAACTATGTTGTAGAAATATTACGACAGAGAACAATTGTCATTAATGACTTCTTTCAACACATGCAAATTCATAGATTACATGAAGAAGATAGAATTTTAGGATATTTAGTGCAAAAGTTACTAGAAGAAAAAGACTAATAACATCTCGTCCAGTATCAGAAAGAAATTTATTCCACTTTTATAGAGAACCATATATTTCAAAATTGGAGTCTTGTGACACATGCAATCCAACACAGGTTCATCATGTCCCAAGAGAAATATGGTTTCAACCAGCATCAATAGCATCTGAAAGTGAATACTCTTCTTTGATAAATGGCACAGGTCAATTATGGATAGAGAAACTGCTTCAAACTCCACAAACCAATACAACTACTTTACAAAACCTTTTCTATCATGGTCAAATGTATCGCTTTCATTTTGCATCGAGGTCAGACACATTATGGAACAAACAAGTCATACAAAGATGGGGACCACATGGCTGTTACTTATGTAGACCCATACGTGAACCTATTAAAAAGATTGTAAGGGAGAAAATACCTACATGGACCCAAACCACTTGTAAACTCTACCCAAATATTAATATTCATACAAAGAACTGGGGTGTACTACGTCAAACATCTGAACATCTGTACTGGTTCAATGATTTGAATCCCATGAATGGTCAACCCATCGATCCTAATGTAATGCTTTAAGACTATAAATTTTCTCAATTTGCAAAATACTAGATCTGTACTACTTGTGTATAACGAGATCGATGGAGGCCTACCTCCTTGAACAAATCCACAATATTTGTTTACAATCGCAATGCATACAATTTCAATTTTCTATACAAAATCTAAAACTTTTTACAAATGTGAAAATACATCTCACTGTTTTAAATGGAAAATAGCTATATCAAAAAATGTTAACATTTTTCCCAATATTGTTAAATATCTTTTAAATACATTTGTACTGAGGTACCTAATAGTTGTTCAATTATGTCGATGAAAGCTATCTTTGCAAGTGGTGTTTAACTTTATAATCAAGATACCATCTAAACTCATAGCATATGTGTGGGTAGTATTTGCTAGCTATGCATGGATCATATATCAACATAGGCTTATATATCTTATAACTTGATTAAAATTACAACATACAGATAATAATTTATAATATGTTGAAATGAAAAATCACATTATATCATTTACATTTAAATGTGCATGGCTATACTTATAAAGTCCCATTGACATGCTAGAATTTCAGGATTGTTAGCACAAAGGTTACTAGAAGAAAAAAGGCCACTAACATGTCATCCACTATCACAACGAATTTTTTTCCACTTTTACAGAGATCCATATATTTCAGAATTGGAGTCTTCTGACACATACAATCCATATATTTTAGAATTGGAGTTTTTCTATTTATACAATTTCTATTTCAGCATTGTTTTTGATAGAAAAAGTAGCAAAAGGGTGCTGGCCTGAGGAACATAAGGACTAGAGGCACATTAACAACATATTAATGGCACTAGTTATAAGCATTTTAACAGTAGAAAGAACAAGGTCTAATTTGCCTCTATCAAAAACAAACATAATAGTTCCTTTCAAAAAGATTAAACCAGAGTATCTAAAGTGAATAGTAGTAATTAAAGTAACAGTTATAAGCCACTCAGGGCTATACCAAGGGCTAGGCAAAATAACCTTAAAACAGGAACCCAAAATGGAGAAATTAGGGCCATGCCCAAACAAAAATAAGAACCTCATGAGAAACAACAACTAATTTTTTCCACCCAGATGTTTGGACAATAGGGTCTTGGCCCACTCCTCCTGCAAGAAGAGGAAGAGATCCTTATTGTCATCATCCGCCTCTAGTTTGCTCCCCACTAGTTTTTCCTGCATAGTGCAGAGGGTCATGTTGGAATTAGGAGACATAGGTACTGAGAGGGGAGGGGTGAATCAGTGCCTTCAAAACTTTACTTGTAAAACCTTTCAAATCTATAACTGTATACTTGTGATAACTGATCAAAATAACTTGAATACAATTGCATAAATCAATTATCTAGTTAACCTCAGAAAGTATACAACATGAAATCAATATGACAATCACATAACACAAATATTTTGGTAATGCAAAAACCCTTGTTAGAAGGTAAAAACTGCAGTGGGGATGACACCCACAAATTCTTCACTACTGCAGATAGAAAAGGTTTGCCTGTTAAGGCTACAAGTTTTTGATCACTTCTGGTGATCTTACCCTGTTAGGAGTAACATATTAGATTAGCTAGATCTACCTAGTTATAGGATTTAACAACACTAAATGAAGTGTGTACTTAGTTAAGAGATTTATACAAAGACTGTTAAGTCTACTCAGTTAAGAGATTTCACCAAAAACTCTATCACAATTGTCAGAAAGTAATAGGTAATTATTTGCTAGTTGACAACTCAATTTTTTGAAACAAATCTATAAGTGCTCATTAAAATATCACCTTATCTGTGATGGTTTCCTTCTCTGTTGTGCTCGGTAGCCTTCATTGATTTTGCTCAATCTGATATCCTCTCTGCTCTGTTCTGCTCGGTAAACTGATTATCTTGAAGATAGGAAAATGTCTTCAAGTGCTCCGTGATTCATATATATTAGTTCACCCAACCTTATAAAATGGTGTGAACATATACAATACATAGTGTTCTATTTTACCACTTTAGCAAAAAATTAGGTTACAAAAATAATCATAACCCTAAGATCTACGGTGCAAAATAACCTAGATCAACTATTACAATAAGATAAGCATTACATTTAATGAGTATATTTTACAATAAATGATCCTCGATCTTGGTAAACCATTTTACGATCTGTTGTAACCATCTTCATAGAATAATGTGCCATTTTAGATTACTATGCCATTTTTTGTTATCATCGGTAAACACTATCTGCTCGGTGTATACTGCGATGCTCGGTGTTTACTGACTGTCGGTGTCGATGTCACTGGTGCTTGGTAAACTATGTGATGCTCGGTGTAAAAGGCTTTACCGACTGCTCTATCTTACTTCTAGTTATCGACTGCCTCAATATAAGTAACCGACCGACCTGTTTAACATCCTTTGATACTAATGACAACCTTAAATGCTCAATAGAGATTAACAATCTCCCCCTTTGGCATTAGTATCAAAACTTCAAAATGTATATAGACAAAATGTTTCTATATATTCCTTATGTCTCCACCATATACATATCCACAAAGGTTTCTAGGTACAAAGTACTCCCCCTCGGTGCATGTTCTCGGTAGTATGTAATATACATATCAAAGTATACTTATTTGGCATATACATGGTTTTCCCCCTTTTTAATAATAATGCCAAATGCAAAAAAAAAAATATAATGTATACTTACATCTTATAAAAAATGTGTGGATGGGTTTTCTTTACAGACTCCAAGAGGTTGTCCCATTCCTCTTTCAAGTTGGTAAGAGCAATATGCTCAAGACCGACTTGTGCATGCATGTCAAAGATATTATCCAACACTGAAATTTTTGGTGTGCCACAAGTTGTTCAGCTTTGACAATGTGAGCTTAAAATTTTTTAGGTAAGGAGTGAGTTCTGTTTGTAACTCTATAACCTAATCAGTGATGTGTGCTTCTTGTTTCCTTAAATTTTCTATTAGCTACCGGAGTTCCTGAACTCAGTTAATATGCTTTAAGAAAGCAGTTGGCTTAGCGATAGCTGCTTGTGTACTTAATTGCACCTCTACTTTTAAATCTTTTATCTTTTCACTGACTTCTACAGTGAAGGTGTCTAAAGTACAAAGCTTGATTAGAAGTTGATAGATTATTTGGGTGATAGATTTTACCTCTGTAATGACCTTAGATAATTTTACCTTATTCAGTGCCACTTATGTGCTAATCCTTGCTACCAATTTGTTCTGAATCTTTGATTCTGCCTGTTCTTCAATTCTTTTGTCCGCATCTATATCAAGGGAATTGATTTTGTCGGTGAGTGTGGCAAGTTGATCTATGATGGGAGTATTCTCATCAATATTTTTTTCTGGTATGATTTGTTGCAGAATATCCCGTACATCATTTAACACTTCTTTACATTTGTGTTCTTGCCTTAACTTCTCTTATGCCGCTTTCCTTGAACATAATTCCCCATACCTACTTAGTTCCTCGGGGCTTAGGGTTCTCGGGTCACATTCTGGTATAATGATAACTTCATCAATGGTGACCGACCCTTTGGCTTTCTTCTTCTTCTTCTTCTGGGCAAGACCCGACTTCTCACTTATGACAATAGTTTTTTCTTCATTTTTGAAAGTATCTTTCCCAGTTGACACTGTATCATCCTTCTTCAGCTCCTCGGTAGATGGTGTGGGAGTCTCGGTTGTAGTGTTAGGTGGGTTCATCTCGGTGGAATTTGTTTCTTCTGGTTCCTTTGTTTCTGTAGACTGTGCCTCTAGTTTGTTAGGGTAATTTGTATCTGCAGGTTGCTCGGGTGCTTGAATCTCAGTTGTATCTTTATTTGGTTCAGGATGAGACACATCGGGTTGTACTTGTGAAATTATTTCAAATACCTTTGCAAGTACAGGTAGTTCACCCGGTAGAGATGTGAGCACACTATCAGTGTCTAATGCTTCATCTTTGTATGGTGCAATTGTCACATCTTTGTCATCCTCATCATCAGGATCACCGTTAGTGATGTCCTCAATGAGTGCATCATTATCGGGTTTTCTTTTGCAAGTGGATCTTAACTTGATCCGGTGCATCCTGTGAAATTTTGATTTCTTCCTTTTGTTCGGTGATATCAATTACCTCGGTAACTGATATACCGGTGTCTTGTATTTTCTTTCCCTTGTCATCATCAATAAAAATACCTTTACCTTTTGAACTGTGTCTCTTCTTAGAAAGTTTCAGGAATGCTTCTTGTTTAGCTTTCTCTTTTGCTTTCAAAATTGATGTCCATAGAGAATCACATATGACATCCATATCATCCACATTCTCGTCCATGATTTGCATAGCTCTATTCTTGACTAGAAATCTAGCCTGATATTTTGTCATGTATTCACTTACCACAGCATAGCTAAAGTGTGAGGCTACACGGCTTAGTGACCATTCTCTTTTCCTTTTCTCTGTATCTAGTGCAATAGCCCATCTCTCACTTATTTTGTCATCAAGTTCTTTTGGCAATTGACATGCAAATTCCATTGGTACTTTCTTGAACTTGATCATCATCTGGATGACATCATGTTCTAGCTTTGTCTTGTCCTCAATTGACATTTTGTCAAATTTGCCTATGCCTGGATTGGTAAGATTTCCAATCTCAATTATATCTTCAATTATTTCTTCTATTGTACTTTCCCTATTATGAACTAACTTGAATTGATTAGGATCATTTTCAGTGTCAGTCTCCTCTATATCTTCTTTACGTCTTATGTATTTCCTCTTTTTCTTCGATGGCTCAGCTACTTTCTTGGTCTTTCTCTTAACATATTTTCATGTCAGTGTAGCTGCTCTTCTTTTTGCTACTTTTACTGCTTCTACTCACTCGGTGGATTGTGCAGTAGTTGATGAACGTGTCTTCATTCCTTCAGGTTCTGGTAGTTGCATTTCTTGTTCATCATTTGTGGGAGGAACTGATGTTTGATCCTTGTCTTTGTCTGACTCGGTTTCCTCGCTATCATAGGGCTTGTTAGCCAACTGTAACTAACCTTCGGTTGCTTGATCAACCGGTGACTCCTTAGGTGAGTCAGATGTAGTTCCATATTTTTCTATGAGATCTTTTCTCATTTTCTTTGCCCTTCTTGACATTTTACCGATCTCTATGTCTGTTGTGATTCTAGACTTAGCTTCCTCATATACACCAAACCTACTGGCATTGATGTCTATCGGTAATGCCAACAATGCATTGATAGATTTCAAAGCGAAATCATGATTCATTTCATATCCCATCGGTGCTAGCCATTTTGTTCTTGGTTCTATTGCCTTTATCATTAAGTGGTCTGTGATGACTACAAAGCATATATCATCTTCAAATTTACTTACTAATTCCTTTGGAATTCTACTCCTTTGTTGCATTTTGGTTTGAAATTCTATGAAATATGCATTGAATTCCTTATTTAGATTATTTCCTAGACTTTTCATCATTTCACCGATTTGAGCAGTTATCAGTTTGTCTGATTGCCAGTTTACTTTACTGATACTTGGTACATATTTTTGTAGATAGAGAAATGTATAGAAAAGAAGTGATCCATACTTACATGTATTAGACTTCTTTGCTTTTATTGTTTTCATATTGTCATGTAGTTGGTGTAGTAGTAGCTCGACAAGATCAACTTGGTGATCTTTCTTCACAATTTTGTAAGCCATGTCCATGGCACTGCAGGGTACACTATTTGGTCTGCTAGATTGGAATATCTTGTACCCTATGACATGAGCTATAAATTACCACTGGATCTTTGATAGTTGATATTTTCAGTGCCCTACCATCCCATTGAGCTCTAATGTTCTTTTCTACGTTAGGACGAGATGAACTTCGAAAGGCTTTGGCTTTGTCAGTTGTAGGGTACCTAGTAACCCTATTGATAATCTTCTTAGTGACCTCAACAGGTTTATCCAACCAAAATTTGCCATCATGAAATTTGCTTAGCACAATTCCTAACCAGTCATTGTGGAATGATTGCGGGAAGAATGTAAAACACCATAATCCTGACTCCTCAATCCTCTTATATTCGGATTTGATCTTTCCATCCGGTCCACATATTTTTTGATAAGTAGCAATGGTCTCAAAATCACATACTTCACTGATCTTGCAGTGAATATAGGCCCTAACATCTTCTGTTAACAAAACCTTATCTAGTATACTAGAAAATGTGCCCATATCATTTGTTTGTGCTGCAACCTTGGGATGAGGTTAGAATTTCTCCTCGGCAAAGTGTGCCCTAACAATTAATTCCACTTCCTCCTCAATGTTCTACGATTTTCTTGCAGTCGATGTCGATGCCATAAATTATTTCTAGGATTTCGGCAAGCAAATAGATAACCAGTGTTTGATAGGCAGATGAACTTACTCATTATCATCGAAGATTTGTCATCAGTTCAATCTACAGTAGCTTGGAATCTTTTCTAGAAATCTTTAGCTCAAACTCTTCTCTTTAAAATCTCTATTCTTTGAAATCACAATGTAATAATGAACTCTGTTTCTGCGTATTTATAGATTTTTTGATATTCCCACTCAAACTTTGATGCATTAAATGCGTGACCTAACTTTTGATATGAAACAACTGTCATCTTGGTTAATATAGAATTTCTTCATCGATTTGCACTGTTGTCGGTTAACCTTGTATAGTGATTACCGATGGGTAACCAACTCACGTTTCTTCTTTTACCGACTATATAACATTTGTAAACTTATAACACATAAACCATGATGCATCTTTATTCATGTAGATTTGGTATTTGTACATCATATATAAGGAACTGTATGTAAAATGTGATCATTTAAAATGTTAGTTCCATACATACCTTTGTCATCTTAAGTGGAGGTACCGATGTCACCCAATCCAGTGGATGAGGTTTCACCGACAGCGTTACTTGACTCAGCATTCTCATTAGATGCCTTCTTCCACATTGTGTTCCTTAACTTCATAATTTCTACAATGTTATATCCACTCTCAAATATATGGTTTTCATCAGGTGCTCGGTCTCTGTAGTTCTTGCTTACATGACCAACCTTGTGATAGTGCATACATGCCATTCCTGCATTTGTCCAGTTTCTTGATTGTCCAATCCGACTCTTTCTGTAATAGTTTTTTGCAATATGTCCATACCGACCACATACAACACAATTAGTCCATGTATTATAATCCCAAACATATGAGTTACCTTGTCTCTTTGGTTGATATGGTTTTCGTTGTAGTTTCTCTTTAGGTGTCCAGACTTGTTTCATTTTTGCCTTGTAGTCCCTTGCAGTGTGTCCATGCTTATTACAAGTATAGCATATTTTCTCCTCAATAGTATTATTAGCAATGTCATTCTTCTTAGCTCTACATTCATAAGCTGGATGTCCAAACTTACCACGATAATAACAATATCCATTGAATTTAGGAATGACAGGAGGTTTACCTTGTGCTTTGCTTCTGCACACATTAGATGTATGTCTTGATTTTCCACAGTGGTAACATATCATCACTTTAGGTTTCTGACTTTGATTGTTGTTGACTTCTTCAGCTTGTTGTGATGTTTCTCCTTCACCAGTGTAACCTATACCGGCTCTGCTCCCGAATCTTCTTTGATTAGTCAGCAAATCATCAATCTTTTAAGAACTATCCTCAGCTATCTTCATCATCTCATTATGTTGCTTTTGTGTCTTTATTTCATTTCTCAATTTTTCATTATCTTCTCTGAGTATTGCAACATCTTCAAGTCTTCTTGATAATTCTCCATTTACTCGATTCATTTCTTGATTAACTGTCATCATCTGATTTAATACTTGGAAGTGACGATTAGTGAGTCTCTGTATTTCACTTTCTTTTTCTTGAAGTTGTTTAGTCATCAGTCTTCGGTCTTCAATAGCCAGATTCTGATCTTGTTTAGCTTGTCTAGCATTGTTCATGATTTCCACCATTCTCACCATTTGAGATTCATGACCGATTTGAAGTGCTTTCACGTGCTCAGATAGATGCTGATTCTTTTCAGATAAATTAGAGATTATACTTTCGGATCCATCAAAGATGCTTCCAGATCTTGATCCAATATGATCAAATATTTCATCAATAGGTTCTTCATGATAACTAATTTCATTCAGCTGAATTGCAAGGTTCTTCCTTTCAACCAGTAATTTCTTCAGTTCTTCCTTGGCTTGTTTATACTGTTCCACAAACATCTGCATTTGTATTTTCTAATTCTCAATAGTCTTGTCAAGCTTGTATCTCTCCATGAATTGGATCTTTAGCCTTTAGTGGTTAGAATATTCAACAAGAGAACTAAGCTCTGATACCAATTGTTGGAATTAGGAGAGATAGGTACTAAGAGGGGAGGGGTGAATCAGTGCCTTCAAAAATTTACTTGTAAAACCTTTCAGATCTATAACTATATACTTGTGATAACCGATCAAAATAACTTGAATACAATTGCATAAATCAATCATCTAGTTAACTTCAAAAAGTAAACAACATGAAATCAATATGAAAATCACATAACACAAGTATTTTGGTAACACAGAAACCCTTGTTAGAAGGTAAAAACTGCGGTGGGGATGACACCCACAAATTCTTCACTACTGCAGATAGAAAAGGTTTGCTTGTTAAGGCTACAAGTTTTTGATCACTTTTGGTGATCTTACCCTATTAGGAGTAACATATTAGATCAGCTAGATCTACCTAGTTATAGGATTTAACAACACTAAATGAAGTGTGTACTCGGTTAAGAGATTTATACAAAGACTGTTAAGTCTACTCGGTTAAGAGATTTCACCAAAAACTCTATCACAATTGTCAGAAAGTAATAGGTAATTATCTGCTAGTTGACAACTCAATTGTCTAAAATAGATCTATAAGTGCTCATTAAAATATCACCTTATTTGTGATGGTTTCCTTCTCTGTTGTGCTCGGTAGCCTTCATTGATTCTGCTCAATCTGATATCCTCTGTGCTCTATTCTACTTGGTAAACTGATTGTCTTGAATATAGGAAAATGTCTTCAAGTGCTCCGTGATTCATATATATTAGTTCACCCAACCTTATAAAATGGTGCGAACATATACAATATATAGTGTTCTATTTTGTTGCTTTAGCAAAAAATTAGGTTACAAAAATAATCATAACCCTAAGATCTACGGTGCAAAATAACCTAGATCAACTACGACAATAAGATAAGCATTACATTTAATGAGTATCTTTTACAATAAATGCTCCTCGATCATGGTAAACCATTTTACGATCTATTGTAACCATCTACATAGAATAATGTGCCATTTCAAATTACTATGCCATTTTCTGTTATCATCAATAAATAGTATATAATCTGCTCGGTGTATACTGTGATGCTCGATCTTTACTGATCGTTGGTGTCGGTTTCGCTGGTGCTCGGTAAACTGTGTGATGCTCGGTGTAAAAGGATTTACTGTCTACTCTGTCTTACTTCTAGTTACCGACTGTCTCAGTATAAGTAACCAGCCGACCTGTTTAACATCCTTTGACACTAATGACAACCTTAAATGCTCAATAGAGATTAACAGGTCATAGATGAAGCATGCATGACCTTAAGAGAAAATTTGTTAGTCATCAAAATGTGATTCTTGAGTTCCTGCATGTCTTGCTTGATGTCAGTAATCTCTTTGTCCAATCTAGAAAACCTCAGCTTGAGGGCACCCTTAAGCTTGTCATTGTCTTGCAGAAACCCGGGGTTGTGCTCAGTAGTGGGGGCTTTGGTCTGGTGATCATGAGGTTTAGCCAGAGGTGGGGTAGGGCTATCAAGAGTCTCTATGGTTTATCGAGGGTTGAGAGGGAGGTGTTACTAGTCCTGTTCGGACTCATGTGGCATCAGAGGATCCCTTCATGGACTCAGTTTCTGACAAGGACTTCTCTTTAGAGACTATTTCCAAGATTCTAGTTTTACACTGCTCCTTCACAATTCTGTTGGATTAATGGCGACCCGAGCCACTTAAGTCAACCTCCAGCTTGACCTAGCTCTCCAATATTCTCCATTTTTTGGGCTTTCATTCAGTCTTAGGATTACTGTCAGACTCCTTTTGATCTTTAGTCTCTAAAGATTTAGAGACATGGGACTCCTCATGATCCTCCCTCCTATTGAAAGGATTTTTCACACATTTTTTGCAGGTTCTACCATCATTAGGGACAAGATATACCTCCAGGATAACTTGGATAGAATGGGAGGTGGATTGAGTGGGGTTGTCAGTTTTCACTGGGGAATCCTCCTGGGCTACCTCTTGGATGAATGGGGGGGTGGGGGCAGAGGGAATATAGCCTTATGGAAATGGTAAATATAGATTAGGAGACCCTGATGGAGAATATGGATTGATTTATCAGGGTTTTCCCTAATATCCAAGATATTGCTTTCAATGGAATGCAGGAGATAAAAGGGAATGGATATTAAGTCCCTATTTCTAATGTGATTAAGAAAAGGTAAGTGGTAATAGTAGAACACCATAAATTTACCTTTCAGGGTGAAATACTTCATCACGATGAGACATAGCTTGGGCCAGAACTTCAGAAGTAATTCACGGTTGAAACCCCCTGACTTCTTGACTAGTTCCTCTCCCTCTCTAAAAAATTGGCTGAGGCTGGTAGGGTCAGGTGTCCGACTAGTTTTTTTATACTTTCTCCCTTTCATAAAGAGCCTCATTACCTTAGCAATGACCTCCAAATTAATCTAGAAATGGATGCCTCCAACTGAAACTTTCCTATTGTTCTAGGACGAGATGAACTGTTTGGATATCTGCTCATCGTGACCACCTCTCATGCACTCCATAAAACTCTAGATACCACTCTCTTTATAGTAGTGGGTTACTAGAGGGTCTAAGTTGAAGGCCTCATCAATCTTATCTAGCTTGATGCGAAGAGTGTTGCCTCCCATGTCGATACTCTCCTTCTCATGCGCTAGAATTTCCTAAAAACTGAAGGGCCGAACTTCTTGACAAAGAGTATAAAACTAGTTGTTTTGATTTAGCCATTTCGAGAAATGGTTATACTCAAAAGGTTGGCCTTGGGTGAAATTTTGGGATCCAGGCTTCATACTGCAATATCTAATAGATCTCCAAGTGCCATAATTAGCAATAACAACAGGGTTGCACTTAATGTCCTTGTTAGCCAAGGAAGCCCACCAATGCGGACAACTATCTCTCCACATGCTTGAAAGGCATTTATGATTCTTTATGGGGTTTTGGGCATTCCTTTTCATAATCACAAAAATCACCTACTTGTACGCTGACACGTGATCCAAGTAGGATTCCTAATAAACATGACAACTTGGCTCATTTTAAATATCAGTAGTAACATTCATTTCCCCTCTGATAAGTTGCCGAGTCACCTTAAGTAGTTCGCTGACCACCCTCCAATTGTTAAGTTTGGTTTTCTTGAGGCCAATAGTAGCCATTGAATCTGCTACTGCATTTCCCTCCCTATACATGTGGGCAATAGTCATACATTGGAAATTGTTGAGTAGCTCATGAATTTCCATCATAATGGAGCTAACCTACCACCCCACATTAGCTCTTCTTTTTATAGCCTCCACCACCACTTTGGAATCCCCCTCAATTTCCAGCAGTCTGATGTTCATTTGGATGGCAAATTTAATCCCCCATAGAAGAGCCATGCCCTTTGCTTGGTTAACAGTGCATTTGTTGAGTCACCTTGCATAAGCCAAGAGGCAAGTGCCATTATGGTCTCTTAACACACCTCCCCCACCCTGAGTGAGGTTATTAGCTGCCCCATCAAAGTTTAATTTGGTCCATCCTCTGAGTGGGGCAGCCCATCTGGTAGCTTTTCTAGCTCTCAGCTTGGAGTCGTCGAACTTGGAAAACCCAACCAGCATGTTCCATTTGTCAGCTATTTTGACTTCCCAGATAGTGAGGGGTGTTGAGGAAATTTTCCACCTAGCCACACTTGCGTTCTCACAAAGGAGCTTGGTACCAAGATAGAGACAAGTCTTAGACTGGTTACTAGCCTCCCTAAATATCCTATTGTTCCTTTCCTTCCAAATAGTCTAGCAGATGTGTGGGGGCAACATTCGCCAAAGGAGTTGGAGAAGGGGATGATTGGAGGGGGATCTCCATTAAGTGAATTGATGCACATCATTACCCAGAGCCCATGAGATTCCCAATCTACCAATCACCTCTTGCTAGATGCTAGTGGCATAATCACATTGTATAAATAGGTGGTTCACCATTTCCTCCTCCTTTTTACATAGGACACACCTGTTCACCATGGAGAAGCCCCTTTTTATAAGATTATCCTAGGTTAGAACTTTACTATGCATAAGGGTCCACCAAAAGAAATTGATTTTCGGTGTGAGCTGAGGGATCCACACCTTCATCTAGTCCCTTGGATTATTCTCTTCCTTCAGAATAGGTTGTAAGCACTTTTAATCGAGAAGGTACCAGCTTGGGTAGGGGCCTAGATGATGGAGTCTTGGCCACCGAGACCTAGGATTCTGACATCTCTCAGGGTTTCCATGAGCTCATTAGCTAGATATTGAAGGTCCGGTTTGTCTATTACTAGATTAGGTATATCTCTCCAATTTCAACATTGTTACATGGGTTTGTCTTTTACAGTTTTGTAAAGGATATCGATGGCTATCCTAAATGTGCCATACTACAACTATGATGAAGGACCATACGTTTTGAAAACCTCTAACACAAAGAAAAACCCTAAAAGAAAATTTTGGACCTGCCCACTTAGCAAGAAGGTTAGTAATGGACATCTATTTTATGTTTTAAAAAAAGTACATACTATACATTATAGTATGTACTAATGTAATGTTCATATTGCAGGGCAACAATGGCTGCAGTTACTTTAGGTGGGCAGATGTTGTCTCAAATGCATATGTCACACCATTTGCAACACTTGTCAATGAAGCTCATTAGTGTAGCCTGCACTCTCAAGAGGCCACTATGATTGACATTGTACCAATGGAAAAGGCTGAAATAAAATTTTTACGATGACTTCACATCACTTTTAGCATTTATTTGTATTGTAATTGTGTTTCTTTGTTGGAATCATAAAAAAAATATGAACTTTCAATGTATCCCAATTTATTTGAAACAAAATGTGGACACATAACTGGTTTTCAATGCACTATAATATAAGTGCTAACTTGTTTATAAAGTTTTCATGTCAAAATTTATATATGTCACAACTTGTCATGAGAGTTATTAAGTATCTACTTCAATTTGACTATCAATTCAAAAATCTAGAAAATTTAAAAAGAAAGCAACAAAATTGATTATAGTTTTAAAATTAAAATTTGTAACAAAATAATTATATTTTACAATCTTAATTTATATAAATTAATAATACAAAATTTAATTTAAAAAATAAAAACCTTTTTGCACGTGTAACAAATCTTAGTTTGGCAAGAACATTAGATTCAGACAGTTTCTGTTTGACTGCATATGTAGAAACATGTTATGGTCTTAATAAGTCTGTATTTGTGTAGACAAAAGCTAGAAGAGAGGCCTGAATGTGTTGAAGGGGATTACTCTCCATCCCAATCACCTCTCAACATCATGGATGATCAATAGGTCACAAAATAGGTACAAAAATTGGGAGCTCTAGGTCATATAAAAAACATTTTTAGAAAACCTTTATCAAAGGATATATATAAGTATTCATAACATATGGTCATAGGACTATTTCATTAACTGCACCAAATGATTGATCTTTCTTGCATGCCCAAATGTCTATAATTGAATTCAATTACTCAGAAAAAAAAATACATACATTTAACATATTTTTTCAACATTTGAGCCTATGTTAGATCTCATGTAGAAGATGGTCTGACATAAAGATACATTTGTCATTAATGTCAATTGACAAGAGAATAAGAGCTAAAAAAATTTCTTTTATTGTTACTGAAAGATTTATCATATACTGCTTTCATTCAAATGGGAATACAATAGAAATTGTTGTTATCAAAATAGTAAAAATTATGCTTACTCTCTGAAATAGCTTAATTATACTTTATTGACATGTCAAGCATATTTTATTGAAATTTCAAGCATACATTGGAATGTCTTTAACTCTACAAATATGATCTAAATCACCAAACAAAATCATTGAATGACCAATTCTGTCAATCTCATATCAAGTCTTTTAAATAATATATGATCAATCAAAGAAAAACAAATCAAATGGACACAAGGTCAATTATCTTTGCACCATTTTTCAACACCTTTATTCCTCCAATGAATAAGAATTTCAATCTGACATTGTTTGATATTTAAGGCAACACATTTTGCTATGAACAAACTTATAGGTCCACACATGACTAATGAATGATGCAATACCAGAAATACAACAGACCAAATTTTCAATGAAGATACACCAACTCAAAGAAGTAAACTTATTCAACCAAATATAATATGTTATCAAAATATAGTACCAAAATTTACAAGATCAGTTCAACAAATAAAAAGTCCTACAATAGTCAGAATATTGTTTGATATTGAAAGTTTAAAATTTGCATCATCATAAACAATACATGAATAGGAAAGTTTCTAACATCATCTTCACTCAAATTATATGATAACAATTTACACAAACTCAATGCCCTAAATCTAAACAATATCCAACCAAAACCAGTTTTCATATAACTCCATAAATCATACACAGAGTGCCAAGTTTACCAAATAAATCTGATAGAGAAGTACACCTAAAATATTGTAATTCAGTTACTCAAAAAACAAGATACATACATTCAAAATAGTTTTGTAACATTTGAGCCTATGGTAGATCTCATGTAGAAAATGGTCTGACATAAAGATACGTTTGTCATTAATGTCAATCGACAAGGGAATAAGAGATGAAAAACTTTCTTTCAAATGTGTGCTTTAATATCGATAGGAGATAAGAGTAGAAGAAGATCATCCTATTTGGCATAAACAGATGTGGGTGTCATTTATTTTGTAAAAATTATGTCACATTACAAGCACATGCTAATTTTAAAAGACTCTTATCTGAAATTTCAATTGTAATTGTGAGAAAATAAAAACTATTGCAATACAACATATATTGTACATCTTAAAATGGTCATATATTATAATTATAAATTGGGAAATTCTCAAAGACGAGCCAATAATATTTTGTACAACATAGAATAATGAAAACATAATTAGTTCAATGACACTATATGTGTGTGATATATGATAATATCTTTACATCATAGCTATGTATGTCATCTACTGAACCTGAAACATAATATCTATGCATCAGACAAAAACATTCACATAATAGTGCTATGTACGTATCTATTTTTGGAAATAATACATAGATCTTTTCCAAAATTGAATATTCACATATGTCCCTTATATTTTAAATACAAATATACATATAAACTTAAAGTAGATAATAACCAAGTTTATGATACCCATGATCTCTATAATTTCATTTGTTCATCTCTTCACTGACTTTTATATTGTTCCATTGCTCTGATTACATCACACATTTCTTGTTCCTGTGGTATGATAACATTGTCACTTCTTACCATTGAGTATTCATAATTTCTTTTAATTGTTTTGATTCATTCAGTAATCCTTCCCGTGTCTTCATATATAGTTGTTAATAAGTATCCGATTGCAGTCAATTTGTATATATCTCCTTCCTCATATGCTTCTTTCCTGCTAATACTTTGAAGATACAATTCATAATTTTTCTTCATTGTTTCTATATCAAGACCATCTTGAGCATTGAATACATCAATATTGCAGCACATATCTATAAAAATATGTTCCATATGATTAATGCTCGTATTGACTGTTTCAATCAGATTTTGTAGTTCTTCAATTATATTTGTGCTCATCTCTATTTTGACTTTGATTACAAAAATCCACTTCTGTAGAGGTGTGTCAGTGGATTTGACAATTCTTACATTTAGAGCTTCTTCACTATCCATATTGATTACTATTTGCAATACCTTTTCTTGTCTACTATATATTATTTTATGTTCTTCAAGCAACTGCAAATCTCTATAGATTATATCTTTTAGATCAATATATATATATTTTGTAATACTTGCCTATGCATTCAATGAGATGCACACCTCTTGAATTGAGATATTGTACCCATTCTTGTGACAGTTGTGCTATCTATCTGTCTTCATGCATCTTCTTGATAATTTGTTCACTTGAATGAAGTGATGGATCAAAAATCTCTTATGTCTGACTTGATGTTTGAGAAGAGATAGGACCTAACATTTTATTGATATAATCAATAAGATGTTTGACAATAGATTTTAGTATGTTCTTTTCATCTTTCAATTGCTCCAACCTCTCTCTTACCTCTTGATGTGTAAATTCCCACATATCAACTGTACGATCATGGAAAGTGGGTCCAATGTCAATTTGATTTACATCAAAATCTGCTACATTTAGATCACAAAAATTAGTGTCTTGTTTTGCTTTTGCAACTTCTATTATGACATGCCCTGTTTCTTAATGTTTTTGAAGAGAAACTAGTTTACCTCTTTCCTTTTTTTTTCTTTGAACCGGTAGTTTCACTTATGATTTGAGAAACTAAAACTTGAGTAGGAATTCTATCATCTTTTCTTTTTCTTTTTCTTTGTATTGTTTCTTCTAACCATGAACGAGTGCCTAGAATTTATGAGGTAGAGGCTAAACTTTCAATATCAAACAATTTCCTGACTATTGTAGGACTTTGTATTTCTTCACCTGAACTTTTAAATTTTGGTACTATCTTTTGAGTACATGTTACACTAGATTGAATTAAATCTTTTATTTGATTTAGTGGTTCTTCTTCAACAGATTGCATTACTGCATGATGTTGTGAAACATTTATTTCATCTTCTTGTTCTTCTTTTTTTGCTTCCTTTACACTATCTATATTAATCAATGTAAGTGAACCATTGCCACAAGTGTTGCTTATAGGTTTCTCTTTATCTGGTGGTTGATCATCCCCTCCTATGATTTGTTGAATGGATTGAACTGTTGTCTGCATTGTTGGTAAAGATACAAGAACTGAAGCTGTTGTTTGACAAACTATTCTTGATTTCCCTTCTGTGTTTGATGTGTCCTTTTTTCTTTTCTTGTACTAAACCCATTCTTTTATTCTTTTCAAAATCAGTTCCATTCTCTCATCAAGATTGTCTAATTTGGATTCTTCAAATTGTACAGGTTCCAAAGACATGCCTTTTATTTTCCCCAAATAATAATTGGAAAACAATTTAGATTGATCATCATATAATCCTTTCACATCTATATCAATATTATATAGTTGAATCTGCTCAACTGTGAGTCGGGACCATGATCTTTCTCTCATTTCAAAGTCATCTTTACAATTAGCCCAGAAATCTTCTAATGAAGGAATGCGATTAAAACTAGGGCCTAGTTGTAGGTTTTGTTTTATATAATTTGAAGGGTCAAAATGATGCCTAATGACATTATATTCATCAAATTTATATCTTTTTCCAGATGATTTGATGAGATTCATTGCAAAAGAGCTAGAAAAGCATGTATAAGCTCCTATTGAAATCGGAAAATGAATACCTGCTTTATGCCGTTCACTACATCTGTTGTTGACCTCGATGATTTTTTTGCATAACTCTATCAAAACTATTTTATCATCTGAATATTTAGGCAATTTGTATGGAAAGCCATCAAAAGCTCCAATCCTAATATATGTAAATGTAGGATATTGTGTATAATAGCTACCGAATTGCATTATTGTTTGTGCAGCTGCATCTAATAATCTGTGTTCTAGACAACCCTAAATTTCATGACATAACTTCATTGAAAAACAATCATTAACCCTTCTGAAATTTCCATAGCTATTTTTGAGTTGTATCTAAGGATATAAATCATAAACCTAAATATTTTCATCATATTCAACAACACTGGGTAGGTCATTCCCTATATGTTGACATGCTAGGGCATAGATGACATAAGATGAAATTGAAAATTTGTATGAATGCTTTGCTGAGACAAGCATTTCAGTAAGTCTATCACTTATGAGTTGTGCCCAATCAATATAAATATTTTTTGCACCTATAGATTGCACAAGAAAATATCACCATTCTTCAAAATTTAGGGCTTGTTCACTTGCTTTGATTCTATGTAGAAGTACTAGTATATTAACAATCTCTTTTTTTAGATTTGTCCCATATAGGGTTTTCGGTAACTTTGAATTGGCTGATCTGATGCTATCAAACCATTTTTTTGAAATTACAGCTCACCATCATGACCTTTTCAAGTTAAAATTTGAAACTGCCAGAGAGAAATTCCATTGTGAATATTGTTCTCTTGAAGGTAAAACAAAGAATTTATGTATTGAATATCTGTTCAAACTGATGACTACTTCGTTGTTTTGTTTCTTTATTTCTCTAGTATGTGGATCAAATCTTTGGATGCACTCCATAATAAGTTTTGGAACCTGAATACCGATTGGAAATCCCACAACTTGTATTAATCCACTATCAATCAAACTTTGTGTAATGGGATGTACTGGTTCTGAATTAATCCTTCTGTATAGATCATCTAAATTGTAAAAATACAGGTTTGTATTTGTGATTTCTTTCCATGCATTTTCTATTCCATCGAGATGATCATGACTATTTATTTTGCTAGCCATTCTGTAAAGGGTTATATATTGGTAACGATTTTCTCTTCAACATATACACACTTCAAACAATGAAATGATAGATACTAGAAGTTTATTAATTTTAAGTCATAATTTAATACACATAAAAGATATAAATGGTAAAAGGAAATAATGTTCTTGACATTTTCAAGAAATATTCTTTTGGCTTCCAGATATGATCAGTATATGTATTCAATATAGGAAATATTAGTAATGATGGTACATAGAACGACGTATGGCTTTAATTTTTTTTTTTTGATTTCTATGTTTTTCAAAGTACTGTCAGAATAATAAATTTTTTGAGAATTGCTAATCGATATATTTGTCATCTCCACTAGAAACTCTGCTAGAGACAAATAACTTTCCAAAAACAATTCGGATTTAGAAGTCAGTAACAGATAAACCCGACAATCAAAAGTGTTGTATTCATTTAAAAAATTGAGTCATCTGTATAATAATTCTCAGATTTAGTTGTTACTGACTTCTAAATCCAATTTTTCTACTAGCTACAACCCTGCCGAAGAAAAACAAAAATATTTCTTATTAACCGACTACAGAGTATACTCTTAATCGCAGAAACATTAAATAGACTTTTATTTCTTCTCACGACTTCACGCCAGACACATAATATATATCTCACATTGCTCATTTTTTGAAGCAAAACCTTTAAAAAATACAATACAATAATAAAGCTAATGTCTGTATGCACCCAAAAATGGTCACCTAGACTTTGGGCCCCATTTATTTGATTTATCAATCCTGAATCAGTTTTATCAATAATCAATATTTTCAACATCATCAATTTCTTGATCAAATCTTAGTTTCGATCATATATTGGATTTTATCCTATGGGCTAACCATTTATCTTAAGTTTTTATTTATTTAAAAGGAATATTTCCTCCCCTTTTAATTAAATAAAGAGCCCCCACTTTCCTCTTATCCTAAGTTGCACAAACAAAGTATTATTCCTATTTTATAAAAAGGAGAAAAACACCTTTTGTCTCATATGGACATAAAGTCAACTCCTATTTTCCTATTGGAGGATACTTGTGGACACGGATTGCTCCTCTTTCAAGCTCCACTGCTGATTAAGACCTTTTGCCTCTTAATCTCCATGGTCCATTCCTTTGCATTTCTTATAAAAGGAGAGCTCTCTCCCTCATTCTAAGACACTTGTTTTATGCTAACTCTATGTTGCAGGAATTCTTTGGAGCTTTTTGGAGATCATTGTTGCATTGCATTTTAGAGTTCTTCATTTGCTTCATAGTTTAGTTTCCATTCTTGCATAGTAGTTCATGTTTATGCTTTCATAGTTTAGATTTTACTTTCAAGCTTTAGAATAACTCATCTAGCTTAATAGGAAGGGTTGTAACACATTGTTATTTCCATTTCATAGCTTAGTTTATACTTCCATTTTCATAGCATAGCTTGCACATTTGCATCCTCATTTTTAGCTTGCATTGAATTGCATTTCCATTTGATTCTTTGGGGATATTGGCACTCTTGCCCTTGTCCTCATTCGAATCTCTCATTGTATGGGTGACTAGCAAAGTCACAAGCTCAATAGCTCTAGCTGAGAGCAAATCCATAATCTTGCAACTCCATGCATAGAGAGTTATGGATCGATTTGTGAGGGCTCATTCTTGAGTTTCCTTGCATGTAAGGATCCATAGAAGTGCACAAATTTTGTGTGTACATTTTTGGTGCCCACCATGGGGCAGAGTAGATTAGCTTTGTCCCTTTAATTTTGCATTTTCCGTCAAAATTTTTGTCAATTTTCAGCTTCATTTTCGTTCTCTAGTTTTCTGTCTCAGAATATCGCGCGATACTTCTCAGGTATATCACGCAATATACCTCATAATACCAGTGTGACACTTCACGTCATAGAAGAATCACATGATGGTATTGAGGTTTATCACTTGGTGTCATGCGAAGTATCACCCGCATATTGTGCAGTATATCGCTCAGACTGAGGTATATCACCTGAATACAGGAAACTGTGTCACGTGATACTGGTGAAGTCTGAGGTGTATCACCTGACATAGCAGAGAGCTAGATTTTGAGTTTTATCAGCCAAATTTGATCACATTTAGTTTGTTGGCTTACTTTGCTGCATTTAAACAGAGTTAATTTACATTTCTTAGTCTAAATTGATCAGATCTTTACATTGCTTTCACTTAGATTTTGGTTTTCCTAACCCTAGTTGTCTAACAAGTTGTGGTTGTAGGTGCTTTGCTTGAAAGGAAATTGCTATAAATAACATGTCAAAGAGGGCTACTAACATTTTTGCAGGGTTTCCCAAAGCATAAACAAAAGCAAAAAGAAATTTTTTAAGTGTTTGTGATTTATTTCAAGTGTGGCATTTACTAATTGTACTAGGAACTTTAATACCTTGTGAAAGAGATTTTGAGGTGGTAGGAGAAGTATGCTCTTCACCTTTAGGTGAATCAGAAAATCTTGACCCATCTTAAGGTTTTTGGAAGCAAGGGGGTAATTAAATTTTGCTTGGTGTGTTTGGGAGAAGTTTTTGAGATAGGGGAGTATGCTCTTCACCCTTGTGGTGAATCAAAAACCTTGAACCTCAAAAATCATCCATTCTTTGTTTAGTTTAGGATCCTTTAGCAAGCATGCTCTTGAGAAATCAAGAGGAATGACCCAAGTGGGGACAACCTTGTCATCATTTTCCTTGATGGCAAGTGATTCCAACTCATTATAATCTCAAGGCTATCGAGGACACAAAACCTTGGTAGACATAACACTTGTCTTCGCTTGATGTGAGTAACTTGTGGGATTGTGACCATGGGGAAAGCATTGAGCAAGAATGCTTAAGGTACTCTTGAGGCCGTGAGGTCTGAGTCCTCTATGAGGAGCAAAAGGGGTGTTATGAACAGAAGCCCTTATTAAGAATCTTTAGATAGAAGCCACCTTATTTAGCCGCTTATCTTCTTAGTGCAAGGATTGATCCAAGTGGAACAACCCGGATCACCTTAAGATACTCACCATATGTGTTCCTTTGGTTGTGTCTTTGACACTTCCATGACAAAGCCAACATCTATCATGGGTAACCACTTTGTGTGAGGCAAGGGGACACCAAGTTGTGGGCTAAGTTGGTAAGTATTGAGCCTTGAATTTTTAGGATAGATTTTCTTGAATTGTCTTCGATTGTGTGATACCAGTGTAAACATTCTCAAGATACAAACAATCAGTAGCATTCATAGGGTGCAATTTTATTTTGATATCACAAGTGTTTGTCTTGGCAAGGTTTCTTTTGTCCTTGTTTCAAGTGTTTTGAGACATGTTTGATCCCTCACTATTTGCAAACTTGCCAAAATTTTGCTGATATTATGATTGAGATCGAAAACGTCAACCCTCAGACCAAAATTTTTGACCAAGCAGACCCAAAAATGCAAATTTTACACAGTTCTGGTCAAGAGTTAAATAATTTTGCAACAGTATCGCCTGCTTTGAGAAGAAACATCGCGCGATAGTTTTCCCCTACTAGACTATCGCCCGACCTACCTAGTGTTTATCGCCTAGATATTATGAGGTCTATCACCTGGTATAGGGTGAAGTATCACCCAGTTATAGGTGTATCACCCTGTTAGCCTGGAGTATATCACCTGGATAGTTTCTATCGTGCTTTCAATTTGGTCAGTTCTAATTGCTGTTAGTCAGGTTAGGCCTTTGAGTAGGTTTCTTACTCTGTCGTTAGAGACCTGTCTCAGCTCTAAATCTCTAGTTTTTTCCCTCTAGGAATAACATCAATTGGCTTATGAGGTCACTTTGGGAACAATTGTCAAGTTAGAAGGCCATTCTTGGTGACAAAGTTTATCTCTAGGATTGTTGGCTACATTCTTGGAAAATTTTAGTGCTCTATTGTCCAAATCGCTTTCATTTAAATCTCAATTTCAATTATATTTTGGCCTAGTCCAACCTCCTGGTTCAAAAGTGCAAGGGTAGTCACCCTTTGATTTGAAGCACCTCTTTGACAGTGTTGGTAAAACCCCTTTGATATTTCTATCTTTTCATTTCTCTTTGGACAATAGAGAACTTTGATTATCCTAGTTTGGTGTTGACACTTTGCGAGGTCACCCTATCATTAAGAATCTCTTTCTTTCATGTCAGTTACAACAAGGTACCAAGTCAATCAAGGGAAGTGACCCCCTATTGTCTTTAGCCAGTTACCACCAGTTAAGACTCATCAACAACACAAGGGAAAAGAACCCCTTTTCGATCAATCTCCTAAAAGTGAATCTGAAGTTTGTTTTAACCCAAAAGGTAATCCTAGTGAAGTGAGCACCTCTTTAGCACCACTTTCATCAAGTATGGACATGAGTTACACTTTCACTCGACAACAAAGAGAAGCCATGAATCAAACTCTTGAGGATATCTTCCAATGGCATAGGAGAGAGTACGGTGGTTCTTCTCATGCTAGTCCACCCGAGTCACCTCCCAACAACACAAGATATTTAGATGCTCACAAATGAGTTGAGAGACATTGTAAGAAAACTCACTTAGATTTAGGGTCACAACACGAGGACCAGAACAACAAATCTAGTGACCATCACATCAACGCAGCCAACACAATAAGGCATTCAAGACAATCTTCTCCACTTAAAGATACCTCTCGATATGCAAATACAAGGTTGAAAAGCATTGAAAGGGAGAAACAAGCCTATCTAGATGAACAAGCCGCCAAAAAGGAGAAATTCAGACAACTAGAAGAAGAGGAACGTGCGTTATTGGACATAAGCAAAAGAGTCACCCAAGAAGAAGAAGATAGGCTCTATGCACAACAACTCCAAAATTGATTCAATGGGAGGGGTGCCAATGGTGGGACCAACTCACCCCCATCTACCCCCTCACCAAGTCCTAGATGAAGGTCAAAAATGCCCTCATGATCCCCAAGTCCTAGAGGAAGAAGGACTTCAAGATATGATCATCATAGGAGACGATCGCCTCATAGACATTCAAAGCAACCCTCCCAACAAGCACATCATGGCTCACAACATGGGGGAAGCTATACCAACTTTGATAAAATAGATTTTATGACTATGCAACAAGAACCATCCTTTCAAGCATATGTAGAAAGGTATGTGGAACAAAACAAGGATCAGTTCCTAGAAAGTCTCATCAACAAAGGTGCTAAGGTCCCGTACAATTTTGATGTGGATCGAAAGGTAAAGAAGCAAGATCCATCAACTAATGAGGTGATCAAACAACTTCAAAGGGATATAGAAAGGATGAGGGAACCTAAGAGCACCTTTAATTTGGATTCCATATGTCCCAACCCAATCGACAAGACTGTGGTGTTGGTTGAGTTTCCTAAGAAAGTTGAGTTTCCAATTTATGACAAATATGATGGCATTGGTGATCCTCATGACTATGTTAGACAATTTTATATAATGAGTTTTTCTTTTCACCATGAAGAATCCTATTTAATGAGATTATTTCCAAGGAGCTTCAAGGGTCAAGCCATGGAGTGGTTTACTAACCTTACTCCTCCAGTTAAGACATTTAGAGAGCTTGTGGAAAGATTTGTTCAACATTTTTCTTACAACTTATCAAGGTCGGTCACCATGCTTGATTTGTGCAAACTCAAACAAAATCAAGGAGAACCTTTTGTCACCTTCTTGCAAAGATGGAGACGATTGTGCTCGAAGTATCCTAGGACAATTCCTGAGGAGGAAAGAATAGACATCATTGTGAGCAACTTGGTACCGGAATTAAGGTATGAAGTAAGGAAGATCCCATTTAATTCTTTTGATACCATGGTAGAAGTGGCGTGTCACATAGAGGATGTCCTAAAAGAACAAGTAATTTTGGCCAAAACAACTAATCACAACAATGACCAAAACAACAATAATAATGGTAATAAGGACAAAAAGAATTCCTATTGGAATAAGAATAAGCAAGTGGTCAATAACGGAGTTGTTGACTCATCACAACCTAAGAATGAAGGAGTTCTTAATCTCTCTAATGCAGTCCAAGCCATGAAGTTGCAAACATCTTTAGCACAACAAGAAAATAAACCCAAGTATCAAGGGAGACCTAAAAAGGAAAAGAGACAATTTACTAAACTTGGGGACTCCTATGCAGACATTTTCAAGACATTAATTGCTCATAATTTGGCACAACCTCAGGATCCTACAAAGTTCCACATACCGGATCCTAAACCTCATTGGTGGGATGAGAAGGCTTTCTGTGTCTTTCACAATGGAATTGGACATGATATAGAAAATTGTTTTAGACTTAAACACCTTGTTCAAGACCTTATTGAGAGCAAAAAATTACAAGTTGATGGTTGAACCACTAATGTGAATCACAAAGCTTTTAAAGAACCCTTGCCCAAATATGAGAAAGGAGAGAATTCTAACAACAAGAATGGCAAGGCTGCTATCAACTATACCTACACAAATGCTGAAAATGTTATTAACATGCTTGAAGTGGCTGATGATAATGTCAACATGATGAGAGGGAAAGATCCTTATGGATATGATGTGGATTCAACTCCTATGCCTGATGAAGGACCCGTTGTGGTACTAAGAGGTCCTCACTCACGAAGGATTTCCCAACCTCTTAATGCTGTCACTAGAAGCCAAGCTCAAGCTCCCATTGTTATTAGAGGTCCTAACTCTAGTAAGTCTAAGCAGCTAGTGTCAAAGGGTGTTCTTCCAAAATCTGCTGTTGGTCCTGAGTTGAATTATAATCTTGTTGACCAATTACAATGTACACCAGCATAGATTTCAATCTTTGAGCTTTTGGAATTGTCCCCTAAGCACAAGTGTGTCCTTGAGGATTCCTTGTGAACGGCTAATGTCCCTAATGATATAGATGTAGATCAATTCCAGAATATGGTCAACACTTGGCTAGCCCTCACTACCTTACATTCTCAGAGGAAGATGACAAGTCATTAAGCCACCCACATAATTTGGCCCTTCATATAGAGGTTATGATCCACAAGACCCGTGTCAGGCGTGTGTTGATAGATGGGGGTGCTGGGCTTAATATTTGTTCTTTAAGCTTATTGAAGGCCTTGGGTTATTTAGAAGAAGTCATTGACACAAGAAAGAAAATAACTATCAAGGCTTATGATGAAGCAGAACGTAGTTCTAAAGGATTGGTCATTCTTCCTATTTGAATTGGTCCTGTAGAGAAAGACATTTTGTTCCAGATTGTTGATGCTGGTCCTTTGGCTTACAATATTTTGTTAGGTAGACCATGGATACATGAGATGCAAGTGGTCCCATCTACCTATCATTAGTGTGTAAAATTCCCTTACAACATAATAGAAGCCTGCATACCTGGAGACATCACACTGTGAGTCAACACAATTTCAGCAGGGTCTCACATTCCTTTGAATAGGGAGGCTAACACTTTTGATACCGCATTTGAACAATGCAAGAATAAATTCAAGACCATAGATCTTGGTATGGGGGATTACAAATTGGATTCATTTACAAAATTTCCAATTTCCCCTAGGTCTTATGGAAGACCTTCTCAAGAAATGAAGCCCTCATCTTCGGCCATGACATTGTTTGGTAAGTTTGTGGAATCCTTAGTTCCGATTCAAGAAGAAAAAGAAGAGGTTGCCGTTAGGGACTGGATTTACCGAGAAGAGAAATACCTACATAATGAGAATTTTGCACCTTCCCCTAGAACTTATGGGAGAGGGTATACATTGGATATGGGTTATCTAGGATAGGGTCCCCTTAGTCATAGACTAGATGCTAGGGCTGAACCTCTTAACCATGCCCTTTTTGGATGAAGGAATAAGTCAACAGTTGGCTTAGGTTTTGAAAATAAGAAACAAAAAAGTGTCCCTGTCTCAGCTATGAAAGACAGTGACAATGACTCAGACTACACCCCTAATGTCTCTAATCAGCAAGACATGTCTGATGATTGGGTGCCTTCAACAAATCTCCTTTGGGGAGATTCACAAGATTTGACAATTGACAGTATGAATGCTAGATTGACAATGGAAAGTGTTGCTATCCTAGCTGCAACGGATAGTAACAATGCTAGTATTAGAGAAGGGGAAACCTTTCCTAACCTTGAGGCTTCTACATCACAAGGCCCAAATAATGATTCAGAGATAGACTCACATGAGTTTGAATGGGACTCACTTTCAGATGCAACAATTGATTTGGACATGGATATTGTCCATACTTATAGTACTCAACCCGATGTGACCAACGAGCCTAGTGTAGGACTGGAGGATTGAACTCCTTGAATTGCCTTAGTGGATGACACTTCATTTGATAGGACAAATCCTGACTCAGGTATCTTAGGAGGGGACCAGATGAATCCTGATCGTATGGTCACGAGAGATAACACCTTCCATATAAACAATGTTGAACCCGTCATTGACCTACCCCTTGTTGACTATGACCTAATCGACTGGTCTCAGCTCCACCAAGAGCCTAGACTCCTCACATTTTAGAATGATTATGAAATTACTTGTTATCTAAATGCTCTTGAACCCGTAGTCTCTTCCACCAGTGAACCAACAACAAGTATGACGGAGCTTGATGTTAAGTACCTTAGTCTAAAAATAAAAGAAAAAGAAAAAAAGAAAAATAGGTTTGATGGTGAAAACCACCTTGTGGCGGTATCAGAACCAAAAATAGTAAAAATAAATGACGTATCTGAGGGTGAAAACCTCTTTGAGGTGCCTAAGGATGGGGTACTTAATAACTTGCCAAGTTACTTCCAAGACAGGTCATCAGTTCTTATTGAGCCTACGCAACTAGTGAATTTGAATATAGAAGAGGCTCCCCAAATAGTGCACCTAGCTCAGTCTCTATCAGTTGGAGAAAAAGTGGCATATACAAAATTTTTGCAAAAGAAGAAAATCAACTTTGTTTGGACATATTATGATATGCCAGGGCTTGACACTGATCTTATTATGCATCATCTATCTATGGCTCCAGGAATAAAACCAGTTAAACAAAAGTTGAGGAAAATGCATCCTCACATAGCTCTTCTTGTTAAAGCTGAATTAGAAAAGCTCTTACATGCAGGATTCATTCAAGCTATCGACTATGCCGAGTGGATCTCCAATATTGTTCCAGTTTCAAAACATGATGGGTCCATTCGCATTTGCACCAACTTCAGAGATCTCAAAAAAGCATGCCCAAAGGATGACTTTCCACTCCCTAACATAGACATGATAATGGATATGACCGCGGGCTATGAGATATACTCTTTAATGGATGGTTTTTCCAAATATAACCAAATAAAAATAGCTCCCGAAGATCAAGAGAAAACAACTTTCACATGTGCATGGGGAACCTATTGTTGGAACGTCATGCCATTTGGCCTAAAGAATGCAGGAGCAACATACCAGCGAGCTATGACCACAATTTTTCATGATATGATGCATAAGAACATGGAAGATTATGTGGATGATACCTTGGCTAAATCTAGAAAATGGGACACACACCTCGACGATCTGGAAGTAATTCTAGATCGCATGGCACAATTTCATCTTAGATTGAATCCAAAAAAGTGTGCATTTGGAGTTGCCTCAAGTAAACTCCTAGGATTCATAATTTTAGCAAAAGGAATAGAGGTTGATCCTGAAAAGGTCCAAGCTATATTAGATATGTCACCTCCAAGAAATATCAGTCAAATGAGAAGTCTTTAGTCGATTAGGAGGTTTATTTCTCAGCTTGCAAATAGAGCACAACCTTTTAATAAGATATTGCATAAGGGTGCTTCTTGCGTGTGGAATGAGGAATGCCAAAAGAGCCTAGATCAAATTAAACAATACTTGGATAATCCTCTAATTTTGATGCCACCTATTCCTGGGAAACCATTGATTTTATACATTTCAGTAATAGAGTCTTCCTTAGGGGCATTGTTGGCTCAATTAGATGATACTGGGAAAGAAAGGGCTATTTACTACATTAGTCGTACTCTAGTATCTTATGAGATCAATTATAATAGCATTGAAAAGTCTTTTTTGGTAGTAGTGTTTGCTTCCCAAAAGTTGCGACACTATATGCTCACTCATACTATACATTTGGTTGCAAAAATTGATCCTCTTAAGTACTTACTTAGTAAGGCTGCTCTCACGGGTAGACTTGCTAAGTGGATGATGGTTTTGACTAAATTTGATATAGAGTACATTGAGAGAAAGGCCATAAAGGGACAAGCTATTGTTGATCAATTAGCTGATTTTCCAGTTAAGGATAGTATGCCTATTCAGGTAGAGTTCCCAGATGAACACATACTGTATATGACTACTCGCACTTCAAAAATGTTCTTTGATGGTTCCCACATGCAAAATGGATCAGGTGTTGGAGTATTATTTGTTTCCCCACATGGGTGCAACATTCCAAAGTCTTACAAACTTTTATTCCCATGTACAAATAATATTGCAGAATATGAAGCTTTGACCAATGGATTGAAAATGGCTATAGAATGGAACATAACAAAATTACATGTCTTTGGGGATTCACAGCTAATTATCAACCAAGTCAATGAGGAGTATCAAACTAAGGATGATAAATTGGTACCTTACAAAAAGATGGTTGAATCATTGAGATGTTACTTTACATTTGTGACATTTCAACAGATCCCCAGGACAAAGAACAAAGCTACAGATGCTATGGCCACATTAGCTTCACTCCTTCAGTTGGAACAACATGAATCAAGATTTGAATTCCTTGTGGAAGAGCTACACCATCCCATATTTGACTCATCTGAAAGCCATGTCATTTGTACCCTTGTCACACATGAATCTTCCTGATATGGTGCTATCTATTCATATCTCCATGATGGCATCATCCCTGACACATTCAACCGTTCTGAACACCGAAACCTTGTCTGCAATGCCTCCCACCACACCCTTATCTCTGGTGATTTATATAGGAGGGGTTTAGATGGGACACTCCTTAGGTGCTTGGAAAAGGAGGAATCTAACCAAGTGTTAGTTGACATCCATGAGGGCATTTGTGGTCGACATTCCAACGGTCTTGCCATGGCCCAAAGGTTGCTTAGGGTGGGGTATTATTGGCCCACAATGCAGATAGACGCAGCAGCCTTTGCTAAGTCTTGTGAAAAATGTCAGAAACATGGAAACCTGATTCATGCTCTAGGTAGGGAGCTGATCCCTTCCATTTCTCATTGGCCATTTCAGCGCTGGGCCTTTGACCTAGTTGGGAAAATTCACCCCAACTCATCAGGTGGACATAAGTTCATTATTACTGCTACTGACTACTTCACAAAATGGGTGGAAGCCGTGCCACTTTTTGTAGCTTTAGGGAAGACTATCTCTTTGTTCATTTTGAATCATATTATTTTCCGATTTGGAGTACCTTCTGAGATTATCACTGATAATGGAGGTCAATTCAAGAATAAGGACCTAAAGCATTTATGCAAAAAGTTTAAAATCAAGCAACATTGGTCCTCCATTTACTTTACACAGGGAAATGGACAGACAGAGGCTTCCAATAAAACCATCCTTAAGATTCTTCATAGGACAGTGCACAAGAATGTCAGGGATTGGCACTTGCAAATCAATCCAGCACTATGGGCTTACAAAACTAGCATTCGTACACCTACAAGAGCTACTCCTTTTGCTCTTACCTATGGCGCTGAAGCGGTGTTGCCCTTAGAAGTAGAGATACCTTCACTTAGAGTCTCACTCAAAGGATTGATAACAGATGAGGATTACCACGCCATGAGGTTATAGGAACTAGAACTTCTAGATGAGAAGCGTAAGGCTTCATTTGATCATATGAGAGTGTATCAGAAGTGTATGTCCAAAGCATTCAACAAGAAGGTTCACCCTAGGGAATTTCAAATAGGTGATCTTGTTTTGCGAGAGAACCCTAAGAATCAACAGAACAGAGAACAAAAGGGCAAGTTTGAACCTAATTGGCTTGGACCATACATTATTACAACTGATTTTGGTACCGGTGCATATTTACTATCAGATCCCGACGGAGAATAGCTCCCTAATCCCATCAACATTTTGCACCTAAAGAAGTTCTATCCTTGATGCCTGATTCTGTCTGGGGGCATCTTTTGTACATATTTTATGATCCTGAAAAAAATATCAAAAAAATTCATATATGATGCTAAAAAAATCCTAAAAAGCATAAAAGGTCCTGAAAAAATACAAAAAAAAAAAAAAATGCAAAAAATTCAAAAAAATAGAAAAAGTGCTTTGGTGAAAACCTGGAAACAAGTGCCTTGGTAGCAAAAATCCAAAAAAATGAAAAAAGAGAAAAATTGCAATAAGATATCCAAGTGGTGAAAACCTAGAAATAGGTGCTACTTGAGGCCTTTGCACTCCTATTTGTTAGCATGCGTCCTCGACACTGAGCCACTTTCCATCATGCCTTGACCTTATTTGACTTGGTTTGGAATTGGTCTTTATCTTTGTCTAGGGGGCATAACTGTTAGCATAGGTCCTTTAGGTGCGTTTATCTCTTGGGGCATTCCACAACAGGTGTTTTTCAACACCTCCCCAAATAGTGTTTTTCAACACTACCCTTGCGTCGAGTGTTTCTTAACACTTATCAGATGTCTTACCCAATAGTCCAAGTGTAATGTGATATTTCTCACTAAGCAGATGTGATACTCAGAGTTTGACTCTATGACCAACACACACACACTTAAACAATCAACTCATTGAGATATGTTGACTCTATTTTTCTTTGTGTGCTGTCTATGAGGATTTCTTGGATGAGTGCTCTCTCCCTGAGAAGTTTTCGATGATGCATAGCTAGTAGACTAAGGGTATGAGAACATGTTTTATTTCTTTATCTGCTTATGGGTATAGTTTGTTGATCCTAACTGTCATGAGCATTTATATTGGTCCTACTTGACACTATGGATTGACAAGATATTATCCTTGACTATTTTATGCGAGTGCATGCTTCTAGTTATCCTGACTTTCATGTGTCTTGATACAAGCATAATCTCGCCATATCAAACTTAGGTAATCTCACTGCACTAGTCATCTTGACCTACATGTCTTTGATGCCTAGGTGGGATTTCCACATTTCTATCTGATAGAGATCATACTCAAATTCACATAGTCATACTAGTGTGCATTGTATGATCTTACAGTGCTACTTAACACTCGATGATGATAATTAGATATCTATAAGCGTTGTGACCTTGCAAGTCAACCACTTTTCATAGTAGCTTGCATTTTTAGGTTCATGTTGGTTTAGTTTTGCACTTTGCATATGGAGAAAGCTCTCCTTTTCATTTCACATGGACCTATCAGTCGACTGCGCTCACCTTTCCTTCTTCTCGATCATGTTTTTCACTCCTTGTCTTTTTCATCTCGAACCTGTTCCTGTTCATCACAAGGGGTTAATCATATCATCATATCTATATCACAACTATCATTTTTGAAAACATGAGTCTATACATGGGAATCAAACATACATCTATGAGAGAGAACATACATGAACATATACATAAACACTTTGAGCAAAATGACAAGACAAGATACATAAACTGATATGTCCATCACAAGTGAGACATAAACACATGATATATCAAAAATCCAGTAATCTCATATATAAATCAATGACATGATACAATATACAATATGGGATCCCAAAATCTAGATCAATGTCTCAAGATATGTCTAAATATCTATCAACCTCAGACCTAAACCTAGGACTCGTTACCACCCTCGTGAGGAGCTCATGGTGGTGGAGGCATGGCTCTCCTATCAAGTACCATATCTGATGCCCCTACCCTCTGAGAGTATGACGGTTCTCTTTGATCCTCTGGGATGGTCTGAAGGTAGAGTCCGTGATAGTATGCTGCTCTCACCGTCTCCCGTCAGATCTCGAAAGCATCTACCGGTGCCACCGCCTCATGATGTACTATCTTTTCCCTGAGATTGGCTATCTGTTGATCTCTCTCCGCCCTTAGATCTACTAGCTGCTGATCCCTCACTGCTATCATGACCCTCAGCTACTGAATCTCTACCTCCAGAGTTTGAATGCGAGCCCTCAAACCATCCCCTGCAGCTAGATCTACCTATACTTGTGGTGGTACCTATCCCCGTGCCAGCTCCTAAGAAGGCCTCTATACCTCCTCACTCCTCGAGCGCTGACCTCGTGGCCATTTCCAGCCACCAGCTTTGGATCCCTCTCCCACCTCTCTGGCCTGGCCTCCCCCTCTGCCCTCATCATCACCTCCGTCTCCTCCTCTCGGGGCAACCTGTGCTGCATCTAGTACGATAAATTGAGGGAATGGCACCTTGCGTCTCTCAGCTCCATGTGCAGCATCTGCTCCTGCGTCTGCCACCTCTGAGAGATACTCCCAAGGCTCTCTCCTGATAGTAGTTGTGTCCTGCACTGCCTGCTGATAATCCAGCATTGGCAGCCACCCATGACCCTCCTCATCTCGGGCCCGTGCATATGTAGTAGTCTCCATGGAAACTCACTGCTGGCACCCAAACTACCTCCAAACCCAAGTGATGCAAAATCTCTCAACAATCTTTGAGTGTTGGCTTACTAGTGGCTAGGAACACAACATATAACTCAGCTCATCCTCTGCATCACTCCATCCCTCAGCATCCCTGTATGGCCTCCATGTGATAGAGGTCATCTCATCTAGTATCCACTTGTAGTATGTCACATCCCCAGTATGGGCATGTGATATGTATCCTGTGTACTTGTATATATATGGGTACCTCCGCTCCCTAGGCTGGACTCTGGGGCATATCACAGCAATATGCTCCCAAGCCCACACCTGTGCCAGGATGGCACCGCAAGCCCATGTCTGACCATACCTATAGACGATCTCGTGCAACTCATGATACATCTCTGCTAGTATGGCCGGACCCCATGCCATGCGCCGAGGTCTACCTACCAAGTCTATCAGTAACCTGGCCCATCCAAGCGGGAATCCCTTCTGACTGCAATTAGTCATCAAGATCTGTGAAATGATAGATGCCACAATACATGGCATCGAAAAATCTCAGCCAAAGTCATCTAGCAGCCGCTTCCAGCTGACATGCCGATCAAGGATAGTCACATCTTGGAACATCTCCTGGATCAACAGTCGCCCCTCAGTCGCATCATGATCATAATATACCTATGCCATCACATGAATCATATTAGTTTCTATGAAACATTACATTTATGACTATCTCTCAAAACATGATTATACTCACCGGCTCACCATGACACGGAACCCGTAATATCCTGTAGACATCCTCCAGTGTGATCAATGCCTCTCCAGTAGGTAGGTGGAAGGTGTTGTGCTCACTATGCCATCTCTCGGAAAGAGTAGTCAACAACCCATGATCGGCCCTGATATATGGGAATCTCAATAGATATTTGAATCTCATAGCTCTGATGTCAGCATTGTTCGGATCATCTAGATCTCGGACACACCTCAACCCGGTCACCTTCGGTGCTCTGATGATTAGTGCTGGAAAGACCTCCTGCAAGCCATTAAACCAAGCCAGTTGTTAGAACATATCATAATGGATGTCTAAAAATCAGTATCACACATCTTTAAAAATGTAAACTTGTCTAGACCCATGTCATTTTTGCTCACAAAAACTTAAAAATTTCAAATTTTTCCCTTGGGTGATACTATTTTTTGGGACAAGTATCGCGCGATACTTCTCTCTATAGCAGGGCGATATACCTTTGGTCATGCGATACTTCACCCGGTATCGTGTGATAGTTCTCCCAGTATTGTGCGATACTGGTGTCTATTCGCGTGCGATACTTTGGGGTCTCGCGAAGTATCGCGCGATATTTATCCCCAAGGGGCATGATACTTTTAAAGTATCGCGCGATATTTCACCTAAAACTCAAAATTTGAAAATTAAAAAATTTAAAAATGTGCTTGAAATGTATTAAATGACTCAAAAATGCACATTTTCTGAAAACGTACAGGGGCAGGATAGTTTGGTGGCCGGTTGTGCAATCGGGCGCACTCGAATCGGTGCCTATGGATGGGAATCGCTGCCTTTTGGGCCATTCTCTCTCTCTAAGCTTTCAAAATTCTCAAATCAATTAAAGTCAAATGATTTTGAAAATGACATTTTTTGACCCCTTTTATAGCATTTTGACTTTTTTTTACCAATTTTCAAAACACCTCAGAATTGCACAAAAATTGCACCCCTACCTAATTTTGACGTCTTGGATCCATTTTCAGACTCGAAATCAAAATTTGAGGTCATCTTGATAGTCAAAATCGCGTTCCAAATTTTTCCCCTTCTTCTGAGCAGTTGACTGACTTTTTGAGGCATAATTTGATTTTTGATGGACTTTCTCCCTTCCATGTCTCTCAAATTTTCTAGTCTTTCATTCACTCTATTTCTATACTTCTATTTTTTATTCTTCTACTTCATCACTGTGGCATGTTTTATTGCCTAATGGTTAAGCTATTGACCCTTACCTTCGATTGTGATTTCATTTTGATTTGACCAAATCTTTATCAGTTTGCTGTTTCTCTCTACCTGATTTTGTTTTTGATTCTGAGGGGGCAGTACCTATGGGATTCTCATCCCTGATTTTCTTGATTCAGACATCTTTTGTGAACTTTTGCTCAAAATTTGAGATTCTTATCTCTTACTTTGAATGTGATCCCGAATCGACCTCATATTCAAAGGCCTTTGTTTATGTTTGTCCAGGTGTGATCCCGAATCGACCTCAAATCTGAGTTATTTTGTGATCCCAGATCGATCTCACATTTCAACTTCATTCTTTGACTACATGTGTTCCCAAATCGATCACACATTAGTCAAAGAGGGGCCAATGTATGCACCCAAAAATGGTCGCCTAGACTTTGGGCCCCATTTATTTGATTTATCAATCTTGAATCACTTTTATCAATAATCAATATTTTCAACATCATCAATTTCTTGATCAAATCTTAGTTTCGATCATAAATTGGATTTTATCCTATGGGCTAACCATTTATCCTAAGTTTTTATTTATTTAAAAGGAATATTTCCTCCCCTTTTAATTAAATAAAGAGCCCCCACTTTCCTCTTATCCTAAGTTGCACAAACAAAGTATTATTCCTATTTTATAAAAAGGAGAAAAACACCTTTTGTCTCATATGGACGTAAAGTCAGCTCCTATTTTCCTATTGGAGGATACTTGTGGACACAGATTGCTCCTCTTTCAAGCTCCACCGCTAATTAAGACCTTTTGCCTCTTAATCTCCATGGTCCATTCCTTTGCATTTCTTATAAAAGGAGAGCTCTCTCCCTCATTCTAAGACACTTGTTTTATGCTAACTCTATGCTGCAGGAATTCTTTGGAGCTTTTTGGAGATCATTGTTGCATTGCATTTTAGAGTTCTTCATTTACTTCATAGTTTAGTTTCCATTCTTGCATAGTAGTTCATGTTTATGCTTTCATAGTTTAGATTTTACTTTCAAGCTTTAGAATAACTCATCTAGCTTAATAGGAAGGGTTGTAACACATTGTTATTTCCATTTCATAGCTTAGTTTATACTTCCATTTTCATAGCATAGCTTGCACATTTGCATCCTCATTTTTAGCTTGCATTGCATTGCATTTCCATTTGATTCTTTAGGGATATTGGCACTCTTACCCTTGTCCTCATTCGAATCTCTCATTGTATGGTTGACTAGCAAGGTCACAAGTTCAATAGCTCTAGCTGAGAGCAAATCCATAATCTTGCAACTCCATGCATAGAGAGCTATGGATCGATTTGTGAGGGCTCATTCTTGAGTTTCCTTCCATGTAAGGATCCATAGAAGTGCACAACTTTTGTGTGTACAATGTCATCCAACTATTGGGGAGATTGACTGAGTACCATTCAATTAAGATTGTCTGGTTCAAAATTGATCTCACATATCTTTAATTTTTGTAAGGTTTGGATTCAAAAAATCAGCACTATCAGATTTACAGCATGTGGCCGGTGAGAAGTCGTGACAAGAAATTAAAGTTTATTAAGAGTTGCAATGATTTAAAGAATACTCAACAGTTACTAAATCTCAAAATGACACACCTCGCATAAACTCAATGAAAACGTGAAAAGTAAAAAATTGTTTTTCGACTAAGAAACTCCAATCAGTCGCTAAGTATCTCAATAAAAAGAAAAGATAAAGAGACCTGAGGAAAACCATTAGATTCAGATCTAACAGTAGTCGCAAAGTCTCACAATTAAATCAGGTATTGAAAAAACTTACAATGACTATGAGATACACTACAGTCGCTGAGTCTCGACATTTTAAGAAAACAATATCAAGACACTTAAATGACGCTGTTTAATTAAGATCTAACCATACTCTATATACTCGCTTCACAACCAAAAAAAAATTTCATAATTTGAAGCAGATAATTTACTCAAATATATTTTCAATTATAGTATTATTTTTAAAAATCATATGTAAAATTACAACAAAAAATTAAAGTATTCATTCATTTCAAGAAATTTAAATGTAACAATAAATAAAATATAAACCACATTTTAAACATATAATTTGGAGAATAAAAGCAAGTTAACATTTTTTATAAATAGATAAATTAAAACATATTTAAGAATATCGGAAACAAAATATTCACTATTCAATTACCTATATTTTAGTGAAAACACTGGATAACATTTCCACATTTGTAAATATATTTTGATTCTATATAAAAAAGTATTATCCTCAAATGCATTTTCTTTTACAATATCATTTATGAAAAATAAGATGTAAACCAGATAATATAACAACAACATAGTTTATTGCAAATATGAACAACCAGCCATATAGAAATGAAAATCTTTTCTTCCGCTTATCTTACTTTCCAAAAGCATATGCTTTTGCGTACCTGAATTAAAACATACAAAAAATAGATAAAAATAATGGAAATTAATGTTATGGTTTTTTAAGTTTAATAAAATAAAAATATTATAATAATTACCTTACAATCTGATTAGCTTGCAAAATTTTCAACTATCTTTCATCTTTGTGGACCGAAACTGTGACAACGTTTAGGATAGCTAATTGGCATCCCTAATTGAAGTTGATTTGTTGTAGAAGCTTGATTATTCCAATGTTTTCTTTTTATTTGTACACAGACATAATGTTCATATTGTGGAAAAACAATTGGAAATATTGATGCAGCTTCAATTTGTTTATATTGCCTTATTTGTTTACATAGATTTACCCATTGATTTTCGATATCTTTTTTGTAAACATCTTTGTCTATTGACATTGGCCATCACAGAAATGGCAAAACACCTATCTTTTCAATGTCTTTTTTGTTTACAAAACACTTACTGTAGTCAAAACCTTGACCAGGTTGTGCGTATTCTAGCAAAAAATTAAGTCCGTTAATCAAATCTTTAGGAAAAAGAGAGATCATGAAAAAATGAAAAATCTGAACATTTTCTCCTATTTCTAAACCCCAATCCATTAACATAGCGGCAATATCTACATTTACTTTCCATCAATGAGTAGCATTGTGAAATTCTTCACCTAATGTCCGTTCAACTGCTTGGACAACAGAGTTAGTCTTGCAGAGTAATAATTTTTTTAAATATGTATGTTCGACTCTCCCAAAGAAAGCTATTTGTTGTATGCTTGTTTGAAAAGTAAATGTAGCTTCCATTGCTAATAGTTCATTTATACTAATCTATATTATCTACAGTAATGATATTTGCAACGAATTGATTTTTTTGTTTATCCTTTTATAGAAACATTAGGTTTAACAAATATATATGTCTTTCTATAAGATTTACAAGATTATTAATTAACGAAATCTTTACTAGATTTGCTACCAATGTGCTTTAATTGTTTCAACTATTCCGAGTTAATTTCATTTCTTATATCAATGTCATGTTAAGTGAAATTTGAGACAGTTAAGTTATGTCATATGTAAAAAAGTTAACGATTTAATATCAAATGTGACATGTAAAATTCCAAAAACAATTTAATATCATTTTAAAACAAAATCTTTATGAGATTTGTTACAGATGTACATTAAATGTTGTCACTGCTGTCAGTTACTTTCATGTATAATATCGATGTCATCAAATGCAAATTCTAACACTCATAACTTATGTCATATCTAATATAGTTCATTATTTAGAAAGATAATCATAAAATTTCAATTTTTTTGTTGTTTTCCATTTCATTTGGTTTTAAATGTTTTTTGTTCCAATATCAGAATCCAGTTCTCGCTAAATCTCCTAAAAATATCAAATTCAAGATTCACATTACGAAAGACTGCGACTACATTCATTTAGTAGTTATTGGTATATAAATCCGATGATCAAAAACCTTGCATACAATACAAATATTTTACATACTATACGATTTGAAAGAATATTAATTAACAAAATCATTCTTAGATTTATCACGGATGTGAATTAAATGTTCTGACTGTTGTCAACTAAAATTATGTGTAATATCGATGTCCTCTAATGCGAAATCTGCCACTCTTAATTTCTTTGATATATTGTACACATATTGATTTAGTAACTTAATTATATCATTGTACAACTGTATATTCTTGCAAATATTATAGTACAATGCTCATACTTGACATATTAGATTTACATGTTAATGACCACAAAATCTGTAATTTAATATTAATTAAATAAAGATAAAAATATATTATTCAAAGTAATGTATATTGACAAATATAATTGTGTTAACTATTTTTAATATATATATAATAAAATTTGTCCCATTTACCTATTTAAATATAATTTATTAATATTATATATAAAATGTTTATAATTTTTTTTTAACCTATACTATACTTTTATTTATTATACATAAAAAATTATTTACATTTTAATTAAATATGATTTTTCTAACATATCTATATAAATGTATAAAGAGTCAATTATCTAATTAAAAAATTGTATCTTATTTTTCTTTCAAAGATCTTAATAATGAAATTGTTATAATAAATAATAAAAGTTATTATACAATGTAATGACTTATTTATTTAATTTTTTTACAAAAATTAAGTTTACAATTTATTTCTATAGTACTATAACATAATTATATTACGATAGGTAAATAAGCATAGATTATTAATAAGGGTCTAATGAAATCATAGGAGTACAATATATTTAGCAAAACATATAATATAAGAATGGTTTATTTTTTCAAAAAAAAAAATTAAGTACAAAAATTGTATTTATATTTAATAGAAAATGAATTATATTATATTTTATTATATAGTTTTGTATTATTTTAAAAATGTTAATTATTATTTTTAATGAATTTAATTTTAAAATTGTAATTTTTTATTATAAATTATAAATATAGGTTTTCCAAATATTCTACATCTATTATAAATATATTTACATTAATATATAATATTTCGAGTTAATATAAACAATAATGATTACACTTTACTATATATTATAAATAAATATTATATTATGTGAAATAATACTTATATTTATTAATATAAATAATGATATATGTTAGATAAGATTTCACAATTTCTGGTTAAAATATATAATATAATTTAGAAAGTATGCTGAGATGATTTTTGTATCTATTATGTTTCAACATCACATGTAAGGTTTGAATCTTATTTTGATCCAACGGTTCTCACAAGACCATAAGGAATCTTTGTAGTGCTTGCGATCATGCACCAGTCATTCATTTTGTTGACAGGTCACCCCATATGCTCAGTCTCCAAAGTTTTTGCATGACTGAGACTCTGCAGAAAATCAACTTGTCATGTGTTTGCACAAAAAAAAAATTAGACCCTGCAATCATCTGACAACCAACGATCTTACCATTTAATTCAAAGATAAAAAAACAAAATATGAACCATCATCTCGAAACTATAAAGGTACTCAGTACAATGTCGGATTTAGTAGTTACTCGTATACAAATTTGACGATTGAAAACCTTGCATTTAATACAAATACATCGAAATCTGCCACTTAATTTCTACGATATATCGTATACTGATTAATAAAATAACTTAATTATAAGATATTAAATTAACTACAACTTTTCAATTTTGTTTTAATTTAAATATAGATATAGAATGTTTTTTTTCCAATAATCATTCAAATGTTACATCATTGTTCAACTTTTTATTATAACAAATATTATAGAAAATGCTTTTACTTCACATATCGGATTTAGATGTTAATGACCTCAAAATTCATTATTAAATAGTATCGGATTTAGTAATTAGTACCTTCGACACCCGCTTTCGTTTACCCTACGTTGCTCTTCTATGTTCTATTTAACTGTTACTTTTTACAAAGTCACTTAAGTTTCTAATTTCTAATTCCTAACATTACTTTTTACCTAGGCCCCTTTTAATTTTTGTAAGTCTGAAGCATATAGATATTATTAAATTTTCCTAAGTCTTTAATACTTTGCTCCCTAATATTTCGACATCACATGTAAGCTTTGAATCTTATCTGCATCCAATGGTTATCGCAAGACCACAAGGAATCTTGGTAGCCCTTGCGATCATGCGCCAATTGTTGATCTTTTTGCCAGGTAACCACATGCGCTCAATCCCTAAGCTTTCTACAGGATTGACACTTTGCAGAAAATCAACGGTTGTCGAGTGTTCGCAACAAACCTATTTAGACCTTGCGATCATGCGCCGACTGTCAATCTTACTATTTAATTGAAATTTTTTTTAAAAAATATGCGTCGTCATCTAAAAACTATAAAAGTACTTGGTACAATGTCGAATTTAATAGTTACTGGCATACAAATCTGATGATCGAAAACCTTGCATACAAAAACTTGACTTCCTATAACTCTATATTATTGCCAATATTATACTACAATACTTTTATTTGACATATCAGATTTACAATTTAAAGTTGATTAACAGACTCGTTGGAGTCGCTTAAACTCTCCTTCAATAATTAATCTTCCAATGACAAAGAAATTGAATATAGTCACTAAGTCTCCACAAACAGTAGATTAAAATGTTTACAAAATTTCTAAGATTTAAAGAATACTCTGGACTCGCTATATTATAAAAAATGCTTTTACCTGACATATTGGATCTAGATGTTAATGATCTCAATATCCGCTATTAAATAATATCCAATTTAGTAATTAATACCTTCGAAAACCGAATTCGTTTACTAGTCAACAACACAAACTCACAACGGTTAAAGACAAATTTACAGGACTCGAGATTCCCTTACTCGCCAAACCTCAAAATATTCTCGTGGTTATAGATCAAATATGGAGAACACGAGATAACCTTGCTCTCCAAATCTCCAAATTCAATCGGTTAAGTACATAACATCTACAGAATGGAAAAATGCCTAAATCGCGCAGTCTCCCAAATTGGCCGTTAGAAGTTACATTCCAAGATTGATTGACTGTTGTTTGATTAAAATCGGGTCATAGAAATTCAAATAGACTATTCTATAAGACAAAATATTGCAATATTTAAAAAAATGTTTATGAAAAAAAATTAATTTTTATGAAACATAATTTTTTTATATATCATTTAATCAATATCCACTTAACAAGGTTCATGATAAAGATAGAACAAACATAAAATTTCAACCCAAACATCAAATGTTGAATGCTAAAAAAAAGGTAGAATCATATTTTAATTACAATAAAATAATTTACGATATGAAACAAAAAAAAATATCAAATCTCTGGTCTTAACTAAAAAAAAATAGAAAAAGTTAAACAACATAACATCTATTCGGCGTAAAAATTGCATACCAATTTGCAATTACTAGTAATAATACTTTATTAACAATAATATAAATAAAAAATTGTATTAACGAAGTTATAAAATAATATAGATAAATCCAATATATTCCATACAGGGTCCACTAAACAAGACCCCTGCGACCAAAGGTCGCGACCCAATGATAAAATATTATAAAGGGAGATATGCAGACTCAGTGACTAAAAAATCATATCGCACATTTAAGGAGAAGATAAATTAGAGATTTCAGACCCTCACATTCGCTCAGGAGTTCTCATTGAACAAGGACTGACATAGATCATCTAAACAGAAACTCAGTCAATAAAGTAAAATTATTGAGCAAGGCTATATGCGACCAAAGCATATCGAGGATTCAATCATCGAAGGAGGAAACAAACTTGGAAATACTCTACGACAGCGATAGGAGAAGAAGTACGAAGCCAACAAGGAAGGGAGTCATCCAATCAACCAACGTAAAAGTCTTCAATCAACGGCTAAGAGGGACCACATTCAAAGCAGCGACACATCATTTGAAGCAGAGAGTCGACATCAGCAAATTAAGCAATCGAATTCAACCAGGAAGAGAAAGGGAGATACAAAGCATCGAAGAAAACATACATTCAACAAATAAGACAAACTCATAAGACACTCCCAGTCAGTGATAAAGAATCATTATTCTCCTTTGAACCATAGTTATATCAAAATTACTCTTATCTCTTATATTCTCAGACCAGTACAAACTATAGATGTATTAGAACCGATAAGAACTCATATTCAAGTCGTCTCAACATAGAGGGACTCTCTATAATTCCATATCAATACCTATAGTTACTGGTATCCATTATTTGAAGTATTTCCTGATATACGATCAATACTGGTTGTTTAGAGCAGCTTCTTTTTAAAGGCATTTACATTATCATCAGCTTGGCCAGTAAAAATTGGAATAAGAGATTCGTAATAGAATTATTGTTGACAAATAAACCATGCAGGCCTGTCTTCAATAGTATCAAACTTTTGCCTTAATGGATTCCTCTATGGTCTAAATTCATTGCATTAAGGATATACAATTACCATATTCACTACAATATTTGTGGCATAGGAACAAATGCTGTGCAAGATATTAATAAAGACAAGTCGCTTACAAATCAGATGATAGATTTGAGAAATTAGTCCAAATTTTAAGTTATCCCCTAAGTGGGACTTAACACTACACTCTTATTGTCTTCATACAAACATGCTATTATAACTTCATCTTTTGTTACAATTATTTGTTTACTTTCATCTATTTCTTTCATCATTCTCAAGCCTTCACAAAGACTTTCCATGTTTGTTCTTCTCAAGTTCAACTTCTAAGGAGCAATTGATTCATTTAATCTCATCTTTCAAGATGATAACCTCATCTTAATTGATTTTCTTATCATCTTTGCATGTACTATAACTTTCTTAATATCATTCTCCATGCCTTTCAACATACATTTTTCTACTACAAACTCTTTTTCAGCTCCATCAAATATCGAACTCTCCAAGTCCTCTACTATAGCCTCTTCTTTTGTGCCATGTGCAAGGCATTTTGCTGCATCTTTTTTCCTATAATCAAAACATTATTAGAAAGAAAATTATCTTCTCTGCTTTTCTTTTTCAATGTTTTCTCTTATGTCATTCAATAGTTATTGCATTTCTATCATATTATCGATTAATCTTCTCCCTCTTCTCATAAGTATGATAATCCTCAAACCCCGCCTAATGAAAAATGTCATTTTCTTCTTCCCTTTTTAAGTCTTCAACTTTCTAAATCCTCAACGCTTAGGCTTGGTATAAATTGCCTCATGTTTTTTGATATGTTTACACACCTAGAAAAATTTCTCCACAACTTCTCTATGTATCTCCTCTTGCAAATTTATCATATACAAACTCCACCACAAATCTTGGTGCAAGACTACTTCACATTTGGTGCTCTATCTATATGCTTGGGAACACTATGCAACAAATTATACATATCCAGATCTTGGCACAAGACTTCTTCATGTTAGATGCTTTCTTTGTACACTTAGGAATACTAATCACACACTCAATCCATAGACCTTGGTGCCAAAGTACCTCAAGTTTGATTCTTCATCTACACACAAGAAAATTGGTCGATAATAACTCAGAAAAGTTCCACCCACAAATCATGGTGCTAGATTACTTCATGCTCATCTCTTTTTCTACATGCTTCAAAATGTTGTCTTTGATACCATTGATGAAGCATACTAACTTTGCACACTCCAACACATTGTTATATATATACAACTTATGGAGGGCTAACCCACTAACATTTGCACATATGATAACAAAGAGAATAACATACAAAATTACAAGAAATAACTTGACTTCTATATCTCAGTAAAATGAAATACAAATTCATCAATTACAATGTATAGCGTCTTAAATTATATAAGCAATACAATTTTGGTCCTTAGGCCCCATTTTTGTGTCCAAGGCTTCCATGCATCATTAGCCTTTTTTCTATGCATTTTATTAATAAATATTTACAACTATGTCCTCTATTAACATAATTTACATGTGGGCCCTTAATTTTAAGTTTGCCCCATTTAATTATTTCTTTCATTTATCACTTCTTGCATACATAGGCCCTATTTCATCATGGGTGGCCTTTTGTATTTATTCCAAATTGAAACCTCAATTCCATGCTCATTTTTGGTATCCTCATACCCTCATTGACCCCCAATTTAATTTTGAACCCTGACTAGATGGAACTACGTGGCACCATAAGGCATAAGGTAAGATAGGTGCCCCATGCCTTGGGAGGTTCCATATTCCACATATAAAGGTGGCCCAAGTTGAAATTGGAGAGAAGTCTTGCATTTTTAGTAGGATATTTGAAACCCTGTCAACCTCCTTTTGAGTTTTGAGCCCCAAAATGTATTGGACAGGTATAAAAGAAAGGTTACCTACCTCATTTTGGGTAAGGAGGGAAGAATCAAGAAGCACACTTAGAGTAAGAAATTCATTATCAAAGAGCTCAAGTGAGACCAACTCAATGTAGACATCAAGGCAATATATTTAGTTTGATATTCATTCGAGCATCAAGCATGGAAGACAAGAAATAGTGTCTAGATCCAAGTATTAGTGAAGGGATTAATGTTATTCCCATCCTAGATCCAAGGTCAAGAAAATATTTACAACACTTGCTAGCATCTTCATGAGAAATTCAACACTTACGAAGATATAACATCTTATCAAGCCTATGCTACTAACTACATACTTTCCTTCTTATGCAATTTCAATTCAATTTCAAGGTTAATTCCTAAACAAGAGTTTAATGAAGGAAAACCCCTTTTTCCCAACAATTTTCCTATTTTTTGTGTGTAGGTGATAGGTGGTACAACTGTGGAAAAAGATATAGGTAGATCTGATAGAGAGATTATACATGACAAAATTTTCATCAAAATTTGTTGTCCCTGAGGCACCTCCTAGGGCCTTAGGTGAGTCTAGTCCCCTTGTACCCTCTAGATCACCCCATTCCTACCATTACAAAATTAATTTCTAATCACAAGTTAGTTTCTATTTTGGATTTCTAGATCAGGTATGAGAATCAGGTTTACAATCTATGATATGTCTACATACACATCATTTCCTTTATTACCCTACATTCTTGTATTTCTACTTTACATAGTCATTTTCAACTCCTTAGTGAAGGAATCCCCCTTGAGTCTGGTGAATCAACTTTCCTTTCGATGTCTTAGAGAATTTGGGTGTGAGCTTCTTGGTTTGACATTCTATTCTAGTAAATTCTCATTATACCCATTTTCTATCATCACATTTTGGTGAACCTGATGTCCCTACATTTTCATTTTGATTTGGTGTATAGATATGATTTGTATGTTATATTTTATGCATTTAGAAACCTTTTCATATATTGTTTCTTACTTGAATGATTGGATTTACATGCATTAGGTTATATGTGCAAACATGTATTAACTCTATGTATGCTTGCATAATCTTCTTTTACTATGATATGTTGCTTTCTTTCATACAATGTTTAAATAATCAAGTTGTTAATATTTTTCATTGTTTAGACATTCCCTTGTTGTCTCACTTGGTGTATGAGTTTCAAAACATCGATTCCTACATATAACTGATAGACAGTTACAACTGATTGAATATCTTAAAGGATAGATTGATGACTTCAAAAGATAGTGATTGATGATCATCGAGCTACTAAGGTATATGTGACACATTAAATCAGTTAATGTATCAACTAGTTTTGACTATACTTATCATGATGGTTACAAACATCTTAAGAAGGAAATAATGGTGAAGGAATGAATTATCTACATGAAAATGAGATGTATGAGAAATATATGGATATGGTATTCATTGGTTAACTTATTGATGAGTCTATGACATTATATTAGTGGTTTGATTGTATTACATGATTATGTTATTGATTGAAGATCAAGAATGAACAAGTTTATGTGGTCGGTAAATGAAGAACTTAGTATGCACCGAGTTGGAACAGTGTACACCGAGCAAGTATAGTTTATACTGAGTACAATGTTAACCAAGTTAGAAGTCACTGACACATCAAAGTATTGACTGAGTAAAAGAAATAAATGTAACATATGACTACTGACTAAAGATGATGAGCTAGACAATTATGGATGATTCTGAGGATAAAGATAAATTTTGTTATGATGATCAAATGATTGACAAAATTCAAGGATGATCAGATGAAGGAGAATGAAATGTGTTACTGACACAACTTCTGAGGAAGGTTAAAGTGGCAAAATCATTGGTGAAGATTAAGAGGCAAAATCTATGGCTGTAAATAAAATGGTTTATTATGTCTTAAAAGGAGACAAGAGATTCAAATTGAATTCTAGAATGTGCGTGAGAAGATTGCATTCATGCAAAGCTGGTCAAACAAGTTGAAGCTATAATTGAGCAATTCTATAGACAACACCAAGCATCATAGAAAAGGAATACATCGAGAAGAATAGAGTTGGAGGAAACAAAGAGATTGAATTGAGTATAATGGCCAGAGGTATTTTGAGCTTAGCATAGATCTAAAAATTTGCAAAACAAGTTGTATTTGAATCAGATCATTACTGTTGCATTCTAACCATTGCTATAGATAAATCTCTTAATTGAGTGACACTTAACATTCTTTATATTTCAATATGACATTTAATGAATATTGATTGTTTTCTTGTTGACCCCATAGTGAATGTTTGGTCATGGAGAAATGTTAGTGATAAATCCTCTAATCAGGTCACACCTTATAGTGTGTTATTGTAACCTTTAACAGGGTTGGCTCTTAACTGAGCTTACTTCATAAGAGTGAAATTATTTTGGGTTATCAGTCTCAGGTGGTTTTTCCCCTAACATGGTTTTCATGTTAAAAATCAAAATGTTATATGTGTATGGATGTGGTGTATTTTTATTTTACTTTACACATTACTAATACTGGTTTGATCGGTATATACACTAGATAATTTACTGCTATTCAGTAGATGAACAAAAATGCACAGATAAAGTTTTACTGAGTTGATTAAATTATTTAAAATATTTGTTTTATACATTAGGGAGTATTTGGGATTGTAGGATAACTAGACTTAACTGATTCACCCCCCTTCTCAGTTATCTAAAAATTGATATCAGAGCATAGAGTGTTTGAAGGACTTAAGTTAAAGATCACAAGACGTATAAGAGGTGCCAAGGGTGAACAAAGATAACTTCTCGACATGGAAAAGTAGAATGAAATTGTATCTATTAGGGATTGGAGAGTATGCAACATACTACTTGAAAAATGAATTTATCTTACCCACTAGACCATTGACTGTTGATCACATGAGAGAAAGACATGAACACAATGCTATGATGATAGAGATTTTTTCTTCCTTATCAAATGTCAAATTTGAAGATGTTAAGACATGTATAACTGCTAAACAAATGTGGGACAAGCTTGCACTAGTTCATGGAGGAAATGTGAATGTGCTAAGGGTGAAAGTTGAAAGTCTAAGAGGAAATTTTGATGACATGAAAATGAAAGAAGGTGAGAACATATCTCAGTACAACAACCAAGTCAAGGAGGTTGTGAATTCTATCTGAGGAGTAGGTGGAATTATTGATGAAGACACTGTGGTAAGCAAAATTCTCAGAACCTTGTTACCTTCCTATGCTATTAGAGTTTGTGCAATTCATGAAATGAGAGTAGCACCTGGTAATAATGTCGTTACACTTAATAATATACTCGGTAGATTAACTGTATTTAATCTTAACAACTATGACAATAGTATTGTACCTCCTATTGAATATGCATTTATGTCATCTCTAAAAATTGGTAAATCAAGCAACAAACATAAGATAAGAAATGAAAGTGATAGTGAAAGTGAAGAGGATGAACTCGAAGCATTAATGACTAGAAGATTACAAAAAGGTAAAGGAATATATAGAGGTAAACTACCATTGGTATGTTTTAAATGCAAAGAGATTGGTCATATTGGTGTTAGATGTCCTAGCATGAAAGAAGATGAGAAAGAAAATGAAAGATCTAATGAAAGGAAGTATGATAGAAGAGATAACCGAGATCATAGAGGCAACCAATACTATGGCAAGAGAGACAACCGAGACTACAAGGATAAAGGCAAGAAGGCATGTTACCTAGTTGAAGATGATGATGATGACACCGACACCAACATTGATGAAGACATAGAAGTAGTATTTTTGGCTTTAAAAGAAGATTCTGAAGAAGAAGAAAAGTATGTTGAAACAACACTTATTTCTAAAGTTAGCAAGAATGATACTTGGATTATTGATAGCGACTGTACACATCATATGACTGGTTCAATAAAGATAAATTTGAATACCTTGAACATTATAATGATGGATTTGTGAAAATGTGAAATGATACACCTTGTCTAGTGAAAGGGAAAGGGTCTATATTGTTGAACAATAAAATTAGATGTGAGAATGCATATTGGGTGAAAGGACTTAATTATAATCTAATTACATCTAATCCTATAAACATAGACATCACAACACACCCCACATCAAAAAAATTACATCTAAATATATAAAGGAAGGCTTGGATGTAGGGGCTACTAGAGGCGTGTCTTTGTGTGCAGAGGTTATGGAAGATTTCAGGCTAGAGGGGTCCTTCCCTAGTTCTACCAAACCCTTTGATGGTTTGTTTTGGGGTCCCTAGATTGGAAGCTTGGTTCTAATGGGTACGTCATTTTGTCTTTCTTTTTTCCTGATACCCATCTAGTGCTCTTTGTTAAGGCATTCTAGTTGTGTTTTGGGTAGGGATATTGTGGATCTCTCTTTGTTTATGATTTCTATGATGGCCTCTATGAGTTTTGAGTCTTCTAGTGGTATTAGTTTTTTGTTAAGGGTTTTTATTTTGGCTATAACTCATGCCTCTCTTATTGAGGTAGAGGTGTGCATGACTTTTCTACCCTATGAAACCTATGTCTTTAGGTGGGAAACTTGTTCATACAATTGTTCTATTCTTATGAGAAGCTATTGTTTGAGTATCTTTTCCTCAATTCCTTTTCTTTCTACATCCATTTCCCATATTAATGTGGAGAATGGTTTGGTGGATTGGAATGGATTTCAATACTCACATCTTCAATTTTCTCTGACTTATCCCATAGAGGTGGAGATTTCTATTGGTGATGATCTTGGAAGGTGTTGTGTGGGAGCTGATGGGAAGCATGCATCTAAGGAGTTATTTACCTGTTTGTTTTCACTAGTAATTCTTAGTCTCATAAGGGTGTTTTATCTGAGCGGGTTGATATTTAGGTTATGGGAGCCTACTCAAAACCTACTATGAGTTGATTTGTTGGCTTTAGTCTTGTTTGTCATGTAGACAACTTTTAAATGTTTTAATCTTCAGTCTACTATGTCTAAACTCATGGAAACATCTGTATGTAAAGAGTTTCAGATCCCTTCAAAACCTTTTTTTCCCCTAATTAAAAATAATATTGTTTGATAAAACATCATCTACATGAAAGATATAATTCAGATACATGTCTAAGTTTGCCAACAACATTATTATTGAATAAATAATAAAATAATTTAATAAAACCTAAAGTTTTAAGCTTTAAAAATATTTTTCAATAATAAACTTATATTTATATCTTTCTAACTAAAAATACATGTTTACCTGCTATTAACAATTTTTAAAGAAACAATATAAACGATTCAATTTATTTTGAATTTAAAAATAATAATTTTATTACATAAAATAAATAAATAACTTCATTTAAATATTTTAATATCTTTTAAATAAAAATATTTAAAATATTTATACTAATTGAAAAAGCACACATAGTTGGATCTATTTTCACAGACATTTTTAACTGGAGCAGAGCTTGTCCGTCAATCTGCTTCTGCTGTTGGAAATCATTAAAAGGAAGTGTGGGCAACACAAAGGTAAAGAAGAAAAGGAGGAGAAAGATGAACCGGCCTTTACAATTGAGGCGCTCTTCCAGTCCCATTGTCATGTACTCTGAGAGTGAGAATGCCAAGGCAAATGACATAATTATCTGGTTTTAGTGATGGCGAGGGAGAAAAGTTGTGAGAAATGTGGAAGATAAAGAGACTTGCGTTATTCTGTGGGCCTGCTCAAGTAAAAGTTTTTGAAGCTTATTATTGTGAAGAAGATGAAGAAAGTGGGCAGTTTGTTCTAGAGAATTATCGGTAGTAATGTTTCATTATTGGAGTTGTGGCAACATTTTTTCCGTGTGGGATATGAATAAATGAAATAGAATTAATGTAGATAAATATATAATTTGAGCACTTAAAAGATTCAATTATCAAGAATCTTCTTCTTATTATTATATGATGTGATAATTAAATCAAAAGTTAAATCATTCTTTTTCACAAATATAAAAGGGTTAGAAGATTCTTTTTATCAACAATATTGTAATAGTTATTATCTATATATAAGATATATTGGTCATACATGTGTTTTATAAAACTTTTCCCTAACATTATTCATTAAATAATTGAAAAGATAATTTAATAAAATCTAAGGATTCAAGATTTTCAATAATAGACTTGTATTTATACCTCTCTAAGTAAAAATACATATTGTTTTTGATATTTATGTCTTCTTGAGAAAAAATACACATTTCCTAAATACTACTATTTTTAAAAAACTATTATGAAAATTTTAATTTATTTTTAAAATTAATATTAATATTTTTCTATATATAATAAACAAATAACTTGAAATTATATAGATTTAAAAAAAACTTAAAATTTTATATTTTTACTTTTTAAATATTAATATTAATTTAAATTATACATATATATTTAATTATAACCATATAGCTAAATAGCTCTCTAATGCACACATAATATTAAGGAGTTTTTGTTTTCTCAAGTATGTAGTCTGAAAGATAAATCTTCAAAACATGGAATTAAAAAATCAAAACACTCCATTTATTGCCTAAGATATGCATTCCAAGAATAAAATAAAAGTTAAGCATGATAAACAATGCTCAGGCATATGATTAACATAATAAAATTTTTGTCCCTTGTTTTTATAACAGTATAGAGGTTATTTTTGTTATATTTATCTATTGTAGTGGTATAGACTACAGGGAATATTGATAGTATATGGTGGAATGCAGATGAGTGCAATTAGAAGTATAAGAAACAAAAGGTGTTTCAGGTTAATAATTGAAGTGAAACGCTTCTGGAAGATGTTACTTGTTGCATAAAAAGATATAATTAATCAATAATAATTAAATATTTCAGTATATAAATGACTTGGGGCTCAGGATCTGCACTCTTTTAATTCCACCGTAACATTCAACAAGGGCTGCAGTACTGCATAGTTCCTACCAAATGCTGGAGGACAAGAAAGAGTCAAGTAATAAAGTTAAAATTCAATACAATAACCAAAATTTACACTTTTTTTTAGTTTACAGTCAGTTTATAAAGTGAATTGCACTAACCTTCACTACTCACGAAGATAAAACCTGTGTGGAGATAGATTCACTAAATTAATTCAGATCTCCAAAAAAAAATATAAGGTCTATAATCATCCCATCTTCCCAGACAGCGGCCCAAGCATAAGCCTCAAATAGTACAACTATAGTGTACACAAACATAAATTCTACTGACCAAAAGTATCTCCAGGAAACATAAGGTCTAGCATAACTTCAATGGTAAGACTTATGATTTTTATATAGTATATGTACACCAACTTGAGAGAAAACACAAAGAATACGTTCAAATAGCATTCAAAATGCTCTCATATCTAAGTAAGTTGTAGGAGGTAGATCAGTAGTTGTAGTTGAAGCGGCCTGAAATATCTTATTCAAACCATGTAAGTGAGTTGTTCTCAGTTTAACTCCTCTCTCATATCACAAGTTTATTTATGTGGTAATTATATATAATTTCTTTCCAAAGTAAAAGGTTAATGTTTAATCTACCTGATAAGATTTAGCATATTGATCTACAGTTTCTTTCCTTTCATTTCCAGACTTGAAATCTGCAAGATAACGGTAATAATATCCCTTCCTGAAAAAAAAAATGTCACAAAAGAATCAATAGAAAATCGGGGCAAGTCTTCAAGAATCGCAGTAAACAATTTCCCAAGAAGATCAATAAAATTAAGGATGCAATTTTCCATCTAATATATTAAGACCTAGAATAAAAAAATTTCTTATCATATACAAAGCAAAGTCAGCAAATGTTTGGTTCAAATTAAAAACAACCAGCCAATACATAAAATATAAGAGGTACAGAATTACATCTTGTAGTAGAAGACTGTGGACTCTCCAGCGACAGAAGACGACATAAGATGTTCATCAATGATTGTAAAAATGTCATTGCGAATCCTGCAAAGTTCATCCTCAACTTTGTGATAGTATTCCTTGATTCATTTTAACATTAACATCGTTTCCCTTTGCCTCTTCTTTTTTCTCAATGGATGACATGATGTTCCACAAAGCTCTCTTTGCTCCAATGACATTCTTCTATCCAACTAAAAGCAGGTTCCTCTCATCTACAATCAGCTCAACATCTAATTTGGCAATTTTCTTCATTGACTCCATTTCGACAAGCCATATGATCACAAGATAAGACTCATTTTAATTAATGTTGGATCTTACTTCTTTAAGGAAAATTGAAACATAAAAAGAAAAATAGAAAAAAAATACCAATCTAAACAAATTGCAGTCTTAAGAAATTCTGTAAGGGTCTGTTTGGCGCATGGAATTAACTTATCCAGAATAGGCTTATTCTAGAATAAGGACCTATTCTCAGATTAATTAATCCTCAAAACGAACGCTGGAATAATCTATTCTGCATTTGGATCCCATAATGTGAAATTGGAATAAGAATTATTTTTTATTTATTATTTATTATTTATTATTTTTAATTTTTAAACTTATCATTTTTGTTGCAAGATTTTTAATTAAAATATATATGTATTTTTAACTTTTATATTTTAAAATTAAAATATGTATTATTAACTTAAAAAAATAAGATTATAAAAAAAAATTATTAAAAAAAATTTATAAAAAATTTAAATTATAAAAAAAAATTGTTAAAAAAATAAGATTAAAAAAAAAAGATTATAATTTCCTAACCGTTCATGCACAGACCTGAAAAACTTATACATTTTGATGTAATTTTGAATCCATGAAAAGCCTATTCTTGGAATAAGTTTAATTCTAGCTTTTTTTCGGAATTAACTAATGCAAACATAAGGCCCAAAATGGGAATAAGTTTTCTAATTCGAGAATTCAAAAAACGGCCACAAACAATGAATTTGTTTATTCTTGCATTCAATAATGCCTATTCTAGGTTAATTCAGAACCTATGCATCACAAAGGTAGTGGCACAAGATAAGCATTGCATCTAGGTCAACGAGTTGATTTGACAGCTTAACTTGCAACATGATAGAGAGATCTGCTAGAATAGACAACACACAACTACTTTGTATCCAAAAGTAGAGAACCAAATAGCTCGCATGTGTATGTCAATCACTACAACTTGAGCTATGTCATTGTGATATTGGCACGGGTGTCAATCTCATCCACACCTTTAATTATTAAGATTTTGTATACAAATGATGAAATTATTTTTCACCATGCTAATGGCATTTAGTATATGCCAATGCAGAGAAGTACAAACTAGAAATAAAGGATAAACAAGCCAATTAAATTTTCCATTTTCTATACTAAGGATACCTTAAGCCAAACATTGAAACCTATATCAAACCTATTTTAGTTGTTAGTTCAATTATAGAAGCATTCCAAATGAAAATTCAAAATGTTACACTTACTCACGCTTCACCACAACTAATATATCAAAATAACCTTAAACAAACATATTAAAGTACAAAACCTAAATAAATATCATCATTGACCATAGATCAACAAACTATGATCCACTTATTGGTAACCCTAAATAAAAGAAATGGTATCAAGTTGTCATATTCTATAAACCCACAATAATCGATGCTAAATATAGTGTTATCAACCCATGGATAAACAAATCTTATAATGTTCTTTTTATTAAATTAATAATAAAAAATTAATTTGATGACCATTAAATCTTCAAATAAAACCAAACACTGGTTTGGACGTGCACCCTGAAAGAAACTATAAAGGAAAAAATCATGCCCAGATCTGATTCTACACACCCTACAATCCAATCAAGAGAGTTAAATTGACAAGTACAAGCAACAATAGAAATCAAATTAGATTGACATAGACGATTGATTAATTCCAAAGATATTGTGTGTTTACACATCGCACAAGATAGAGCAATGGATTGCTAATTAGAAATGCTAGAAATCCTGCGATATGTAATTGGGACAAGAAATAGTCTTATTTAGACAATTCAATTATTACTCACTGGAAAATTTTACAGTTAAGAAGAAGCTTAAAGCCTTCTACTGATTGCAAGCAATCTTACAAAATTACACACTCCCATTTGAAGCAATAGAAATATTCTCACGGGATTGGAATTTCAATTATACAAACTAATACACCAAACTCAGACCTTAAAACTAGACAGTAGCTACAATTGGCCTGAGAACTTGAAGACCAACTAATAATTATCAACTTTACTTCCCTTGATACCCATCTATATGCAAAATATATGTAAACTGTCTTAAATGAAATATTAACTAATTCTAAGCTAATAAAACCATCTAAATGCTGTGTGCTAAAATGTTGTCACACTTCTATGAATCCTTACATGCAAGAAAACTCAAGAATGAGTCCTCACAAATCGATTCATAGCTCTGTATGTATGGAGTTGCAAGATTTGTAAAATTGCTCTCAGCTAGAGCTATAAACTCATGACCTTGCTAGTCAACCATACAATGAGAGATTCACAATGAAAACAAGGGCAAGAATGCCAATATCTCCAATGAAACCAAATGTATGCAATGCAATGCAAATCTATATGACAATGCAAGTTAATCTATTGCATAAAAGGAAATCTAAGCTAATATGTCATGATAATGCAACTAAGAAAGGAAATATGCAACTACAATGAAATGCAATAACAAGTCTTCAAAGCTTAGATGTAGAATGTCTTCAAAGAACTCTAAAATGACCTAGAAAATCTGCAGCATAACATTAGCATAAAAACTTAAGATATGAAAATGAGAAAGAGAGCTCTTCTTTTATAGAGAATGAGATGAAAATGGACCATTGAGATTAAGAGGCAAAAGACTTAATCAACGGTGGAGAAAAATAGAAGCTTGATCCTTGTGCACAAATATTTTTCAATAAGAAAATAGGAGTTGACTTTAGTGTCCATATGAGACAAAAAGTATTTTTTCATTTTTTATAAAATAAGAATGATGCTTTATTTGTGCAACATAGGATAAGAAGAAAAATGAGGATTTTTTATTTAAATAAAAAGGGAGAAAATTCTTTTTAATTAAATAAAAGCTTAGGATAAAATAATTTTATTATTTAATTAAAAGAGATTTTTAATTAATTAAAAGAGATTTTTAATTAATTAAAAGAGATTTTTATTCTCTTAATTAAATAAGATTTTTATTTTTTTTCGCTTTTAAATTAAATAAGGCTCAAACCTTAGGAAATATTGAATTGATTATGATTTGATCAAGGAAATTGATATAATTGATATTTTTGATATTTGAAAATATTGATTCAGGGATTTGATAAATTGTTGAATGGGGGCCCAAAGTCTAGGCGACCATTTTAGGGTGCATACATTTTCCCCTCTTTGACTAATGTGTGATCGATCTGGGAATATATGTAGTCAAAGAATGAAGTTGCAATGTGAGATCGATTTGGGATCACAAAACAACTCAGATGTGAGATCGATTTGGGATCACATTAGGACAAGCATAAGCAATAGCTGAAAGACAAGACCAACACCGTTGCTGCTAGGTACAAATCAAGCCTTAGATAAAACTATCGCCGTCACTGCTAGGCAATAATCAAGTTTAAAAAATAGGAGATAAAAATTGAAAGACAAAATAACCACCATCGTTGCTAGGTGATAATCAAGTCTCAAAATAAGAATCTCAAGCTGAGCTGAATGATAAAGTTGAATCAAAGATTAAAGCTGATAGGTATTGCCCCCTCATAATCGAAATTGAAATTAGATAAAGGAGAACAAAAAATTGATAAACCTGATCAAGTCACAATAAATCATAATCGAAGGATGGAGCATGATAGGATAACCATCAAACAGTGAAGATATGCCCCAGGTTGATGAGGTTTGACTAAAAAAGATATAGGATAAAGATTAAGTCAAACTTTAAAGAGAGGAAGTGAAAGGGGTGAATGAAAGACTAGAAGTTTGGAAGACATGGGAAGGAAGAAATTTCATCAAAGATTGAAGAATTATGCCTCAAAAAGTTAGCCAACTGCATAGAAGAATGAAAAAACTTGGAAACATGACTCGAATTTCAATTTCAAGTCTGAAAATGGATAGAAAATGATGTGATATGAAAGACCAGAAATGAAAGATATGATCAAGAAGAATCAGAAAATGAGAACAGTTGACCAGTTAGTCCGTAGATGATAAAAATGAGAGCTCTCTCCATATGCAAGATGCAAAAAATAAACTATGATGAACCTAAGAATGCAAGCTACTATGAAAGTGGTTGACTTGCAAGGTCACAACACCAATAGACATCTAATAATCATCATCGAGCATTATTTGTAGCGTCGCAAGATCATTTAATGCACACTAGCATAACTATGTGGATATGAATATGATCTTTATTAGATAGAAATGTGGAAATCCCACCTAGGCACCAAAGACATGTAGGTCAAGATGACTAGTGCAGTGAGATTACCTAAGTTTGATATGACGAGATTATGCTTGTATCAAGACACATGAAATTCAGGATAACTAGAAGCATGCACTTGTAAAACAATCAAAGATAATATCTTGTCAATCCATAGTGTCAAGTAAGACTAGCATAAATGTTCATGACAGTTAGGATCAACAAAATATACCCACAAGAAGATAAAGAAATAAAACATGTTCTCATACCCTCAGTCTTCTAGCTATGCATCATCGAAAACTTCTCAGGGAGAGACCACTCATCAAAGAAATCCTCATAGACAACACACAAAGAAAAATAAAGTCAACATATCTCAACGAGTTGATTGTTTAAGTGCGTGTGTGTTGGTCATAGAGTCAGACTCTGATCATCACATCTGCAAATAAGAAATATCGCATCAAACTTAGACTATTGGATAAGACATCTGATAAGTGTTAAGAAACACTCGATGCAAGGGTAGTGTTGAGAAACACTATTTGGGGTGGTGTTGAAAAACACCTGTTGTGAAATGCCCCAAGAGATAAACACACCTAAAGGACCAATGCTAACAGTTATGCCCTCTAGACAAAGATAAAGACCAATTCCAGACTACGCCAAATAAGGTCAAGACATGATGGAGAAAGGTTAAGTGTTGAGGACGCATGCTAACAAATAGGAGTACAAAGGCCTCAAGTAGCGCCTATTTCCAGGTTTTCACCACTTGAAAATTTTTTCATTTTTTGATTTGTTTTCTTTTTTTGTATTTTTGCTACCAAGGCGCCTGTTTCCAAGTTTTCACCAAGGCACTTTTTCTATTTTTTTTTTTTTTTTTTTTTGAATTTTTAAATTTTTTTCAAGACTTTTTATGCTTTTTAGGATTTTTTCAGCATCATATATCAATTTTTTTGGTATTTTTTTAGGATCATAAAATATGTACAAAGGATGCCCCCAGACAGAATAGGCATCAAACTTTCAAGCAAGATCACATCGTGTAGTCCCAATGTCTAGCAAGGTGAGGGACAAGATGGATGAGAAAGCTGGTGAATGAGATGGAGGAACGAAGAATGAAGACAAATGAAAGGAAGAAATCCTCAAGGTCAAACTCCTTAAGAGTACCCAAGCTAGCGAAAAATTATCATGAAAAGCACATTTGGATAAGTAATGAAAGGCTAGCATAGGATAAGTCACAAAAGCATAATGCAAAAGAAGGAAAGGATGCAATCCAAAGGAGGGTAGACATGTCAAGAGACTTCATAGCATTGTGTTTTACTCTTTTTATTAGATCAAGACCAAGGGAGAAAAAGATAGTGAAAGGCTAGAATGAATGGAAGAAAATAAATATGAAGGCTAAACATGAATGAAATGAAAGCAAGATCATCGTAAAATAGCTCACAAGATAGCCAAATGTTCGTGTATAGGTCAACATTGTCAAGATCAAAGATGGAATGGATGAAATGGATAAAATATGTAGAAGAACTATGCATGATGCCTGATTGCCAGGTTTTCATCATGGTACTTATCCAAGGCGCCATAAGGGAGTGGTTTTCACCATAGGATGAATTTATTTCTTTTTACTTTTGCTACCAAGGCGCCTGTTTCCAGGTTTCCACCAAGGCACATTTTCAATTTTTTAATTTTTTAAAATTTTTTTTTCTTTTTTCTTTTTTCTATTTTTTTTTTTTTTTTTTTTTTCTTTCTTTTTTTGGAAGAAGGCAAGCTTTTCAGATAATGCTCCTTGAAAGGATAAACCATAATATTTAAAAGATTCAAAATGATATGCTCAAAGATGCTGATAGGGAAAAGAAAATGGAAGAGAAAAATGGAGGATAAGGTTTTATGTAAAACAAGTGAGGTTGGAAGATAGGAGGAATAGGCAAATGAGGAAAAATGATAGAAGGTAGAAGAATAATGAATGGAAGGATTGTGACAAGGTAGATAGAAGGGAAGGCAAGATCAATATCAACACACACTTTGAAAGGTGGCGAGAGGGTGGAGGAAACTTGAATGAAGGAATATGAGAAGGAATATGGTGAATGTTTAGCAGAGGTTGCGGTTTAGGCGCATGGAATGGAAGAATGTTTTTGGAAGAAGATGAAGTGGAAAATTTTGGAAGCTTGAATGTCAACTTTACTTTTTGTTCAACATGAGACTCTTTCAAGAGAGACTTTGGAATCCATATAATCGTAGTCTTTTCATTTCCTTTTGATGATTTAGAGAGAATATCTTCAATGATGGATTTTGGAACCCATACTTGTCTTGTAGTTTTATTCTTAGATATCTCTTTTGACTTTATGTTTCCATGTCGATTAGAGGAGACATGGTGATCTTTTTTTGATGGATTCTTGTATTGCTTCTTTTTCTTATATTGAACATTCAAGTTACTTCCAAAAGACTTGGGACTTGTGGAAGAAGAAGGACGATATGACTGGTTTAGATGGGTGGATGGATGGAAAGGATTCAAGGGTATGCATCTATGTTGATCTTGAAGAAAGATAGGAGATGGAGGGACGTAAAGACCCAAAATGGATGATGAATTAGGAGAATTAGGAGGGGAAAGTGAAAGGACATAAGGATCCAATATGGAAGGCAGACGTGAAGTCCTTAGTATTGGTGGAGGAGGTCCAAGGATGGATGTGGAAGATGCAAAAGGATAATCAATAAGTTCATCAACATCTATATGACAACCAAGGACATCAACATCTTTAGAGTGAGCATTAGGATTTGCAATAGGATCATGAACATCTTGAATAGGAGAAATTTTTTCAATAGGATTGTTCAAAGCTTGCAAAGACTTAGGAAGAGTAGAAAGTGGAAGTGAGCATAGAGCAGTAGAACAAGAAGATGGAAGACTTTGATCTTGACAAGGAGCTTCGGATAGCATAAACGTATCATTTTTCTTTTGATTTTCAATAGGCTTAACATTGGAAGTAACAAAACCATTTTTAATAACCTTAATGGAAGTATCATCTTTGGAAAGCACAAGTGTGGTAAGGTTATTTTGATTATCAATAAGCTCAACGGTGTAAGTAGTAGCTCGATCTTACTTAGGAGATGGTGGAATGAATGCAGAAGGGCGTAAAGGATCAAAAGAACCATGAAATGGAGGAGAGACATTATGAAAAGAATTGGATGACATGGAGGGTCCTTGATCTTGATCTTTCTTTATGTTCTTTTCTTTATCATCTTTAAAATCCTTTTGACATGGAGCCACTTCTAAGGACAAAGAAGCATGTTGGGATTGTATGGAAGAATTTGGAGGAGATGCTGAAAGACTAGCTGAAATAGGCATTATAGCATTTAAAAGCTTAGGCTCTTTAGGTTTAACATTATTGAAAGTATTTGCAGCCAAGTGAAGGTTAGCTTGAGTATCTTTAAGAGGTGGCTCTTGAGAATAACTATAGGGAACCGCATGGAAAGCCTTAGGATCTTTGTTGGATGAAGGATTTATGAAAAATTTGGAAGACTCAGAAGCTTTAGGAATTGTGTTGGTATTGGAGGAAGTAGAGGATGGAAGGGAACCATCACAAGACAAAGGTTTAACATTAACATGATCTTGCTTGAGAGTTTCATCTTTATTTTCAGCATGAGATTTCTTAGAGGAAGAATTCTTATAGTATTGATATTTTAAATTGGCACGGTGCATTTTATAGTCCTCAGTAGTAGTAGATGGATCACAATCAAAGTATTGTTTACAGAACTCATCAAAGTCTTTTTCAAAATCAAAATCATACGGATCACCATCACGATCTACCCAATAGGATGACCCTTTAGCAAGCACGAGCACACGACAAGGAGGACTCTTAGGAATAAAAGTTTCATAGGCATCACTACATTGTCCATCATCATAGTCATCATAGTCATCATAGGGGGGTGCGTCACTCTTCATGGAAAAGGTATCATAGGGACTATCATGTTGCTCATTATGGTATGTCTTGTGAAGAGAAGTAAGAGTTTTTGAAGAAGTAGAAGAAGAATGAGATCGTGAAGAAGAGGAAATTGAAGACTTAGTGTAGGAAGAGTACTTAGATAATGAGGAATTCGAATAATGTTTAGAAGAGTCATGATAAGATTTAGAAGATGAAAAATGTGAATAGTATTTAGAAGAATCGTGATAAGATTTAGAAGATGAAGAATGTGAATAATGTTTAGAAGAATCGTGATAATATTTAGAATGTGAGGAATGATGAGAAGATTTAGAAGATGAAGAATATTTGGATGAGATCATGAGTATGATTCTAGTAAAAGCATCTGATTTAATCGATTTTTCTTTTATTTTTGTCATAAATTCGTCACTCATGAGAATTTTGGAGGAACAACACTTTTTGAATATGTCAATGAGCTCAAGATCATATATTCTTAATAAAGGTTCCAAAACCAGATAGTCAAGATTCATAGTTATAGAAGAGGAATCAAGCATGAAAGAAATGAATAGAAGAGATGAAATAGAAGAAGGTAGACTAGATAGTAAAAGGAAAAGAATCAAGAAGAAGAAGAAGAATTTCCCATGGGAATAGAAGACTTCAGAAGAACATAGGAAATGGAGAAGAAAGAAGAAGACTAAGATTCATCTTATACAATTGATACCATAACGTTCATTGAGATGTTGAGCAACATGACAACACCTAGGATCTGACTTGGACTGACCAAGGAAGACCAAGCTTCTAAGGAGAACTCACTACAACAGGATGAAACTCAGTTTCAATATTTCAATTAGATCTTTCAAAATATTTCACAATGATGATCAAGCACATAGAACAACAACCAAGGAGTTCAAGCAAACAGTCTTCAAGTAATGGGCAAGGGACAAAACAACCTTGCGCATGAACATAGATAGTGACTTAGTATTCTACTACTTAAAGATTTTACTTGTGTATGTTCTTGAAAGTGTTTTAGAAAGCATATAGAACACAACAACACCTTAACAAGCTATCTACAAGGATATACGTGGCTTTCTAAAAAGAGTCCTCGATATACACAAGGTACGTGAGGTCCAAATCCGTAGATGAGAAGAATCTAAAATCACATAGCCGGGGGGAGACGGTAACCCAAATCTTCTCCTTCACTTCTCAAAGGTATAAATTTTTTTGAGGCTTAGCCAAAAGTGATATCAAACTCAATTCCCAAGAGAGGTGTCTTTTGATTTACTACCCGCTATTTATACTCTATTAGAACATGGGAGTTAAGGTCGTTCCTTGAGGTGGTGTGTCCCCAAGCAGGCCTTCTAAAAAAAAAAATTAAGTAATTTACTATCAAAAGTATTTAAAGCACTAAAGGTGGAACACTTAACTCTTCAAGTAAATGTGAAGTGAGTCCAAAAGTGGAACATTTAACTCTTCAAGTGAATGTGAAGTGAATCCAAAAGTCGAACATTTAACTCTTCAAGTGAATGTGAAGTAAGTCCAAAAGTGGAACATTTAACTCTTCAAGTGAATGTGAAGTGAGTCCACAAGGTGGAACATTTAACTCTTCACACAAACTCAAAGTGAGTCCAAAAGTGGAACATTTAACTCCTTACACAAACTCAAAGTGAGTCCAAAAGTGGAACATTTAACTCCTCACTCAAACTCAAAGTGAGTCCACACTTTAGAAAACTAACGAGATCAAGAAAGCATAAAAAGGGGGAAACTTTGTGGAACACTTAACACTCTTTTCAAGTAGACCCCTCCCCTATGTATGAATGCTGAGCTTGCATCCAAAGGGCGGTAATGAGGGGCAATTAGAAATAAGCGAGTCCAACACCCAATTTAGCTAACAAGATCAATCAAAAGTAATTTAAAGTTGCTTATCAATACTACTCACAAATGACAAAAGGTTGAATCAATAGAATATTTAACTTTCCAAGAAAACATAGAGTGAGTCTACAAAGTGGTGCATTTAAATCCCTATGTAAACAAAGAATGAATCCATGCCCTCAATCACTCAATGAGATATTTGATATTGGAACAAAAAATTACTTAAGGTTTAAACATAAGCATTCACTTACACAAACTTGTATGAAAGCAAATCTATGTTCATTCATTTTCCATTAAGAGCATCGATTGAAATGTGTTCTATGAAAGCATGTAAACACTCAAGCCAAAAAAATGAGAGATTCAATTTTAATCCCAAAATTTAAATGTTGTAGAGATGGAACAAAGTACCTCAAGTCCACCGCTTTGTTTTAAGCATTTTCCATTAAAGCAAGAGCACCTTCAAATGAACAAGACAAGAAAATAAGCAAACAAGATATGCAATGTATATCCAACTTATGCAAACCCTAGGGTTAGATCTGAAAATAAATTTTTAGGAGAAATGATAACCAACAAATAATCTAAATGATAACTCATATCATGCATTGAACAATAAAAAATAAGTGCATACCCATCACAATTTTTTTTTTTTTTTGCATTTGACATAGTCAACAAGATCTGATTTTTACCATATGAATTTGGACCCTAAACCCAAAATGCAGAAAAGAGACCTCTATAAAAAAACAAAGAGCTTTCCAAAAATGTAAAAATTTCAAAAAAATCTCTTCATTTGTGCCCTAGAGACCCATTTTACCAAAACAAACTAGTTTTTGTACATTGACCAAATGAGCTATGATATGACCTCTAAATTAAAAACACAGTGAATGGACCCCCTGTAGAATTCTAAGACCTTTTCAGAAATATAAAAATTTCTAAAAAATACACTGATTTGCACCAAAAATTGATTTTTTATAAAAAATCAAGAAAAAATCATAAAAAATTCAACTCACCTCTGAAAAATCTAAAATTTTTTTGGGAGCTTCTCTGATATGTCACCAACCTAAATTTTTTTTTTGTAGATCAAAAAATCAAGTCATTTGGGAGATATGATCAAATTTTTCAAATCTAAGGTTTTTCATCTCTAAACAAATCTGCACAAGGGTTAGCTTAAAAAATAATCAAAATGAGCATGCAAGAGGTGGGTTGCCCCACGGTGGACACCAAAAATGTGTGCTAAAATATTGTCACACTTCTATAAATCTTTACAAACAAGGAAACTCAAGAATGAACCCTCACAAATCGATCCATAGCTCTGTATGCATGGAGTTGCAATATTTGTAAAATTGCTTTCAGCTAGAGCTATAAACTCATGACCTTGCTAGTCAACCATACAATGAGAGATTCATAATGAAAATAAGGGCAAGAATACCAATATCTCCAATGAAACCAAATGTATGCAATGCAATGCAAATCTATATGACAATGCAAGTTAATCTATTACATAAAAGAAAATATAAGCTAATATGTCATGATAATGCAACTAAAAAAGGAAATATGCAACTACAATGAAATGCAATAACAAGTCTTCAAAGCTTGGATGTAGAATATCTTCAAAGAGCTCCAAAATGACCTAGAAAACCTGCAGCATAACATTAGCATAAAAATTTAAGATATGAAAATGAGGAAGAGAGCTCTTCTTTTATAGAGAATGAGATGAAAATGGACTATTGAGATTAAGAGGCAAAAGACTTAATCAACAGCGGAGAAAAATAGAAGCTTTATCCTTGTGCACAAATATCCTCCAATAAGAAAATAAGAGTTGACTTTAGTGTCCATATGAGACAAAAAGTATTTTTTCATTTTTTATAAAATAAGAATGATGCTTTATTTGTGCAACATAAGATAAGAAGAAAAGTGGAGATTTTTTATTTAAATAAAAGGGGAGGAAATTCTTTTTAATTAAATAAAGGCTTAGGATAAAATGATTTTATTATTTAATTAAAAGAGATTTTTATTCTCTTAATTAAATAAAATTTTGATTTTTTTCTCTTTTAAACTAAATAAGGCTCAGACCTTAGGAAATATTGAATTGATTATGATTTGATCAAGGAAATTGATATAATTGATATTGTTGATATTTGAAAATATTGATTTAGGGATTTGATAAATTGTTGAATGGGGGCCCAAAGTCTAGGCGACCATTTTAGGGTGCATACAAATACTACCCAATGAAGATTACAAAATGATCAAATGAAGAACTAAAATAAATTTACCTTCACTTACCCATTGTAGCTTGTCTCCATTGTCCTCCTTGTCTTGATTTCTTGAAGATGTTGAGCTCTCAGATTTCCAAATGAAGCTCCTTCCTAAGATGCTCTCAAAGTGTGGAGATTTGAGTGAATGTATGCAAATAGCCTAGACTTGATTATGAAAAACTAATGAATGAAATGATATGGAAATGCTTGATGACTAAATTGATTCTTTTGGATTCTTGTATGCTTGTATGGTTGAGATCACTATTGCTTGGATGCTTGTATGGTTGAGATCACTATTGCTTGATTGCCTATTTCTTGATTGCTTATTAGCTATTAGCTCACAAAGGGAAAATGAGGCTCCTTTTATAGATTTTTGGAGGACTCAAGCCTAGGTGCGGGCACAATCCAAGGGTGGAGATTGAAAGGTGGAAGATCGTAGCATTGCTATTGACTTGGTTGAAGGGGTTGAGAAAAAGGGGGATATAGTTGGAATGTGAGAGGAAGAATAAGGAAGATGTTCCTCCTACATTGACATGGAAGAGGAGGAAGGGAAAGACACATGTCAACTGTCTCACAAAGACCAATGATAGGAAGAAGGAAGGACTTCTTCCTCATGAGGACTCTTGGCACAAGTGTCCCATGAGTCACCTTGAACTCCTTGAGGTGGGTTGAAAAGCCCCTTAGGAATAGGGATAGCCTCTTGACTTAGTGTAGGGGAAGACATTTGGTCATGAGACCAAGTCTTGTGAGGCCGCATAGCCCTTAAAGATAGACATGTGTGGGTGAGGATAATTAGTATTTAATAATTAATAATAATTAATTATTTTAGCCAAGGTGATGTGTCAAGTGACTAGATGGACAAAGTGGACTAGGAGACTTAGTCATATTTAGTGATTGTGTTAATTGATTAAAGCACTTAAATATGACTATTTAGAAGACTTAGGATATGAGAATAGACTATAGTGAATTTATCAAATAAATTGAATAATTTATCTAATAAATAGATGAATAAATATTAATTAAATAATAAATATTTAATTAATTCATCAAGTCTATATATATATATATATATATTTATATATTTAAGTTAGCTTTGCCTAAGGGGGCAGTACCCTTTATATTGTTGGAAAAGAAATTACATAAGGATGGAACTATCTTTTTGATTACATATGAGAAATCTCAAAAAAACCATCTAAAATATCCTATTCAATGATAGAGATATCCTATCCCATTGTCGATATTAATCAACCTTGCTACCACCTCCGCTATGAAGAGCTGGTCATTGGCCTGGCAAAAATCCTCAAACTTAGACATATTGAAATATTTAAAAATGCATTTCTTAAACAGAGCCTGTGCCTTTTTCATAGTCTTTTTCTTAGCTTCGTCATCCACACAAAAGAAGACAGCCAGACCACCACCCGAGAATCTATAATTTATCAAATCCAGTGCTATGGTTACCTCCAAATATATCTCCTCCTTGATCATTCTTTGAACCATACCATTTGTTGTCACCGGGTGAGCCAAAACTTGTATGATGGGTAGGAAGAGATCAAGAATGAGCTTCCATCATGGACGTGCCCTCCTGCCTAGTAGTCCACTCCTAGAAGCATAATAATGGTGGTCTTCTCTTGATCATTGGCATGCACAAAAATCTTGGTTATCTATTCTTCTGGAGACTCCACTATCACCACCTCCTGCTCGCACCCACATTTGATTTCCATAACTTGTGCCATCCACTCTTGCTATTTCCTACATATGAGGTTACTTACTACCTCCTTAAAAAGAAGTCTTAGGGAATCATTCCTTTATACTGTTTCTACCATATTTTCTATGCATGCTTGAAACAAGAAGGATGAGGCCCATGTGATATCTATCTGCCAGACCTCCTCTATTGTCTAATCTCTGAGAAATTCCTAAGGGAAATAGTCCTTTAGATTTGTGTGTGAAAGGAATCTATAATTTTCCATTATAAACACCACTTCCATCTCTTGGATCGCTGGAAAATATCATTATCTGATACCTTTTCTCAAGATTATTCCAAGTTATTATGAGATAATCTCCTGCAACTCCTTAAGCATGTGATCCTCATATTGAAAAACCATTTCTTTATTCTTTTCAATCCCTAAGTTTTCCAACAGGTCCGCCGCCCTATTCCCTTCTCAGAATACATGTTGGAGCCTATAATCTCCTAGACCTGCCAAGTGTTTCGAAATTAGCGGGATCCAATTTGCCAACCTCCATGAGTGAAATTCTCCTTTTGTAATCCCATTGATTCTAACCTGTGAATCACCCTCAATGACAAGGTTGGTGATTCTATTTGAAGCACACCATCTAAGACCTATTTCCAACGCAGAGATCTCTACAACATTGTTAGAGGCAATACCAATGGGTCATGCTAGTGCTTTAATCAATCACCCATCTTCATTTCGAATGATAACACCAATACCACTTTTACCTAGATTAGCTCTACTGGCCCCATCAAAATTCAATTTTACCCATCCCTGTTAAGGAGTCTGCCAAAAAATGGATTTTCTATCCACTTTCCTATCTTGCATGAGGTGATCCCCTTTATGTTTGAGCATCCAAAGGCCCTCCATATCATTATCCTACTTAGAGTGAAATCTATACTTAAGTCCTTGGATTTTGTTATTAACTACTACTTCAATAGCTCCTTTGATCTTCCCCACTAAAACTTCTCTCTCCATCTCTTTATCTTCGAAGATCCTTCTGTTTCTCTCCTTCCAAATATGCCAAACTAGCGTAGATGGACTCACAACCTAGAGAATCCCCCATTTAGAGAATCTCCTCTCCAACGACCATGAAATTAAAAATTCTCTAAAGGATGCATTCCTAACCAGATACCAATTAAGGCTTTTAAACAACCACTCCCAGCAATGCTGTGCAAAAGGGCACCAAAATAAGAGGTGGTCCACAGTCTCCTCTTCTTTTCTGCACAAGAAACACCAGCTTGGTCTCTCAATCCCAATGCACTTTAGACGGTTACCCGTGAGAATCCTACCATGAAGGGAAATCCAAAGGAAAGCTCCAACTTTTGGAAGGACCCACTTTCTCCAACTAGAATCGAAGGCCATTCCCCATCTCTTCTTTTGAACCGCTACAGTTCATACCTGAGATTAACCTTGTATTCCCTAGATTTTGAGGCACTCCAAATCAGCTGATCATCAAGATTCGAGTGAATCACCACTTTGGCCATGAGAAGATCTGATAATTTTCTCTAAAGCTTTACTGGACCTAAAACCACCGGTTTCTAACATATCGAAGATGAATTTTCTTGCCTATTGAAGTAATCTACTACTTTATCCCCCATGTCTGCTTCTATACCAAGAACCCAATTCTTATCTTCGAAAGAATTTATCAAGGGAAGATCGTTGTTCCAAGAATCACGCCAAAACTTCGCTTTAGGACCATTGGCTATTTTCTAAGTTAGATGGTCCGTGATTAGATTTTTGCTATTCCAAATGAAGCACCACATATGTGATCCTTTGTTCGAATTGGAAACTATAAGAATCCTATCAGGCTAAATATAGTCCAAATATTTCACTGTCATTATTTTACACTAAGGCTTCTCTAGACTTCTATACATCTTCCATGCCAACTTAGCACCAAGGGCATGATTTTGCAATCCCATCTTTCTCACACCTATACCTCTATCTTTTTTGGATTTACAAGCCACATCCCAACTGATAAGTGGTATCTTTTTCACTTTTTTCGATCCTTCCCACATAAAATTTTTCAACAACCCATCTATGGAGGCTGAGGCCTTGTTCGTCATTTGATAGACTGACATATAATAAATCAGAATGGATGAAAGAATAGACTTTATCATTTGAATCTTGTCGGCTTGAGATAACCACTGGTGCTTTCATCCTACAACCTTTTATTGATATCTTTTAGAAATGTCCTCCCATATTTTTGAATCAAACCGCCCTGCGAAAAGAGAGACCCCCAAATAAAAAATGGGGAAGTTACCTATTTCAAACCCCAATACTTTAATAATTTTGTTTTTCAAGCTCCTGTTTGAATTGAAAAAGATCTTAGACTTCATCCTATTCATGATTTTCCCTGAGCCTCTTTCGTACTCTTCCAACACTTCTTTAATTACCGGCACTTCTCTCACCGAAGCTTCCCCAAAAAGAACGGTGTCATCACCAAATTGAGAATGCGAAACTGGTTCTGCATAATTGTGAATATAGCTCCCTTTCCAACGGCCCTGGATGGTTTGTTTTTTGATATTCCTTCCCAAAACTTCATCCATTAAAACAAAAAGAAAAGGAGATAGATGGTCTCCTTGCCTCAGTCTGTTTGAAGATTGGAAGAAGCCACACAACAAACCATTAACCAGAACTGAGAAGTGGATAGATGATAAACAATAGGAAATGCACCTAATCCACTCATGGGAAAAGTTGAATCTAGAAAGCACTTCACACAAAAAGGACCATCTAACTCTATCATAAGCTTTATTAACATCTAATTTTATAATCATACATGGTCGCTTACCTGTATGCATAGAGTGGATAACTTCCCCTGCCATTAAAATGCTATCTAATATTTCACGCCCTGGAATAAAACCATGTTATTCAATCGAAATGTATCTGTCGAGCTTCTCCTTCAATTTGTTGACCATCAATTTTGAGATGATTTTGTATATAGAGTTGCAAAAGGAAATTGGCCTAAAATCTGCCATTGACGAACATTCCAGTTTCTTAGGAATTAGGACAATGACCATGTTGTTGATCTCCTTTATGAATCTTCCTTTCTTCCTGAAATCCTCTACTACTTAAAAAATTTCTTCTCCCATAAAACTCCAGCACTTTTGAAATACTTCCATAGGAAATCCATCTGGACCTGGCGTCTTGTCTGGAAGGTTGTCAAAAACTACTTTTTTATCCTCCTGAATGGTAAAGGGCCGCATCAAATCCATGTTATCTACTGACGTGAGGTCAACTTCAGGATAACATCAAGCAAATGATGTGGATCCACAAAAATAGAGTCAACCAAATCCCCGAGAAGAGATTTAAAATGAGCCACTACTTCGCTTGCTATGTCCCCTTCCTCTTCTAACTAAGATCCTTGTTCATTTTGAATGCGATTGATCCTATTGCTGGCTCTCCTTGCTTTGACCGAAGCATGGAAGAACTTGGTATTGAGATCTCCCACAGATATGCAATTATCTCTAGACTTACCCAGAACACCTCTTCTCTGAGAAGAATTTCAGCAAGATCATTCTTCAATGAATTTTCTAGCAAAAAATCTTGGTTTGACATTCCATTTGCAATGACATTACTGTTAAGTAAATTGAATTCTGCTTCAATCCTGCTCTTCTCAGTGAAAATGTTTTTGAACGAAACCTTATTCCACCTTTTGATATGTTATTTTAAAATTTTCAATCTTTGTGAGAAGAAAAAACTCGGTGTCCCTATAAAAACATTGCTTTGCTTCCACCAGTACTCCAAATTAAGCAAGAAATCCTTATCTCTCCACCACATGCTTTGAAATCTAAAGCTACTTTTGTCATTCTGGGGAGTATCATGAATTGATAATTGAATAGGGAAATGATCTGATAGGGAAAAGGGAAGAATACAAGAATCCATATTAAAATCTGATTCAAGCCAAAAAGGACCAACCAAGAATCTGTCCAGGCTCTCTGAGATTTTGGTGAATTTCTCCCACGATTGGTCCAAGTAAAATTTCCATTAGTCAGGACAACATCAAATAACTGATTCTCTCAAACAATCAATCAGAAATCCTCCATGATTTGAGAAGACATCCTTAATCCTCCAGATTTGTCCTCTTGGTCAAGTAAGGCATTAAAATCCCCTGCTATCACCACCTTATTATTGTCAATCTCAGAAAGCTTCTTGGAAATCTCTATCCAGATTTTCCTTTTTTCACCTGATTTTATGGGACCATAAACATTAAAAAAGGGAAAAGTCAAATTATTCTTTAGATTGGTAACTTTACCAAAAATCCAATGGGGGGATCTCTCTAACTCTGAGACCTTAATCACGATAGGATTCCAAAGGATACCCAAACCTCTAGATGCCCCTACTGCTTCTTGAAAAAATCCTTCCCATTTCTGGCAAAACCTCATAAAGCTAAGCGCTTTATCTAAATTAATCTTTGTCTCCTGCAAGAAGACCAAATCTCTTTCAATTCTAAACAACGCTCATTTCACCAAGCATTTCTTGTTAGGGGCCGATAGTCCCCTGACATTCCAAGTACAGATTTTCATTTCTCACAAAGGGAGAATGCTGCTCCCTTGGATTTCCTTAGATAATCAAAGACATTAATGATCCCTTTCTCTTGTGCCCTTTCTTCTCTTTTCTGTCTATTTGATCTCCTGCCCCTACCTCCTTTGGATTTTCCAAGAGAATATTGGCCGATTGGCTAACATTCCTAGGATCAACATTATCTAATTCATCCGAAGCAAATAAACTATCTTCGTAGACCTGATCATAATCCACTTCCGTATCAGAAATGTGAACTTACACTGATTTTTCCTCCAAAGCTATCTGACTCCTATCTCCCTAATTGTCTCTCAATTTAGAGCATTCACCCTCTTTAATGATAGGGCTCTTCCTCGGAGATGCTTCCTTCTGTTCCACAGAAATAGTTTTTTCAACCATTTTCTTGGGAACCCAAACCTTGATTGTATTTCCTTTTGTCCTTGGCTTATTCTCTAGGAGAGTCCTGCCTTCTCTCTTACTGTTGTTCATCTCAACTTCTACTTGCTGTTGCCAAGTACCACTTCCCGATTTGAGATTAATTCTAGATAGGATTTGCTTGACCGCTGCAATCTTCATTCTTACATAGAGATAAGAATCGACATTGATAATATCTTCATCTATCTCCAACAGAGTCCCCAATGAATGACCAATGTGCTCCAAACTTTCATCTCCCTAGTATTCAATAGGTAGATTATATAACCTGATCCAAATCGGTTCCTCGTATATTGCTAAAGGAATTAGGTCAAAATTTATTTGCCAAGGTTGCAGGTATAAAGGAGAAGATTCGAAAAACTAGTTTTGTTGGTGGAGAATGTTGTTTCTAATTGATTCTTCATTGAAAACAACAATGAAGAAACCTTTCTGGATAAAATTAATGATAGTATCTTTACTCCAGTTCTCATAAATCCATTCCCTGATTTGCAGTCTGGACAATCTTGCACCAACGAACCTTCCAATGACTACCATTTTTCTCCATAGCTCAATAGCTAAATTGATATCTTCAGAAACTTCTATGTCAATAGGATCTCCTAACTTTTGCATCAAACTTGACATTCCCTTCTTCCTCACAACCATTTCCCTTTGGAAAACCTACCCACGCCAACCATTCTTGTGCTACTCTAGAAAGTTTCTCCTCCACTGCATCACTCCCCCCCGCCAAACTTGATTTATCTCATCAAGTCAATATTAATTAAATAATAAATATTTAATTAGTTAATGAAGTCACTTTTTAGTGTATACATTTTGTCCCTCTTTGAAATAATGTGCTAGTCACATTGTTTTCAAAGAAAAATTCAAGCATTTTTGCCCCTACCCCGGATAATGTCTCAGACAACCTATGCATGCCCCCTTGAGAGATTGATTGATAAAAAAATGATTTTAATTTATTTATTTGATGATTTTTTTTAATGTTTTTAAGTCTGGTTTGACAATCAATCTCACAAAAAGAAACGAGAGAAATATGGGTGAAAATGATGTGAATCGGAAAGAATTCGATAGGTGGGGTCCACACATCAAGAAAAATGGGTCCACAGGCTATATATAGAGGCAAGGGGTCCACAATAGGATTATTGTGTACATTTGTCATTTGGAGATTGGAGCTTGGAGAGAGAAGAGCTGAGCTAAGGAGATGTCATTCCCACTGTCAGATCACCGCTTTGAGAGGGTCAGACGCTTCTAGAGGTCACCAGATTCTGGAGAGCTGGTAGGTTCCCTATCCCGCTTTGTCAATTTGAGATTTTTGGAATGTTTTAGTTGATTTTTAGCATGTTTAGGGTAGATTCAACCATAGATTAGATGAGAAAAATTTAGTTCTAGGATCATGAACAAATGCACAGTTGCGGTGCATGAATGTGCAGCAACTTGCCACGTTTGCTCAACAAATTCATAATTCTATGCATTTGTGTGGGTTACCTGCACATGCATGTAAGAAAAAAATTTAGCGGCACATTTTTTAAAGAAATGCACACAAACGTAGTTGCTGCGTATTGGTCAAAATTGGCTATGCAAATGTTTAGGGTTGTTGCACAAATGGTATTTTTGTGAAAATGTGAGGGGGTTCTACGCAAGCATTTTTTTGTGCTGCGCATTTATTGTAGATGATAGAATTTGGGTAAATTAGCAAGTCAATTAGGTCAAACTTGATATCGATAAGCCAAAATGATTTGTTGGCATTGTAATTTGATCAATTTGTGTCAAGATAGGTAACATCGTAGCATGGTCGCTAGTTAAATTTCCTGATTGTAGATAATTGATAGAATTATCTGTTAGGACATGTGATAAACATGTATTCAATTGATAGGATAGGATAGATAGACAAATCAGTTTGATCAAAATCTGATAGTTTGGTTGTTTGATTATTATGATAGGAGGATATTACAGACACTCTGATGTCACGGGAGAGATATCCTATGACTCATAATTTGAGGTCAGCTCTATTAGAGACTAATAGGCTATTGTTCGGGGCTATTGGACTATATCACATTATTTATATGCTTGAGATTTGGGTGAATCTAAGCATGTTGACTGCACTTGCTGAGAGATGGCACTCAGAGATGAGTACCTTCCATCTCCCTATAGGAGAGATGACTATGACGTTAGAGGATGTATATTGCATCCTTCACCTGCCTATCACTAGAGAGTTAGTGCAGTACGATCAGCACGGTGGTGTTACTGAGTGTAGGGTAATGTTTGGAGATGATGACATTGATGAGACTGAGATTAGTTAGGAGGACATGGTTGATTTTTATGAGCCACTTCCTGTTGTTTTGGCTGAAGCTATCAGAGGCTACATTTATCTAGATCGGAGATCACATGGCTTTGTAGATGGATGGGGCCGAACTTTACAGAGGATGATGGATGAGGGGACCCGTTTTGCTTGGGGGGTGTGTTTGCTTGCACACCTTTATCATGATCTTCATTAGGTGGTATATCATAGGGGAGCATCACTATCAGCTGGTGTTACATTACTCCATGTTTGGGCATGGGAGCATATTACGATCACATGACCAGTAGCTATGAGGTTCTGGGGTGCTAGACAACCCTATATTTTTCTATATGCATCCATCTAGTCTCAGCATAAGCTGGGATGTCTAGAGTTTTGGCGATATACTTTTAACACTATAGATTCTATGATCTAGAGACCATACTTGGGATGTGAGCTATGGGAGGATGAGTGGCAGCTCAGATACTATTTTGAGTCCCAATGGTTGATAGGGAGGACTCCCTATATTATAGAGAGGCAGTTGGTTAACTAGGTCTTGCGACAGTTTGGGAAGATCCACGAGATGCCACAGGGGGTGACAAAGTTTACTCATACCCATCAGGAGAGGTGAGATTGGGGACCGATGGCATCCTTTGAGATAGCTAGACAGGAGTTCCTAGAAATTTCATTTCAGGCATGGTCCATGAGATAGGGGGTCATAGACCCAGGGATGTCAGCAGACTATGAGAGACAGATCAGGGATCACCCATTCCATAGATTGACTAACTTGATAGAGAGGCCACTAGAGAGGGATACGATAGATAGATGCTGAGATAGGAGATGATGTCTGTAGACACCGAAAAATCCTTCAGAAAATAAATTATTTTTATTTTTTGAAAATCCTTGATGACATCATCATTTATTAATTAATTAATTATTTAATTAATTAATTTATTTTTATGGCATTAAATCCCTCTCTCTTAATTAAAAATCTTTAATTAAGGAATCTAGCCTAAAAATGTCATCTGGACATTATCCCTAATTTATTAATTATTTAATTAATAAATTGCCCAAAAACCTCAAAAATAAATTAATTTATTTTTAATTTATTTTTTATCCCAAACTTGGCCAATTTCCTTAAGACCACTAACCTCTTCCAAAATCTTCTAATCCCTTCTTAATTTCGATTAAAAGGCTAATCCCATCTTTTCTAACCCTAATCCCAAGGTTAAATATTTAATTAAGGTTAAATATTTAATTTCCATATTTATTGAAAATATTTTAATAAATATTCCTAAAACTTAAGCTTTTGGAATGAATAAATTTTATTCCATGAACCTAAGGAGAAATCTAGACTCTTCTAGAATCTTCTCAAATCCACCCTCTTCACCCATCCTAATCCTTTTCTTTGTCCTAATCTAATCCTAATCCTACCCTTAAACCTTTGTGCAATCCTAACCAAGCTTAAGACTTTCCTAAACCAAAGCAAAGTCTTTCCTTCCAAATATCTCAACCACAAAGCATTTATTGCTTCCCCAAAGTCTTCAAAGCCTCTTAAAGCCCATTCATTGCTCTTACAAGCATTTATTTGGAGAGTTATGAGCTTGGAGCCCCCTTTGTTGACTCCTCTTTGCCCTTCCCTTCATCCACTCACCTTGTGACATGTGTCACCTCCTGATTGGCTGAGAACTAGCACAATCCATGTGCTTCCTTTTGAGTGAATCTTGGCCTCTCTTAAGGATTTCAATCCTGGCCATTCATTCCTCCTACCCCAAGCCTTAGAAATCCTATAAATACCCTCACTTCCTAAGGCAAATCATCTCTCAACTCTCAAACTCAATAGCAAAGTCATAATGCCATTTTCATTCTAGCATAAGCATAAGTTCATCATTTTAGATCATTTTCAAGTTTAAATCACATCTAAATTAGCTTAAATGGATTAACATAGATTCATTTCTTGTTTTAATCTTAGTTCAATCATTTAGCTTTGCATATTTGTGTGTTCTTGAGGCCTTTTGAGGCAAAATAGGTTCCTCATACCTATTTTGTGTCATTTTGGGTCTTCTTGATCCTCAAATCATTTATCTTGCATGCTCCAAGTGCTTGAGTTTGCACACCCACATCCCTCTATATCTAAGCATATCAAACGGTGCATGGGCGCATCCGTTTTAGGCTTAAACTGAGGTGGCTTTGATTTTAGTTTGCTTACCTTTAAATTTGATTTGATAATATGCTATGACGTTTGTTTGTCTTTGGCCTTCAAAATAGGTTTAGGTGCACTCACAAATCCTAGTCTACATTCTGGCACGCCCGGTGGGACACAAACCACAATCATTTTGATGAAACTATACTTTATATGCTTTTTTTTGCAGGAAATAAAGAAATGTCGCTTTCATGAAAAGAAATGACGCCTACAGTAATTAAATGTCGCCTTCGAACAAAGAAATGTCGCCTTCAACAAAAGAAATGTCGCCTACAAACAATCCAGTCACGCCTTCATGAAATTAAGTCACGCCTTTGAGGAAAGAAATGACGCCTATGAGTTCTGTTTTCACGCCTGCATAACTGAGATTTTCCTGTGATTGACAATTTCTGTTCCGTCCTGGAATTCTTCTTCTGTCGCCTGCATGTAAAGAAATCACGCCTGTAACAAAAGAAATCACGCCTCTGGTTTTTTATCTGTCGCCTTTTGAGGTACAGAATGTCGCCTGTAGGAATTAAATGTCGCCTCTGCACTTTCCAGCGTCGCCTATAAGCTGGACAGTGTCGCTTTTGGTTTTTGTCTTGAGTTGCTTAGGACTGGTTTTTTTCTCTTCTTTTATTACAGCAAAGGTCAAACTCAAATCTTGAATGACATTAAGGAAATGAACTTAGGTCCTAAGTGTCATTGTCAATTTGAAAATCAAACTCAATCTTGAATGCACTAAAAGGAACAAACAACTCTATTCCCTCATCTGTTTCAGTTTCCAAAGCAAGCAAACAAATTCAATCTTGAGTGATCTAAGGGACAAAACAAAGCTTTTTCAAAGTTCTTAAGACAACCCGCTAATCAAATCTTGAATGCACAAAAGGAAAGAACTTGCAAACGTTCAATTCATTTACATTTTGAGGAAAGGAACAAATCAAAAGCTAATCACGAGTGTCTTCATTTCAAAGTTCAAACATCACTTAATCAAATTTGGGAAAATGAACAAAATCTGCTTGATGTGCATGTAGGAGTTTTTTCAAATTTTGCATAAACCTTGTTAGAATAAGCAACGTGGAACACTTGAACTTGGACAAGTTCACTTGTTCTACTTTTAGCGAGGCCTGTCCAAGGAGAAGCGCTTCCTCCTCGGAGAACGACCTCAAACCGGTATCCCCCCCGGCCGGTATACAAATAAGTGAATACCAAAAGAATCACTTACATCTCCTAATCGCCGGGCGTTCATGCCAAACACGTGTCTGGGGATGGTAAACATTCCTCTCCCCCAGCATAATTGGCAAGGCTCTTAAGTGAGTCACGGATGATCAGCATAACCGGGTATGGAGACACCACAGAACTATTAAAAACCTGATAAAATAGAGGCTACCCTATCTATATCCGAAAGTATCAAAATCCTTGTGCAAGGACCGATTCCAAAGGGTTTACCGGGTCGCCTCAAGATTACTCACCATTTGTATTCCCTTCTTGGGGATACCAAGCTGTGGGCAAGCGATTTTGATACTCACCTTCCTTAGGTAGATCTGTTTGAAGTGCTTGACAGTCAAAGACTCCGTGAAAACACTTGTTGAAACATTCACTTTCAAAGCTTTGTCAGAGTCAGTTGCCTTTGTTTGTATCCCGCAAGGTTGCTTTGTCCTTTGCGGAGATTGCTTTGACTTTAACCTTTGCCATTGGAAACCTTTGCCTCAAAATCAGAAACCTCTTTTCCAAGTGATGCCCAGCAAGAACAAACATCCTAAAGCAAAGTTGCCCAAATCCCAAGCCTATCAAGAGCGAAAAGTTATCAAGAAAAACACCAAGACCTATCAATCCATTATCCAAGCAACCCAAGCAGAGGAGAAGTCCCAAACCAGACTTGAGAACATTGCCCATAACGCCCGCATCAAATAGTTCGCCTTCCGTTTCCGAGTTAACCATCACTTTGTCAACCTTGAGCCAGAAGATTAGCCATTTCCTTATTCATGTCTTTTTCCATCTTCAGATCTTGAAATCTTGTCTCCAACAGTCGTGCATCTTAGTTTCATCCTTTGCATCAGCATCAAAACCCTAGTTGCATCTCAAGAACATCATAAAAGTTGCATTTGCATTCATCTTCCTACCAGCATTCTAGAATCAATCCGTGTCATCTGCATTGTCCCTTTAGATAGAGCATTTGTCCCTTCACCCTTCAATACCTTTTCCACCAGCATCCCCCCATCAACTTTCCATATCTTTCCAGCAGATCCACCATCTTTTGCTCCAAATCCAGGGATCCACCAACACTTAGTGTTCTACCTTTTGAGTTGTTCCTATCCCTTATCCAAGATCAGAGACCATCATCCTTTTTTTGGCACAACGTGTTGTCATAAAGAAATCAAACCTTGTCCTTGCATAGCCATCATCTCGAGCAAGAGATTGGAGTGTATTGATAAGAAACTAGTTGACCGAAGATCATCAATCTATCTTAGGTTGACCCCATCATATCTCTGAGCCTCCATTTGGGAAAAACAACAGCTCATTTGTTGACCACTCAGTAATCTTTCACCAACTTTCCACCAGCAACCTATCTTTCCTCCACCGTCTTGATCCATATCAGTTCCATCCAGCTTCCATCATTGCCATCTTGATCCATCCTTGCATTGCATCCTAGAAAGTCATCATCTTTAGAAGTTCATCAACTTTGCATCCATCAACATCTTTTAGCCAAAGATCTTGCATCCATTTAGCACTTGCATCTCCATGCCTGTTGAGACCAGATCTCGGAAAAGAAGAAGCATGAATCCTTATCCACCAACAACCTCATCCGATCCCAACCTTTTCACCAACGCCATGATGACCTACAATCCCCAGATCCAAGCCAGTAACCCATGTGAAGACCCAAACATCCCTTCATCCCCCTTGGCAAACCAAGCATTTGTAAATCCTCCAGAAAGCCCACTAGGGACCAATGCCCTTGTACCACAACATCAGCAAAGCACGTTTGTTCACTACCTGCCAGAAAGTACCTCCATCCCACCATCTCTTTACCCACGCATCCCCATCAAAACTATCCAAGTTCCAGCACAGGCGTATTCTCCGTTTGTCCAATCATTTCCCGATCCTATTATGCAAACACCCCAAGAGCTTTCCACCATTCCCCTTTTCTTGCAAGGAAGCCTCGCCAGTCCCACAACACAAGCTGCAGCACCATCCGCTCCATCTCATACCCCTTTTGCTTCATCATCTGCTATGGCTGCCCAAGCCCAAATCCAACACTTAACCCAAAGTCAGCTTCCACCTCTCACACAAGCTTTTACACCGCCGCCATCCGCAAGTCAAGCAATGCCTTTCACCATCAAAGGAGCACCATCACCCTTCACCCCCCAAGCACCCGTACCTTCTTCTTTGGGGTTAGCGCAATCGCTTCCCATTCCAACCTCATCTTTCTCTTGGGTGTTTCCTTCATTTTCCTCCTCACAAGCATCCGCTCAACCACAACCTCAACAAGCTCCTTTCTCTCAACCATCATTCGTGTCCCAAGCTCCCGTTGCTCCTACCATTCCATCATCCGCTGCAGTGCACCCTAACACAAGCTCTCAGTGGGGCCTTACACAAGAAGAAATGAAGGCATGGGGAATCCCATCTCAATCCCCTACATCTATGGTTGCAAATCAACAAACCGCCTTCGCCCAAGTAGCACAGCAGCAACTACCCCAAACACCGCCGGCTTCAGGCTATTCATCCCAAATCCCAAATACCTTCCAGCAAGTTCCACCACCTCAACAACCAACTTTCCCCAGCTATCTTACCCCATCACCCTTTGCTTCTAGCTTCTCCACGTCTGTTCCACCTCTAAGTAACGCAGGCATGCACCCAGCTTATATCAACCAAACCCAAAGCCAACCTCAGCAACTACCACCATCATACCCGCAAGCAACATCGTTCCAACAGCCTCCCCCACAGCAACCACATGTCCCCTTTCAGCAAACACCCATCATTCCTCAACAACAGCAAGTCCCTTGCTATCAACCCCAGCAACAAATCCCTATCATCCCCCAGCAACAACAAGTTCCCACCCATCAGTTACAACAGCAAGTTCCAAATGTTCAAAATCAGCAAGCAGTCCCACAACAACCGCCAGTTCAACAACAGCAAGCAGCCCAACAACATCAAGAGGTTCCATATCATTTACCACAATATCCCCCTATGCCACACCAGCAATATCCCCAGCAATCATTGCCCCAAAATCAGTTTCAACCCATTTATCCACAGCAAGTGCCATATCCAGTTCCACAGCTTCCATCACAAGCAGAAGTCTCAGTTCCCTCGCCACTCAATGCTGAGTGGGAAGCAATGAAAAATGCTCTAAAGGAGCTCCAAAGTGGAACAGAGAATAAAACGTACAAGTTCGAAGAGGTGTGCTCATATCCCTTCGATCGATCCATAGCAACTATCCCTTTCCCCAAACATTTCGAGATGCCCAAGTTCGACAAGTATCAGGGGAAAGGAGATCCAGTAAACCATATCAAAGAGTTCTACATGGCGTGCCAAGAAGTGGCTTACAGTGATAACTATCTCCTGCGCCTGTTTCCCAAAAGCTTGGGAGGAACTGCTGTTGAGTGGTTTTACAAAATACCACATGGGACAATAAAAACCTTTGCTGAACTCTCTGAGAAGTTCATCACACACTATGCCCATAATGTAGAGAATGAGTTGTCCTTGCTAGACCTATGCAACTCAAAGCAAAAAGACGGTGAAAGCCTTGCAGAATACTTGCAAAGATGCCAGAATCTTACAACCAGGTTGTCATATCAGCCGCCAGAGAAGCATCTAACAAAGATCTTCATTGATAACCTGCATCCAAAGCTATCCCATCACATGCGAATGAACTGTCTCCAGACATACCAAGACATCAAGAGCAAAGGCATAGGCATCGAGAAAGCTCTCCTAGACGAAGGCACTATTCATCACTTCAAGGATGATTCCAAGAACAAACCCAACAATGATAAATCCCGTTACTGGAATCGTAACAAGAATGTTGTTACAAATGGAGCCACTGACACTAAGAATGTACAATTCGTTGTGGCTAGTCCTACACCAGCTCAAACATACCAACCGCCACAAGCGCCCATCTATCAGCAACCACCAGCTCCCGCATATCAAGCACCTATTTATCAGCAGCCTCCTCAAGCTCATCAACCACCTGTGCAACAGTATTAGCAGCAATACCAACAGCAACAGCCAGCACGTCAAGGCAATCCTGTTAATACAGTTAACGTTGCCCCAAGGCAGAACAAACCCAACAATCAGAACAATCCAAAGAGGACTTTCACACCTTTGGGTGAGCCTCTGGATCAGATCTTTTATCGGCTAGCCAAGGCAAATATGATCACATATCCGCCCATCCCACAGAAGGATGACAACGCGCCAAAGTCTGATTGGTATAAAGAACATGAATACTATGATTATCATCGTGTGAAGGGGCACACAACATTAAAATGCATGCGGCTTAAGCACTACATCCAGGATCTCATCGATCGCAAGGAAATCCAGGTCGATGCACCAACTCAAGCTTCACCCAATGCCGGTTTGCAAATATATCAAAATGTGTTCCCTCAACATGATACCGGGAAGAATCAAGCCAACGCCAATCAGCCCCAAAATCATGGCAAAGGCAAGCAAGAAGATCACACAGAAGCCTACATCAACTATGACAAGTATGTCGGATGCATAACTCAAGATGAGCCCATCCAAGATGAGCCCACCATCAATACCATCCACGTCAGAGGGCCGGATCGACAATGTGCTGCAACTACCTGCAGTGGTAGGATAACTGTTGCCGGTGCTCCTCCGAGATCAGCTGCTCCTCCAAGGCCAACATCTACTGCATCCACCGCACAGTCTAACACCAAGCCAGCATCAAATGCACGCGCAACACAACATAATGCACCAAGAGCACAATACAATATCATAGAGCATCTTGGGAACATGCCAGCTCAAATATCTATCTTGGATTTGCTCCGCACATCACCCATCCATCAGGAGATCCTGGACAAAGCTCTAAAAGAAGGCCATGTCCCCACGGACATTAACACAACTCAGTTTGAAACTCTTGTGGGAAACCTATCAGTAGCATGTGCCTTGTCCTTCAAAGAATCTGATATACCAGATGTCGCTCCTGACCATACTCTCCCTCTCCGCATTGCTGTCATGGTCAGAGATTTTGCCATCAAACGAGTTCTAGTGGATAATGGCTCAGCCCTCAACTTGTGCACATTAAAATTCATCAAGAAGATCGGGTTCACGGAGGCCGACATACAACATGAGCAAATCACTATCAAAGCATATGATAACTTGGAGTGTACCTCTGAAGGTACTATAAATTTGCCTATCCAGCTAGGCCCAGCAATGCAAGATACTCTCTGCCACGTTGTTGATCTTGACCTACCGTTCAATATCCTCCTCGGTCATCCATGGATCCATTCCATTAAGGCCGTACCATCTACTTACCATCAATGCATCAAGTTTCCACATCAAGGCACTGAGGTTACCATCCACGCTGACCCTAACCCCTTCGCATACTACCTTGCGATGGAAGCATCTTTCCCTCATTCTACTCATTGTCCTAGAACCGATATTGGTACTTCTATTGCTAGCTCATCCCGATCCCATCGCGATCCAGAGACCATCCTCTCTTCCACCTTATCATCCATCAAAATCAACAACCAGGGTTGTGGCGAATACAGCCTCAGTGATGCATTTACTGTAGGAGCTCTTCCACGTGATCCACATACTCAAGGGCGCCCAAGATGTCAAAACAAGCCTGTTGAATAAAATTATAAGCTCAAGCAAATCGGAAACATGACTTTTGAGTCTCATGGTACCATCAACAGCAAAGAAATGGATCCAGATATTAACAAATGGTTATACAAAGATCCCCCATCACGTGACACCCAACTTCTTGAGTACTTCAAAGAGAAATATCCAATCCCCTACAAAAATGTCACAGAACACTATAACTATCAAGGTGGTGGTCTAGGACCACAAGAGGATGGAAATTTGTTTCCTATCATACCATCCCAAAATCTAGAACAGCAAGGACTTGGCTTTAATACCCCTCGCCTGCTTGAACAAGAGCCCAATACCACAACTGCGGACACTAACATGACCAACGTGAACTTTTCAAATAGCCAGGATGACCTTGTGGAAATCGAAGACATCCCCGAAGAGAAAGACATCTGATCCTACGATGATATCTTTGCCGACGACACCCTCCTGGGGACTTCTATCCTCCAACAACTCTCCATTAACCTCATAGATCTTCCCCTCACAAACCCCGACCTCATAGATTGGGACCAACCAAGCATCGCACACATCGACGAGTTCCAAAGCGCACAAGCACTCCTAGAATTCATGGGGGCATCAGGTCCAACAAGCAATCAGGATCCAACATCAACCTCTGTCTATCAGCTTCACCCAGAAGGATATTTTGGGGAAGAGGCAAGCTTTAGTCGCAAAAATGAAATAGCAAGAGAACATCATGAGTCTTTATGTGAAAACCCCCTTGGGGCACATTCTGATTCCAAAATAGTAAAAATAAAGGGCGTATCTTCTAGTGAAAACCTGGCAATTCAGGCGCTAGAAGACGAAGCCTTGCCTCTTCCCCCTATCCAAGATTATAGACCAGAGCAATCGCCGATCATCATAGAAGAGACCAAGCCAATCAACTTGGGAACAGAAGAATGTCCAAGGATCACCTACATTGCAGTCAACCTAACAGAAGGAGAAGAAATGGCTCTCAACACCTTGCTCAAGGAATCCATCATCAACTTTGCATGGTCATACGCCCACATGCCTGGGCTTGATCCAAACCTTGTTGTTCATCATCTATCAGTAGATCCAAACATCAAGCCAGTGAAGCAGAAGCTAAGGAAAATGCATCCAAAGGTAGCATTGCTCGTCAAAGCAGAGCTTGAAAAGCTCCTCCAAGCTAAGATCATCAGAGCAATAGATTAGTCAGAGTGGATCTCTAACATGGTGCCAGTCACAAAGCCTTCTGGCGACATCAGAATCTGTACTGATTTCAGGGACTTGAACAAGGCATGCCCTAAAGATGACTTCCCATTGCCAAACATAGACATGATCGTAGACCTTACAGCGGGTCATGAAATGCTATCACTCATGGATGGATTTTTAGGCTACAACCAAATTCATATAGCAGAAGTAGATCAACATAAAATAGCATTCACAACCCCATGGGGTACCTTCTGCTACAACATGATGCCATTTGGGCTAAAGAATGCAGGGGCCACATATCAGAGAGCAATGACAGCGATCTTCCATGACATGATCCACAAGATCCTTGAAGACTATGTGGATGATATCCTTGCAAAATCCAAAACAAGAGATGAGCACCTCAACATCCTAGAACGTGTGTTCGATCGTCTGAATCATTATGGCTTAAAGCTTAATCCTAAGAAATGTGTCTTTGGTGTTACATCTGGCAAGCTTCTAGGCTTCATCGTCTCTAGACGAGGCATAGAGATCGATCCTAAAAAGGTAAAAGCAATAACAGAGATGCCTCCACCAAGAAATCTCAAACAGCTCAGAAGCCTACAAGGCAAGCTTCAATCAGTACGGCGGTTCATCTTGCAACTAGCGGACAAGTGCCAACTATTCTCACATCTCTTATGCAAAGACACCAACTTCAAGTGGGATCCCATATGTCAAAGAAGCTTTGATAAGCTCAAAGAGTATCTAGCTAACGCTCCGATCCTGGTACCACCAGTTCCAGGATCCCCACTCATCCTTTACATCTCAACAACAGCTACAGCACTAGGGGCACTCTTAGCACAGCATGATGATGAAAATAGAGAATGAGCTATCTACTACATCAGTCGCACTCTTGTGGGCTATGAGCTTAACTATTCACCCATGGAGAAAGCATGCTTAGCAGTGGTCTTTGCCACTCAAAAACTTAGACATTACATGCTTAGCCACACAATCAAGCTCATATCAAAGGTGGACCCTCTTAAGTATCTACTATCAAACGACTCTCACAGGCCGTATGGCAAAATGGGTCATGTTACTCAGCGAATTTGACATTCAGTATGTAGATCGCAAAGCAATCAAAGGGCAAGTCATTGCTGATCAACTAGCAGAAGCACCACTGGTGGATGCCTATCCACTAATCATGGAATTCCCCGATGAACACTTATGCATGATTGAAGAGCAGCCCATGTGGAAACTATACTTTGATGGTTCCAACACATCCCATAGCTCTGGCGCAGGAATCCTATTCGTCACACCTCAAGGTGACTATATTCCAAAATCATTCAAGTTGGGATTCCCCTGTACCAACAATATTGCAGAATATGAGGCACTCATCTTAGGTCTCAGAACAGCTATCCAATGGAACATCACAGAACTACAAGTCTTTGGAGATTCACAGCTCATTATCAAGCAAGTCCTTGATGAGTATCAGACAAAGGACGACAAATTGCTACCCTACAAGCAACTGGTCGATAAATTGAAAGAGCATTTCCTACATCTACAATTCAATCAGATCCCAAGGCTTCAGAACAAAGCAGCAGATGCAATGGCAACCATCGGATCCTTATTGGAAATACCACGAGATGCATCACAGTATGAATTTCTAGTCGAGCAGCTACATTCACCAGCTTATGAGAACACCGATGCAAACATGGTGTGTGTCTTGGTTGGTCCCCAATCCCCATGGTACCACGACATCCATGCATATCTAAAAAATGGTATCATATCTCCCCATCTCACCAATAACCAACGCCAAAACCTTATTCGCAGAGCTTCCCGCTACACTCTTGTAGCCAACACCCTATATCGTCGCGGGTATCATAATGTCCTATCTAGATGTTTAGACTCAAACGAGGCCGTCCTGGCCTTACAAGAAGTTCACGCTGGAATTTGCGGTGCCCACACGAGTGGCATGGTTCTAGCAAAGCAGCTGCTTAGAGTTGGATATTATTGGCCAACAATGGAACATGATGCGTGTGAATTTGTCAAGAAATGTCTCCCATGTCAACAGCATGCCAATTTGATACATGCACCAGCACAGGATCTACAGCCTATTACACCACCGTGGCCTTTTTCATGTTGGGGCCTCGACCTCGTTGGCTTGATCACCCCCCTCTCTTCGGATGGACACAAGTATATCATAACAGCCACAAAGTACTTTACCAAATGGGTTTAAGCGATTCCGCTCACCCTAACCACTGGCATCCAAATATCCAAGTTCATCCTTTACCACATCATTTGCCGCTTCGGCATACCATCTACCATCTTCACAGACCATGGCACACCTTTTGAAAACTAGCATGTGGATGATCTATGTGCCAGACTCCACATCCATCACCGTTTCTCCAGTCCATATTTCCCTCAAGGAAATGGCCAAGCTGAGGCAACCAACAAAACTATCTTGAAAATCCTCAAGAAGGTTGTCAATGATTCTGGTCGTGACTGGCACCTCCAAATCAATCCCGCCCTTTGGGCCTACCGCACTTCTTATCGCACTCCCACAGGCACCACCCCATACTCTCTTGTATATGGTGCTGAAGCCGTTCTACCGATCGAGGTTGAGCTCCCATCATTGCGGGTCTCCATGAAGAACTATACAACTGATGAAGACTATCGTGTGGCCCGGCTCACACAGCTAGATCTGCTAGATGAAAAGAGACAGCAAGCCTATGATCACCTAGTTGCATACCAGAATCGACTCAAAAGGAGTTATAACAAAAAGGTCCATCCTAGACAATTCCAGGTCGGTGACATGGTCCTTAAAGAAAATCAGAAGGTCCTAGCAAATAGAGAAAAGAAAGGCAAGTTTGAGCCTACTTGGCTAGGCCCCTATGTTGTCACCGCATCCTTCGGCTCCGGCGCCTATCAGCTATCAACACCAGAAGGTGAGCCCTTGAATGATCCTATCAACATCATCCATCTGAAGAGGTTCTATGCCTGAACCTGATCCTGCATATATCAAAAAATCCAAAAACATTCAAAAAAGCAAAAAAGCAAAAAAAGTAAAAAGAAGAAGGAAAGAGAAAGAGAAAATAATCGTCCAAACGGTGAAAACTTGGCAATTCAAGCGCCTTGGACAAGTATGTTGGTGAAAACCTAGCAAACAGGTGCCAACATAGTAAATTGAGCTTTTTATCTATTCAGTTGTCCTTTCAGCTACCGTCCTCTTCCTCCATCTCTTAACATATCTCCCAGCAGTTCCATCTCCCCTATCCTCCAAGCATTCAGCTTCCATCTTCCTTCAACCCATCTGCAATCCATATCCTATTCCAAAGCTTTGTACCATATCTTGTACCATATCCTTTTCCCTTTCCTGTACAGTGCAATCCTCCCTGTATATATCCTTCTTGTCTCCGTCCTAGTGAGAGTCCCGCTGAGTGTGATCTTCCTATCCCCAATCCTGAGCTTCTGTACATATCCCTTGTGCATATCGTTCCTCCTTGTTGTACGTAACCTTTGTCCGTCCTGCAGCAGCATTTGATCAAATATCTTGTCCCATCCCCAGCCTCAGAAAACTTTTAGTCCCACTCGGGCCTTGTGCTTCAGCAACATCAATTGTCGACTTATCCTTGCTCATCCTGATTATTCCTTGAACTTCAGATTTTGCCAGCGAACAACTACACTTATTCTCTCACCAACCCATGGGTCCTTGAGGATATATTGTTCCTCCTGTCTGACCTAATCTTCCATCCTGGTCCTTGAGGATATATCGTTCCTCCTGTCCGACTAATCTTCCCACCATCAATCAAACCTAATCTCTCCTTGGCAAAGGATGTCTTTTTGGAGTTATCATTTTGATCTTGGATTTTTTGTCCTTTGGGTCTTGTTAATCTTTTTGGCTTCTCATTATCTCACCAGGGTCACCACGATTCATTATATCATGGTGTGCTGCGTGTGCGGATAATCTGGGGCAAGGTCTTTTGATCTTTCGCTTCTGCCTGTGAGTCAGTTGTGTGTTTGTGGTTCCTTCAGCATCGGATCCACCATGTCGCCTTTGCGCTTCATGTGTGATGTTGGGGCAACCCTATGTGTTTGTTTAGCGTCAGTCCTCGTCAGTCCTCTGCAACGCTGGTGACAAGGCCTCGTGATCCCAGTATCCTTGGCAGGTCTCTAGCATTGCTATATTAAATCTAGGCTGTGCACTCCCGTTTGCACTTGGAGCTATCTGGTCCCTTGCATTTATCATATAGATTCATCTTGCATCTTGCATTTCCATCTCATCTTGCATATCATCCATTTTTGTTCTTAGAAGTGAGGTTATTTATCTCCCCTTTCTTCCTAGGCCCTTCCTTCCTCGTCCCGCCGGGCACACTCTGTCCCAGGGCGTAATCCCTCTTTCTCCTTGTCCCACTGGGCGCATCGTCCATGATTTTGTCCCACCAGGGCATGTTCCTCTTTCTTCTAGTCCACCCAGGCGTCATACCCTCTTCTTCTGATTCTAGCCTTGGCATCTTGTTTTCTTGTCTTTGACGCCATGCCACTTGCGGCATCGCATCAAAGAGGGGCAAAATGTAGACACCGAAAAATCCTTCAGAAAATAAATTATTTTTATTTTTTGAAAATCCTTGATGACATCATTTATTAATTAATTAATTTATTTTTATGGCATTAAATCCCTCTCTCTTAATTAAAAATCTTTAATTAAGGAATCTAGCCTAAAAATGTCATCTGGACATTATCCCTAATTTATTAATTATTTAATTAATAAATTGCCCAAAAACCTCAAAAATAAATTAATTTATTTTTAATTTATTTTTTATCCCAAACTTGGCCAATTTCCTTAAGACCACTAACCTCTTCCAAAATCTTCTAATCCCTTCTTAATTTTGATTAAAAGGCTAATCCCATCTTTTCTAACCCTAATCCCAAGGTTAAATATTTAATTAAGGTTAAATATTTAATTTCCATATTTATTGAAAATATTTTAATAAATATTCCTAAAACTTAAGCTTTTGGAATGAATAACTTTTATTCCATGAACCTAAGGAGAAATCTAGACTCTTCTAGAATCTTCTCAAATCCACCCTCTTCACCCATCCTAATCCTTTTCTTTGTCCTAATCTAATCCTAATCCTACCCTTAAACCTTTGTGCAATCCTAACCAAGCTTAAGACTTTCCTAAACCAAAGCAAAGTCTTTCCTTCCAAATATCTCAACCACAAAGCATTTATTGCTTCCCCAAAGTCTTCAAAGCCTCTTAAAGCCCATTCATTGCTCTTACAAGCATTTATTTGGAGAGTTATGAGCTTGGAGCCCCCTTTGTTGACTCCTCTTTGCCCTTCCCTTCATCCACTCACCTTGTGACATGTGTCACCTCCTGATTGGCTGAGAACTAGCACAATCCATGTGCTTCCTTTTGAGTGAATCTTGGCCTCTCTTAAGGATTTCAATCCTGGCCATTCATTCCTCCTACCCCAAGCCTTAGAAATCCTATAAATACCCTCACTTCCTAAGGCAAATCATCTCTCAACTCTCAAACTCAATAGCAAAGTCATAATGCCATTTTCATTCTAGCATAAGCATAAGTTCATCATTTTAGATCATTTTCAAGTTTAAATCACATCTAAATTAGCTTAAATGGATTAACATAGATTCATTTCTTGTTTTAATCTTAGTTCAATCATTTAGCTTTGCATATTTGTGTGTTCTTGAGGCCTTTTGAGGCAAAATAGGTTCCTCATACCTATTTTGTGTCATTTTGGGTCTTCTTGATCCTCAAATCATTTATCTTGCATGCTCCAAGTGCTTGAGTTTGCACACCCACATCCCTCTATATCTAAGCATATCAAACGGTGCATGGGCGCATCCGTTTTAGGCTTAAATTGAGGTGGCTTTGATTTTAGTTTGCTTACCTTTAAATTTGATTTGATAATATGCTATGACGTTTGTTTGTCTTTGGCCTTCAAAACAGGTTTAGGTGCACTCACAAATCCTAGTCTACAATGTCGTGATAGGAGGGGATGAGGGAGGAGTAAAGGTGGTGATGGAGGTGATGGTGGTGATGGAGGTGATGGTGGCCCTGATGGAGGTAGGGAAGATAGAGCTAGGCCTTGGATGAGAGGTAGAGTGTACGACTGCGGGGATTGATGCCACCCGTTGCGAGACAAGTATGACAAAAACCTCCTACACAAATACTAGCAGGTGCTCCAGCACAGATACCAGCAATTGCCCCGATACAGGTGGATCCTATGGCATAGGCACAAGTACCTATATAGGTAGGATAGGTACATGATGAGGAAGATGTGATACTTGGCTAGGAGAGAGTGGTACAGGGTGGACTTGTATAGGATGATATACAGGATGAGCATATGCACGATATTGGAGATGATGTGCAGATGCCAGATGTGGGGGTACAAGATGTACAGACAAAGATGGATGTCAGGGGCCAGGATCCCTATTTACAGAGGGATGCTGCAGAGGAGGAGGACGCAGACATTGATGCATTTCTAGTCAGATGAGCAATGACATAGGTACATGCAGATCATGTCCCTAGACTGGAGAGATGGGTGGAGAGATTAGAGAGTGAGAATGTCATGATCGAGCATGAGCAAGACATCACCATAGAGCGACTAGGGGAGGCCAAGACTCTATTGGATGAGCTAAAGAGGACAAAGGATTTAGGACCTCATGCAGATAGCTTACGTGTGGTGGTACGAGCCGGTAGGGAGATCACCTACTGGAAGGATGCATACAGACAGGTTGTGCCTAGTGATCAGTAGATTGGGAGTTTCAGAGATAGCTCTTGTGCAGTTAGGACAATTGTTCATCAAAGGTAGGGACCTGCTAGTAGTGGAGGGGTATCATCATGTCCTCCTAGAGCACTGATAGGTTCAAGAGATCCAGCAACACCAGGACCATTTATTGCATCATGCAGACAATGATAGAATGAGTTCGGAGGCAGTGGCTCATAGTTATGTTGTAGACAATTTTTATACCTGGATCACCATTGTATCAGTATATTTCATTATGTTTATGACTTGATGGACAAACTTGGACACATTATCATTTTATGAGATATCATTGGACATTTGGACATTTTATTTGTTTTTTATGGACTCTATGTGATAGACTATATATGCATGATGATGCAGTTCTATTATGATTGCTTTGATGATTATATATACATGTGCATACTGACATATGCAAGATGTGATGTTTTACTTTGATATGTATAGTACTTATGTTCTATAATGCTAATGGTTTCCTTTCTTTTGGATGTATAATGGTGAATGATCTAGCATGTGATGATGATGTTTATATATAAATGTATATCTTAAATGATTGGTTATTTAATGCTATGTGTTACTAATACAATGATGTATAATCATTGATGAATATGAAAATATAAATAATGGATATTAAATGAACAGATGAAAATGCATGTAATGGATAACAATTAAATGATATGATTCAAATGATATTATATGTAATGAAAATCACAAAAGAATTTGGATAATTTTAATATGATAAAAGAAAATAAAATGTAATAACCTATAACATGATAAATAAAATGTGATGAGATGAGAGTTATAATAACAAATGATATAAATGATTAAAAACTGATGATTGAATATACAAATGGTTTTATACAAATGATCAAAACTTAAGAAGTTAATAAATAAGGATATGTACATAACAAAACTATGAAAATGATTAAGTGTGATGATAAAAATGAACGATGTAAATTTTAAAATGCAAGATGAAATTTGTATTTTTATTATCCAAATGTCCTCAACTTAAATAACAATGTGCCCGAAACAAGAAGAATGGACAAAGAGAACAAATGACCCAATAAGCAAGATAACCTACAAATCCCTATAAAAGGAGTACTGATATGCAACATGAATTAGCTAAGTGTAATGAAAAATGAAAGATGAAATGAATATCTCCACAACTTCACGAAACATCTTAGAAATTCATAATAACTAGAATTTGATTATCATCAGTGAGCTCATTATGTTGCAAGAAAATGCAAGCATCATGGTATAATTAGACCAGGATGACTTGAGCACTTCTTGCATGGAGTTTAATATAGAAAAACTGACAAGCATCTAGGTATAATTAAACTGAGATGACCTGAGTTTTGTTTGCATAATAGACAAGGAATATTCTCCCCTCCATCAGGGAATAAATATTTGGAGTCGAGTTATGTGTGGCGTATCACCATTAATAGCATTTTCATAACAACATGAATTGTATGCATTAATGACTATGAAATTGATGAAGGCACTTATGCACAGACACCCCGATTACTTGTTCCTTCAACTTCATCAGAAAATATCCCACAAACAACAATCAAAGAAAATATCATGCCCCATCCTGACCATTCTAATCAATGACATATGGGAGTATTGAAATCATGTCAAAGATATCCTGGAATAGCATAGGAAACATGATAACAATGAAATCCATATATGAATGCATAATCTACAACAAATCATTTTAACATGCCTGCCATGAATATACATTTCTTTGCCAAAAGATAGCATTGGAGGTTTTGATCAATATGTTTGATGTATAGTCAAATATATAGATAAGAGGTCATGTTTGAAAGGTTGATCATAGGTTATGAATCATGATGAGGATATCATTGTGTAAGAAAATTTGATTGTGTTTTCTTGTCTCGTGAAAATACTCCAATCTATTCTCAAAGAGTCTTGACTATCATAGATCCACTTCCCAAACTAGGTCGAGGACATGCCCCCAGCCAGGTGATGGACTGACTTATTATGGGTGAAGAAGGACACAACAAGACTAGGAGGAAGACAAAGACAATACACCAAGCTATGGTGGGGTTTTATTATGGATATATACAATGAATGGTATGCGATGAACTGGACATTTTATTATGATATATGGGTATGTGCAGGATCATGGTATGCCAAACTAGGCCCTTAAATGGAAATGAAATTTCATAAAATTAGGTTTTAAAGGCAAGTTGACATAAAAAATTGAACAAGTTATAAATATTATATCAAAAATATGTAAGAAGAGAATCTCTAGAAAATTGAATTTAGTTTCTAATATACTAGGCCTTTTTTGAAAAATATTTATTCCATATGTTGAAAATTTCAAATTTCAATCTAGTAGTACAAAAATTTCAAGAAAAAATAAGTAGGTGTGTCTAACGACCTTAAACATAATCAAATGATAATTTTTTTTACAAGATTCTATATATAAGTAGTAGACTCATGTTCGGATGTGACACATATTTTTTTGTAATTTATTTCCAAGTAAATAATTAATTATGATTTTTCTTTTACAACTTTTCCATAATACAAAAACTCTTGTGTCTAACCACGTTAACTTAGTCTAAATTTATCAAATTGATTTTTAAAAAATATTTTTACTGTAGTAGGAAGATCATAGAATGTGACACATATTTTGGATTTAAAAAATGTTATACAATTTGAAATTTATAGCTATTTTTCAATAAGTCTATCAATCAGGACTAGAAATATAACAAGTAGGTGTATGTCTAACCACATTAAGAAAAATCAAATGATAATATTTTTTTATAAGATTCTAGATAAAAGTAGTAGACTCATGTCCGGATGTGATGTATATTTTTTTGTATTTTTTTTCCAAATAAATAATTAATTATGATTTTTCTACTACAAATTTTCCTGAATATAACAACTCTCATGTCTGACCACCTTAACTTAGTCTAAAATTCATCAAATTGAAATAATTGTTTATTATTATTATATTAGGTGAAGCATAGAATGTCATGTATATTTATGATTTAAAAAATGTTACATTGTTTGAAAGTTATAGTTATTTTTCAAAGAGTCTATCAATCAAGACTTCTTTTTCACATTGCCACTTTTTGGCATACCATGATTCTGCACATACCCATATACAGGGCAGGAAAGGTGACTGACTAGTCATTTTATTATGGGTATATACAATGAATAGACATGCTAGAAGAATCCTAATAAAGAGAGGAGCTAACTTGTCACAAATGGCACCTGTTTCTAGGTTTTCACCACATGTTTTTATTGCTATTTTCTTTTTATTTTTTTATTTTTTTGTATTTTTGAGATTTTATGAATTTTTTTTTGTGTTTTTGCTTTTATCTATATACATATCCCTTGCATTGGGATTTCAAGCATAGAAATTTTTAAGGTGCATGCTATTAAGAGGCTCATCCAAGAGATCTCCCTCAGATGTAGACAACTGATAAGCCCTGGAGCCATAGACTGTTGTAATCACAAAAGGACCTAACTAGTTAGGTTCAAACTTGCCCTTCTTCTCATGATGCTGCTGATTTTTGGGATTCTCATGAAGGACTAGATCACCCACCTGAAAGTCTCTGGGTTTCACTTTACTATTGTATTGACGAGACATCCTCTACTCATACACTTTCAAATGATCATAGGCTCTCTGACACCATTCATCCAACAATTCCAATTCAGTTAGCCGTGCAACCCTATACTCTTCATCTGGAATTAAATCTTTAAGGGATACACGAAGAGAAGGTAACTCAACCTTGAGGGGCAGAACAACTTCAGAACCATAGACAAGGGAATACGATGTGGCTCCAGTGGGAGTATGGATGGAAGTGCGATAAGCCCATAAGGCAGGATTCAATTGTACATGCCAGTCACGGCCAGCATCATTGACAATCTTTTGAAGGATCTTGACAATGGTTTTATTAGACGCCTCAGATTGGTCATTACCTTGGGTATAATAGATGGTGGAATAGTGGTGTGTGATATGGAATTTCTCACAAATTGCATCCATGTCCTGATTTTGGAATTGCTTCCCATGATCACTAATAAGATGCATAGGTATACCATATCTGCAAATGATATAATTAAGGATAAACATGGATATTTTCTTGCCAATGGCAGTGATTAATGGAACAAATTCAATCCACTTGGTAAAATACTTAGTTGCGGTGATAATGTACTTATGGCCGTTGGAAGATGGAGGGTGAATTTCACGCACAAGGTTGAGTCCCCACTGACTGAATGGCAATGTAGTCATAAAAGGATGTAATTGTTGTGCTGGTGCATGAATAAGATTCCCATGTATCTGAAATTTCTTGCATTTCCTAGCAAAGTGAAAGGAATCTATCTCCATAGTAGGCCAATAATAATCCATACGTATGAGCTTCTTAGACAAGGAAGGACCACTCGAATGTGTCCCACAAATACCCTCACAAACATCTCATAAGGCATTTTGAGCTTCATCATGTTCAAGACATCGTAAGAGAGTACTGTCAAGACCTCATCGATACAAGGTGGCGAATATTAAGATATAGCGGGAGGCTTGGCATAAAAAGTTTCATTTTTGGTTTCAGGATATGTTAGGTGGAATGGTATTGTCTTTCAAATAGGAATATATCTTTCCATAAGTCAAAAAATCTTGTCCGATAATGTGACATATGATACTTGTATCGGGTCATCATACACAGGATAAGTCAAAGATTCCACAAAGAGCTCAAAACGGTCTTTTGTATCTTCTGCATCAAATAGAGAAGCAATTGTAGCCATAGTGTCTGCAGCCTTGTTATTGTGCCTGGGAATTTGCTCAAAGGTGATGATTGAAAAATATTGTTTAAAGTCATCCACCATACATTTAAATGGTAACAACTTGTCATCCTTAGTCTGGTATTCATTATTAACTTGATTGATAATCAGCTGAGAGTCTTCATAGACATTCAACTCAGTGACTTTCCATTGTAGAGCCATTTTTAATCCAATCATCAAGGCTTCATACTCAGCTACATTATTTGTACAAGGAAAAAGTAGCTTGTAAGACTTTGGTATTGTATATCCTTGTGGTGTAACAAAGAGCACTCCAGCTCCTGAACCATGTTGAGTATATGATCCATCAAAGTACAGCTTCCATGTCTATTTAGATAATGTCAGGATATGTGCATCCAAAAATTATGTATGTATAGGTTGATCATCTGTCAGTGGTGCGTCAAATAATTGATCTGCAATTACTTGTCCTTTGATGGCCTTCCTATCCACGTAGTCAATATAAAATTCACTAAGTAACATAACCCACTTAGCCAATCTTCCCGTTAATGTTGTCTTGCTCAAAACATATTTCAAAGGATCGATCTTTGAAACAAGATTGATAGAATGAGACAACATATAATGTCGCCATTTCTATGAAGTAAAGACTACAGCTAGACATGCTCTTTCAATTGGAGAATAGTTTAGTTCATATCCCACAAGGGTGCAACTGATATAATATATAGCTTTTTCTTTTCCTTCTTGATCCTGTTGGGCCAGAAGAGCACCTAGTGAGACTTCTGTAGCTGAAATATAGAGCAAGAGTGGCTTGCCTAGGATCGGTGACATGAGAGTAGGAGGATTTTCCAAATATTTCTTGATCTTAGTGAAGACCTCCTCACACTTATCATCCCACTTGAATAAGATGTCTTTATGTAACAAATGTTGAAAGGGATGACTTCTATCTGCTAGTTGAGAAACAAATCTTCTGATTGATTGGACATGTCCTTGTAAAGATCTTAACTGGATGATATTTGTAGGGGAAGCCATCTCCATGATTTCCTTAACCTTTTCTGGATCAACTTATATTCCTTTAGCCGAAACAATATATCCTAACAGTTTGCCTGATGTAACCCTGAATGCACACTTCTTTGGATTGAGTCTAATTTGGTACTTTTCCATCCGAGTAAATATTCTATCCAGCACTCTCAAATATCAATCTCTATTTTTGGATTTTGGTATAATATCATCAACATAATCTTCCATTATAGTATGCATCATGTCATGAAATATTATGGTCATAGCCCTCTGATAAGTTGCACTAGCATTCTTGAGCCCAAAAGGCATCATATTCCAACAATACGTGCCCCAAGGACATGTAAAATCAGTCTTCTCTTGGTCTTCTGGTGCAATTTTAATCTGGTTATAGCCAGAAAAACCATCCATTAGAGACAACATCTCATGTCCAGTCATCAAATGAACTATGATATCAATGTTAGGAAATGGGAAATCATCTTTAAGACAAGCTTTATTGAGATCCTGAAAATCTATACATATCCTGATAGACTTGTCTAGCTTTGATACTGGTACAATATTGGAAATTAATTCAACATAATCAATGGCATGAATAAATCCAGCATCTAGGAGCTTCTTCAAATTTTCTTTAACCATAAGTGCAATATGAGGATATATCTTTCTGAGTTTCTGCTTAACTGGTTTAATACCTAGTGCAATAGACAAGTGATGTATAATAAGATTATGATCCAGTCCTGGCATATTAGCATAAGACCAGGCAAAGTTGACTTGTCTCTCTTTGAAAAAATTTGAAAAAGCTTCTTTCTCTGATTTTGTTAAGAATTCTTCTACCTTGAGAATATGCGGGGACTCCTCCATTCCAATGTTGAGAGGCAATGTTGGTTCAATCAGTATTGTAGATTTCTCTCGATACATATAATTGGGGAGAGTGTCAATCCTTCCATCTTCAGGCACCTCAGAGAGGTTTTCACCCTTAGATATGTCTTTTCTTTTTACTTTTTTAGGATCTAACATTGCCACCGAGTGGTTTTCACCATTAGATCTTTTGATTATTTTAACATTTTTATGACTGAAAGGATTGGCACACTCTCCAAAATAAGCCATGTCATTGAGTTCTATTGGAAATCCTGACTTATGATCCCCTAGTGGTAGATGATCTCTGATTCCAAGATAGTTGATAATTGAATCATCATTATGGAAAACATCAAGTTGTGGATGGTTGGGAGAATCCCAATCAATAAGCTCAGGATGTAAAAGGGGTATTGGGTCATTTGGGTCAATTTCAAAGGCTGAGATAGTATTTATGGATAAGTTATCAAGGTTTATGATTGTATCAACAAGGTCTATTTCCATACTCTCATCTGAATTGTCTATCACAAGATAATTCTCACTTTCCTCACAATCGTCATAAGTACTATCATGTGGAACTAATCCTAGTGATTCAGTCCTTGAACTCTCCCCCTCATGGTAATTGCCACTATAGTGATGGACAACATCAACTCCTATTTCTTCAGTACAATAAGATAATGAATCCCATTCGTAATCATTAGAGTCAGAATCATCATCATCATGATCTTTAAGTCTATTAATGATTTCTGTTGCTATCCTTTGCTTCTCTAGATCCACATACACACCATATTTTTAGAACTTTAATGCAGGAGCTTTAGATGTCTCATGGAAAGGTGTGATCTTTTCTTTTCCTTTATCTTCTTTTGGTCCTTCTCCTTTATATCCTAATCCTTTGGTATCTCTTTGATAGTTTGGATTTTTCAGAATTGGTTTTATAACACCTCTCTGTAACCCTATAGGTCCACTTCCTTGGTATCCCATTATTTGCAACAAAGTATATCCTTTACCATATACATCAGGTGATACATATTCATGTTTTACATCTTCTTCATTCTTGTGAAGTTTAAGAAAATGGTTAGCATTACACCCAACTGCTTATTTTAATATAGTGCCCCCACTTATAAAGGTGCCATACACAAGTGCAGAAGGGGGTTCTGATTGTTGTTTGGTAATCAAGGATTTTCCATATGATCTAGGAGATACAGGTAACTCTATGATACAAAAAGTTTGGCCCAAAGTATACTCTCCCATACTTTGTTCTTTTATGTCTATCTTGATCCCATTAGATTTAGAGGTTGATGCTACATCAGTTGGATCAATCGGTGTGGTTGCAGAAGATCCAACACGATTATAAGGCACCAAAGAATCAGGTGTTGTCTTCACAGTGTTACAATACTGGAAAGGATTCAGATCTCCTTTGATAGTTATTTATTGACCATTGTGGGGAAATTTCAAACATTGATGATAAGTCGAGGGCACAACTTGCATATAATGAATACAAGGTCTTCCCAAAATAATTTTATAAGCTAGATCCATATCAAGGACTTGACAAAGTACATATTTGACTACATGACCTACTCTGATAGGAAGAACAATAGATCCCTTAGATGACCTCTCTTCTTCATCATAAGATTTGATTGTGATTTTCTTCTTTGGGTCTACAACATTTTCAGAAAATCCCAATGCAAGGACTAATTTCAAAGTGCATATATTCAAGCCAACTCCTCCATCTATTAGTACTCTCTTGATTTTATGATTTTGTAAAAGGACTTCTATATGGAGTGGAGCATTATGTGGTTGATTAATGGCTAGATCATCATGCTCAGTAAAAGAAAGGTAATGTGGAGTTGTCAAATATCCCACCATAGCTTGAAATTGGTCTTGATCTAGATTTGTAGGAACATGAGTTTCTAAGAGAGATTTCTCAAGAATATCCTTATGAGATGATGACAGATGCAAAATCTCTAGTATGGATTTTTGAGCTAGTGTTTTCTTCAATTTATCCAAAAGATTGTATTGATTGGAAACATTTGGTGTAGATTTTGGAACATAGATAGACTTGTTTTGCGAGGTGGTAGGTTTAGACGGGGCACCTTGGAGAGTAACCTTAGATTGGGGTCAAGTAGTAATCTTAACAGATTGACTCTCATATTTTTCTTTTATAGTAATCACGTTGGCATAGTATTGAGAAGGATGACATTCATAAATGTTACCAACATACTTATAGGATGTAGTATTGTAGTTGGCTTGATTATCACCTTTAGCATTAGAAGAAATTCCTTTCTCATGTTTGGGAAGTGGATCTTTAAAAATCATATGTGACTCATTTTAGGTATGTCTATCAACACTAATTTTACCACTTTCAATCAAGTCTTGTATTGCATGTTTAAGTCGTTGACAATCATTGGTTTTGTGACCTTTCCCTCTATGAAATTCACAATAATCATTATCATTCCACCAAGAAGGTTTCACCCTAGGTTCAAAATCTCTTGTTTCAGGAAGTGTAATGAGTTTCTTTGTGATCAACTTCCTTAATGCAGATTCAAGAGATTCACCCAAAGGAGTAAAATTTCTTCTACATGGCATAAAAGGTAATCTCGACTTTGATGAATTGTTGTTGGTATTTTGATTTGAAGATTGATTGCTATAAGTAGGTTGAGTAGCATTGGCTTTTCTTGTGAGATTCAAAAGGGGTTGTGTTGGTTTAACATGTCAATTATCAACAATCCTATCATTGACAATATTCTTGTTTTTGTTCCAAAATTTAGACTTGTCATTGTTTTTGTTGTTGGGATTTGAATTTGAAGATCCAAGACTGTCCTTGGAGTAAAGCTTAATCTCACCTTTTCTAACCATAGCTTCCTCAATTTTGATTCCATTTTTTATGAGCTTGTTAAAGTTTGGAGGACATTGCAATTTCAACCTATAGCTCATTTCTTGTGTAAGGTTATGCACAAAGATATCCATCTTTTCTTGTTCAGGAATTGTTCATGGATACTTGGCAAATAATTGATGCCATATTTGCAAAAAAGTAAGGAAGGGTTCTCCATTATTTTGTTGTGCACTTCAAAGATCAAGCACAGTGACTTCATGTTTGATGTTATATGAGTAATGAGTCACAAACTTGTCAATAAGTTCATTGAAAGATTTGATGCCTGGGAGTAGTTTGGAGAACCATTCCATGGTTTGTCCTCCTAAACTACATGAAAATAGTCGCATAAGATAAGTGTCATTGTGAGTGACTTCAATGCAAGAAGCATAAAAATCAGGAATGTGGTATTGTGGATCCGAATTCCCTTTGTATTTGTCAAATTTAGATACCTCAAAATGAGGAGGGAATGGAATCATTGCTAAATTTTTATCAAAAGGATAAGGACATATATCATCTAAGGAGTACTTCTTGGTTGATGATCCAGTTTGGATGTCACATATTTATTGTTGAAGCATCTGGATTTGTTGTAGAATGAGATCCAAAGATAATGTAGATCCTTGAGTGTTTTGGGAAGCACTATGTTATTGAGTGTTTTGGGAAACACTATGTTGTTGAGTGTTTTGGGAAGCACTATATCGTTGAGTGTTTTCCTTTGCTCCATGAGCATGGGTCTCTTGAGAACCACTAGGGATTTCTTGATTGTTCATGATTGGTGGTTCTTTAAGAGTGGAGACATCAAAATCACTTGGTAGTTTTTCCCCTTGTTGAGCAAGCATGAGGAAATGCATCTCTTTATCCATGTCTAAGAGTCTTTCCATGACATTGTAGAACTTAGCATCTTGCATAGCATCTCTTAACTCTTGATCTGTGGGTTCTTCATCTAATGTAAAAATTGAAGTTTTCTTAGGAAGTCAAGACCAAGGGTTTTCTTCATTGCTGTTGTTTCCTTCCATCATGTCTACAGATTGTAGATCAATGGTTTGTTTGAGTTTCTGAGATCGAGTTTGAACCATAAAATATGAAAGATGATGTTGGGATGGAAGATTTTGATGAAAGATTTAGAATGTGTTTGATAAGATAGATGTAGAAATGAACCTAAAAGTGTTGAGATAAGGATGACAATTTGATAATCTAAGTCTATAGGAGGTATGGATCTCACTATGATATGACAAAGAGAATCAAAAGATAATAACCTAGGTAAGTTTTGTTGATTGGGGATGATAAATTCTGATATGATAAACTCACAAAGATCAAAATCTGATAGGTAAGATGATGATTCAACACTAATTGGAAAATTTTGAAGATTTGGAATGATTTTGGGGATTTTGGATGAAAGAAATATGGTGAAAGAGGATGAAAATTGTCAATCTGAAGATCATAGGTCTGTAAAGATTGAATGTTTTTACAAAATCATACTGAAGACCAAAATGGGTATCTAAAAAAGTGATTTTGAAAATCCTAAGGTCCGTCCAAATGCTCTTTGTTGTATATGCGCAAAAACAAATGTGCATGACAATTGATTAAATGTGCAACAAGATGAGATAAATGCATAGTGTTGCTATATAGATGCGTTATGACAGTAACAAAAACACAATAGAATTGAACATATGCACAACAAAATGTGACAAATGCACAGGTTCTAGTTTCTAATTGTTTTAACTAGCAAAATTTTGAATTTTTTGGTTTTTTGATGGTTTGGTTTTTGGCAAAGTAAAATGCATAAACACACACATGTAAGACAAAAATGATCTAATCTAAATTAATCTAGTATGTATGCACAAACACACTTACAATACTAAGGTTGGCAAGGATAGTATCTACTGAATCCTCACTTGGATAATAAAATCTAGCCATGCAAATCCACAGCGGACATCCTAGGAACTTGGAGGCATGGGGTCCTCCTTATAGTGCACTCACTTCTCTGGCACACCAGGTTTTGAATTCAATGGGTCATTATTTCCCAAAGAATTGCTATCTCTACTATGGACCGGGAGTAATGTGGGGTGTCTTCACGGGCTTGGGTGACCCCTTGAGCCAACAAATAGAAGGTTTTTGGCCACTATAAAAAAAGTCTGTAGTAAGGACATCCATTTAGGTGGTTGTGATCAAGTCATTTTCCCAATTAAGGGGGCTCTCCCAATCCTTCCAAAGTAATATTTTCACCTTAAAAATGTAGGGAATTTATTGCACCACTAGGGTACTAGAGGAGATTTTGGTTGCCACAATGAATTCACACCTTTCCAATGTGAGACTAATCACACTGGCATTTTTATATACCTATTCAGAAGGGCTTGGCTTTAGCCTGTTATCGGTTGGGTCATTCCTTGGGGTGAGTACCTCTTTTCCCACCAAAGACAACCCTCTAAAGATTATAATAGTTTCTCTTACACCCAAGAACCACGAATGGCGAGGGGAGAGGATACATTGTTATAATCTAGGATTACAATTACCCTAAAAAGCAAGACACAATAGATAATTTTCTAATCTAAAGAAAACACATGAATTTGAAAAACATGTCATATTTTAAAGCCCAAACAAGGTTATAGTCTATTTTGTAAACCCCCTAGGAACCTACAAGTAAACTGTTAAAAATTTAGCAATGGGGTCTTCAGATTTACGACCTGCAAAATAGCCTAAATCTACAATAATAAATAGAAACGTATTAGGATGATTAGGTAAAACTAAAATGATTAATAACATGAATTTAACAGCTGACAAAGATGAATGCATAGAAACAGAGGAGGGATGTGCAGAGCTAGAAAAATAATGCGCAGAATCTATATATGCGCAACAACAGTGTATGAAAGCGTAGGATGATGGAATGAAAGCACAATTTTGATGGATGCATAGCTACAATATGTGAAAGTATAGAAAGATGAAATAAATGCATAGAAATGTCAAAAATTGGAAAAGACAAAAAAGATAGAAAATGGCAGGATGGATGTGCAGTAGAAATGGATGTATGCGCAGATATTGTGGATGAATGCATAGGAAAATCCTGTAGAGTTCTACACATGGAAAACTGAAAAACAAGATATTAATTTTCATGGAGAGGCCCCACGGTGGGCACCAAAAAATGTATGCAAAATAGATGTAAACTATCTTAAATGAAATATTAACTAATTCTAAGCTAATAAAACTATCTAAATGCTACCCAATGAAGATTACAAAATGATCAAATGAAGAACTAAAATAAATTTACCTTCACTTACCCATTGTAGCTTGTCTCCATTGTCCTCCTTGCCTTGATTTCTTGTAGATGTTTAGCTCTCAGATTTCCAAATGAAGCTCCTTCCCAAGATGCTCTCAAAGTGTGGAGATTTGAGTGAATATATGCAAATGTCCTAGGCTTGATTATGCAAAACTAATGAATGAAATGATATGGAAATGTTTGATGGCTTTTGATGCTTTTGGATGCTTGAATGCTTGAGATCACTATTGCTTGATTTCCTATTAGCTATTAGCTCACAAAGGGAAAATGATGCTCCTTTTATAGATTTTTGGAGGACTCAAGCCTAGGTGGCACAATCCAAGGGTGGAGATTGAAAGGTGGAAGATCCTAGGGCTTCTATTGACTTGGTTGAAGGGGTTGAGAGAAAGGGGGATATAGTTGGAATGTGAGAGGAAAAATAGGGAGGATGTTCCTCCTACATTGACATGGAAGAGAAGGAGGAGGAAGGGAAAGACACATGTCAAGTGTCTCACAAAGACCAATGAGAGGAAGAAGGAAGGACTTCTTCCTCATGAGGACTCTTGGTACAAGTGTCCCATGGGTCACCTTGAACTCCTTGAGGTGGGTTGAGAAGCCCCTTAGGAATAGGGATAGCTTCTTGACTTAGTGTAGGGGAAGACATGTGGTCACGAGACCAAGTCTTGTGAGACCACATAGCCCTTAAAGATAGGACATGTGTGGGTGAGGATTATGAGCATTTAATAATTAATAATAATTAATTATTTTAGCCAAGGTGATGTGTCAAGTGACTAGATGGATAAAGTGGACTAGGAGACTTAGTCATATTTAGTGATTGTGTTAATTGATTAAATCACTTAAATAGGACTATTTAGAAGACTTAGGATAGGAGAATATACTATAGTGAATTTATCAAATAAATTGAATAATTTATCTAATAAATAGAGAAATAAATATTAATTAAATTATAAATATTTAATTAATTCATCAAGTCAATATTAATTAAATAATAAATATTTAAATAATTAATGAAGTCACTTTTTAGTGTATACACCATCATATGCTAGCAGAATGAATTTAGCAATCCAACAAGGGCAGCCAACGGTGTCTATCTAGCAAAACACTTAAGAATAGTGAAGAAATTTTGTAAACTCACAAGACAACCTTATATTTAGACAAAGCATTCATTCTAAAAAATTGTTAGGGGAGAGGGACCAATAGTCGTGAGGGCTAACTTCGTCAACATGTAGCTATTGCATGGAATATCGTAAGACCTTCATTTTTTTTTTAGAAATGTAAAATGGACATTTAACTACCTATAACTAAGGTTTGAAGGTGTGGTTCATCATGCAACTCGTTAAAATAGCATGCCTAGTTAAACGTGTACAAAAATTGGTTTTTTAAAGATTCGACCAAAACTTAATCTAAAAATCTCTAATAGTTGAATTTAAAAATATCATTTGTTATTAGTGGGTGATTGTATTTCTATACAAAATATGACATATATGCAACTTAAATGGACCATATACCTATTAGTAATCATAAATATTTGTTATATTTAACTTTTAAATCCAACACAAAAGGACCAATGCTTCAACACAAAAAAATTATTTGTTGTTATAAAAATAACACATTATTATATAAAATACAACCTATATCGAACACAAAGGGACCAATAGTTGAACACTGAAACTTTTTGACAATATCACACATTTTATGGGAAAATACAAGGCATTTTGGTTGTGTTCATCTTTTATATTTGTGATAAAACCAATTATTAATATGAAGTATTCTAATGCATATACATTGCTACCCCAATAGTTGTACACATAAGAATAGTATTTGTGCATTAAGATAATAATACTTGTTTAAGTGGGCATATTATTTTTTAATTGACACACATATGATAGATAACTATGATATATTATTTGAGACAAAAAGTTATCTATTTCACTTGTTTATGTTATTTTAATGTAACATTTATAAGTTCTCATGTGTTCAAGTATTGGTCCATTTTTTATCAACATTTATAATTTTTTTGATTTACATTTAAATTATTTAATCACAATATATATTAAAAATGTGGTGTAAAACTAGATAATATATTCACTAGTGACCGCACGGCACAACTATTGGTCCCTCTCCCCTATGATAGATAACTATGATATATTATTTGAGACAAAAAGTTATCTATTTCACTTGTTTATGTTATTTTAATGTAACATTTATAAGTTCTCATGTGTTCAAGTATTGGTCCATTTTTTATCAACATTTAGAATTTTTTTGATTTACATTTAAATTATTTAATCACAATATATAGTAAAAATGTGGTGTAAAACTAGATAATATATTCACTAGTGACCGCACGACTATTGGACCCCGCACAACTATTGGTCCCTCTCCCCTACTATTTGTTTTTCTCTCCGCAATCACCCCTTGTAAAAAGAAGGGTTTGGTAGCACGACAAGAAGGGTTTCACAACATCACTTCTCTTTTGAATATCTAGCTAAACCCACATTTTTGGCCCTGCTTTACCCTTTCTTGAGCTTGTTCTTCGAGCCTTTTGATACGAGGAGGCAATTTGCATACATAATCTTGAGCCTTCCTTCCACTCCAGTGAAACTACTCTGGATACAACCAAGCCCTAACAATACTACTAAAATCATATGAATAAAAATGTTGAAACTAAAAACCACTCTGACGTCGCACAAATAGATGCCCTGCAGTCCACTCTAAGCATCCAGCTCTCCTCCGCATGCAACCCAGATCATTCTCTTCTCAACAACTGTTTGTATGCCCTGCAGTTGACTACAATCCCAAGGCTTAGAGTCTGTTTTGGAGACACCTATAGCTACTGCGGCAGCCTCATTTGAAACCATGGATGCCTCTGAAGGTGTGCGTTCCCTCCCGTTTAGAATGGAGAAGACTTTTGCAAACCGCCACTAAACCCTAATCAGCAGGTGCCAAGAAGACTGACTCAATCAAGGCACCCTCAATCTGAGCAGCGTCTGTACCATCCACTGCAGAGCGTGCCTTCTCTTGCTTCGTGGTTTGTATTTTTTTTTCCTGACGATCTGTCCTCGACAACTTCTATCCAATTAAATTACTAATAAACATTTCTCAAATATTTCAAGTTTAAAAAACATGCACCTTTCTTTGATTTAAGATAGCATATTATATAAACTAACAAAAATTTGATTGGTGATTAGATCATACTATCAAGGATTAATCACTAGTTACTGCGGAATCCTCCACAGTAGTTCTCTGTGATGGCAGGAACTAATAATAATGTGAATGCAAGTGAGTTCTTCTTTTGCTTTGAATGGAGCAATCACTGAGCGAAATGTGGAAATTAAAATGTACAGGCCGATGAGGGATGGTCAGGCGGTCTAACTCTATTCAACTAAAAGTTTGGAAAATGAGGGCAATATTTTGACCACCCTGCATGAAGATTCCACTAGAAGTTAAAACACTCTCCTTTACAAATAGGAACGAGTTGAATCATTTTTCTTTATCAAGAATAATTAGTTAAATCATTCTCCACTAGTAACATATGCGTGTTATATCATCCACCAAACAATACATACTCACAGTTTCCAGTCACTTCAGGATTATATTATATAATAATTAGTTTCATTAACATATTTAATAATCGAACACCAATATTTAGTTTCAGTAACCAGCAGGAACATCAATACAAGTTTGAGGAAAACTGGATGGTACAAAGCCGAGAAAAGAATATAAATGGCAAGGAATATTACAATTAATAGATCTTGGCTACGGGACACTTGTATTGTAATGCAATCTCACAAGAAGTTGACAAAGGAAACAATGCATTACATTAGTTTATTAAAGATTGTCACCAATATAACTTTAATCTTGGAAGAAAGAAAATCAGCGTGCATTGAAAACCAGTGCGCACAAAAGAATTTAAGGAATAAATTTTAGATTGATTAAACTATAGAAATCTAATAAGAGTTGAGATGGATTAAAATAGATAAAAATTAAATAAATTGAAATAGAGAGATATATATAAATAAGAAATTATACTATTTAATTCATATTTGTTGTATTCAATGATGTTGGTTATTTTTATTAATTAAGATATTACAATGAGATATTGGGATTTATTATTAGATTGATGATAAAGAATTAATAAATAATTAATGATGAGATTTTTGAGGTTTGAGATTAGTTGTACTATTTCAAATAGACTATGAAAATTTAAATTTTTATTTCTTTTTTTATTAAATAGTTTAAAGATAAATTATTTTTTATTTACACATAAATATACCAATTTAATCTCTAATATTTTTTTGTTCATTTGTCAACTAGCCAAAGTTTGGATAAAGATATCATTCTAACTTTTATTTCTTGATCTTCATTATCAAAAAATCCTATTATTTAGACCTTTAGTTGACCTCCAAGTTTAACCCATAACTCAAAATGGAGCTATGTGCGAAATGAATGCTTCTGAATACTAAATTTAATAGGAGAAATGATGCAAAAATTTCTTACAAACACTTAACTACTACAAATTAGATAAACACATATACAAATTAAATTTAAACAAATAGACTCATAACACCTGATATACGTTAGAAGACCTTTTGAGAGTAAATAAAACAACATAGAATTCTAGAGAAAATATAACACAAAATATTTTAAGAAGGCATGCATCCTACCATACAAAATACACCAAGAAGCCACATATTAATAGAACTCAACACAAGTAGAAAGCATCAATAGTTTTCATATTCAACTTCAATGCCAAAGAGGCATTTGGTGTCATAAACAATAGTTTTTAAATATCATGACACATTGCACATAGAAACTTCCAAAGCAAGAATGTATAATTCATTCATTATGGTTGGGCGGGTGGTTGGGTCACGAGAGACCCCTTGTTATGGAGGGACATCTCACCAAAACTAATTTCCTCCACTTGAGAATACCCCTTCATGACAAACCATGCATTGTGCTTCTCAACACTGCCATCTGGACATAGTTTCTTCTTAAAAACCCATTTACATCCAACTGGTTTCTATCTATTAGGAAAAGGTATTAGATCCCATGTACCTTTTTCCTTAACACAACAATCTTTTCATTGATGGCTTCCATCTAGGAATTTGTATCATACGTACCCATATCCTTTCTAACAACCCTATGATCATTAGTGTTAGCAATGAAAAAAATATACAATTAGAATCCAACAATGAATATTGAAACCTTTATAGTGCATAACCATATCTATCAATTGTAATTCCCTAATAGGGATGAAACATATATGATATAAAATCCCTAATATATATATATATATATATATATATATATATATATATATATATATATATATATATATATATATATATACACATATACATATATATATATATATATACATATATATATATATATATATATATATACATATATATATATATATATACATATATATATATATATATATACATATATATATATATATATACATATATATATATGTATAGATATATATATATGTATATATATGTATATATATATGTATATCTATATATATATGTATATATGTATATATGTATATATATATATATATGTATATATATATATATATATATGTATATATATATATATATATATGTATATATATATATATATATATGTATATATATATATATATATATATATATATATATTTAAAATGTTCTCTTCAATGTTACTGTGTTACCTATTCCAAGGTTACTCTGAAAAACCCTATAGTTTTCTTATCACTATAGGCCTTTATTATAATTAGTGACAATAGTATCAATAGAAAGAAGTAACATTTGGTAACCTTACTATGAGCAAGATATCCATTGAGAATATTTATGAATAATTTTGTTAGCCACTCATATTAACACTATTATTTTTCCAAGTAATTTCTTGATTTTAATCTTAAACCTTCCAAATTTAACTTTTATATCTTATTTCACAAAGAGGTGATCTATAGTAGAAGCTAAATTTGTGTAACAAAAAACTATTTTAATTTTTTTTAATAGTTGTATGCTTATTTAAGAAATCTCCTTTACTATTTAAAATTGTAAGAATTTGCTTAAGGAAAAGAATGAAAATGCCAAGATCTAGAAGCTCAATTAATAACACAAGAGAGATGGGCAAAATGATGATCAATTGATTGATTCAATAATGATCAAGAATACATGAATAAAATGTCCCTTTATTTACTATGTAATGTCTGAATATAAAGGCAATGCATGATAATTAGGAGGTGTGCAAATGATAACCTATCAATCACACAAGGTGTAATCACATGTCCACTAGTGGCAGATCATCCTCCATTGTATAAAAAAGTATGTGAAACATGTGCAAAAATGAGATGGTGATAATGTGATAGGGTAAGTGCACCAAAATGGTGTGCAAAAAAGTGGTCACCTCCTAAAAAAATAAAAACTTTTCATAACCCAATTGACTTATTCAAAATCTGAAAAAATTAGGCTTGGCAAAGCCAAGCCTTTGCCGAGCCACAAAAAATAATAAAAAAAATAAAGTTTTTCAAAACCCATACAGGTTTCACAAAGCAAAAAATTCTTTTCAAAATTCGTACGCATTTTGCAAAGCAAAAAATGCTTTACAAAACCGGCACGGGTTTTGACTATCATCAATATTTTTAAAAAACTGACATTTTGACTATTTTTATTCATGCAAAAATTGAGTTTGAAGGAGAGAGGAGGAAGCGAAAATGCCAAAATTAGAGCAGATTCTTGTTTCTATTGGATTTTGTTTCCATATTGATCATTTTGCAAGCATGCCACGTCATTGAATAGGTAAGAATTTTTTTATTTTAATTATTTTTCTTTCAATTTTGATTGAGCAAGGTTTGTTGAAGTGATATAAGTTTTTTTATTTAATTTGATGCTAGATTCAAAAAATAATCCCCAACTACGGAAGAGACCACAAAGACCTCTTTGAACACATGAAAATATTGATAATGTTGGAAATGAGAAACAAGACAACCCTCAAAATGTAGTCCTTGCAACAAAAAAACCCTTAGCAAAATCCAAATCCACTACTGAACCCAAACAAGTCACTAAACCTAAATCCAAACCCTTTGTGTCCTCCAATAGGTCACGTTGATGCCACACAGGAGAGGACCTTATCAATTTCCTTCAAAAAAATAGTGCCCAAATATCCATGTTGGTTAATAGGTTGAGGTCCTCTAGTTTTGAGCACCACTCATCCCTCACCACTTCCTCAGAAAGAATGGCCAATAGTGCGAATGATATTTCTAGGGAGGTTATAGCATGGGGTTCATGGAGGGATAGATGTTGTATATTTTATGTTGATGGGTTTTCATATGATCAAGTGAAAAAAGAGAGGATACTTAAATAAGACATATGTGCTCTTTTCATTGATCCTAATAGTAGTAACTCCATATACTTGTAACTATGAATCGGTTTCCCATACATTGGTGTGTTAATAATAGGATGAGAGTTGCATTTTGGGATAGGTGGCATATGGTCTTTGACCAAGCACCTTGTAATAATTGGGAGGTTACTTTATATTTTTTGAGAAAGTTATATTGTGAGTTTATCCTCGGCGAGAAGTCAAATTGCTTTGACATCCGACAATTCCACACTACTACGTAAATAAGTACTTTAAGACATTTGTTTAAGACAATATTAATATTTTGTCTTAAACATTTAAGTTATTATTTTAAATTAAAAATTAAAACAATTTTTTTTTGTCTCAAAAACAATTAAGACAAAACGAAGAACTTTTTTGATTTTGCAATGGGTGGCAAGGGCAAAAAGAATAGTGAGAAGTTAAATTTATCACCAGATTTTTTTACAAATGAGTATTAACCCTACCACGTCCCAACTAAGGTTCCATCAAACCCACTGAAGGCAGAGCATCATCTTCCTCAAGGTTAGGTGTCTCCTTCCTATCAACAACCAAGCAAATGCAAGACCCAGATTCACAATCATATTGATGATGCTCAATCTATGGAACCTCTGCTTGCAACTGCAAGGTAACCCTCCAAAATTATCTTCCTCTTTCACTGACTTGAGTGTTCTCCAAGAAGAATATTATGATGAATAAGATAAGGGAAAATACCGAGTTAATGTCTCCTCAGCAACCTCTTCCATTCTACAGGTATATAACTAACTAACAAACTAAGGAACTTCCAATTTTAGAAACCCAAATATTTTCTTCTCTATATGTGCTCTATTTATGTAATATATATGAAAGTGTATGGTGTGTTCCTATGGAACACAACTAGAGGCGATGCCGCTTAGAGATGTGAGAGAAGCGAGACGAATTGTAGGAATTTTTGCTTAGAAGGAGGGCTACAGTAATATGAGATTATTTGTAATGAACAATCTTATATGCGCCGAGTATAATACAAGTATCTACAAATCACAATGGGAGAAATTGAATGGATACCCTAGAGGTTAGGTTAGGTTAGGTTAGTTGTTCTAAGGTTTTTTTAAAAGTAATCCTAGTCCTGTTTATGGTTTTCTTAACCTATTTTTCATCTCTGTAGGTGATTATGAGTTTATTGATGTGATTATAGGGGCAACATTCTAATTTACAGTTTTCACAGTTCTAATGTTGAAAAAAGATCTTATTTTGGTGAAGGGCTTGGAGATTTCTTGTTTTAGCAGGTGACTTCTTAGTTATTTTGAATAAGGGTTTGTGAATTTTATTTGGATTTTCTCTTGTGAATTTTAGTTTTGAATAAGGGTTTGAGGGTTGTTAAGTTAAAAAATTGGTTATATCTGGTTGTTCAAAGTCTCCATGTATGGATACGTGCAAGCCTGGAACAAACATTTTATTTTAATCAAGATGTTGGAAATGGAATTGAAAGTGGGCACAATGGGGCTCCCTGATATCACCACCATAATTGTTCATCATCATCTTTGTATTTGAAACAACTAACTATCCATAATTCTTTCTCTCCATGGTGTGAAAATGACAAATATGTCCATTACATATTTGCTTTGGAAAACAATTAAATGCCTCATTTTAATTACAAACATTATTCATCAATCTCAAATTAGTAGTTCAATGACCATTTCAAGAACTTTTTTTTTGTGTTTATTGATTTACACCTTATTCTAGCATTGATTTGGTTTTTATCTCCATCAATGGCTTGAAATTTTCATCGATTGTATCTAACATATCTTCTTCCATATTTGTGCAAACAAAACTGTCTAAAAAATAGTTAAGCTCGCATTCTAGCTTTATCCTTTATCTTTTCCTATATTACATATATAAAGGACGTGAATACAAATAAATATTTTATCAAAAATTTTGCAAATTTTTTCATGTTGGTTCTTATCCAAAAACTTGCACATGTGAATAATTTGTATTGCTACCCCTTATTTTGTATTGTTTAGGTGGCTTAAATTCTATTATAATTTGAAGCCTATAAGTTGTTCATTACCTTTGGTTGTTATATCATACCCTTTAAAAAAATATTATGTAGTATAAATAAATATGGAATAACATTATTTGTATCCTATAAATGATTAATGATGTGATTGTAAATCCAAAACTACAACAACTATTGTGGAAACTTGATGTATATTCTTTTTAATTCAGAGACTCATAGAAGGCTCTGAGGATGGATACTATAATGGAACTCAAAAAGAAAATTGTTATCTCAGTTTCTAAAGTAGTGAAGGAGAATTGTATCCACATTCTTTGTATGCAAGTTGGAACTATACTGAAAACATCCACCCTTCAGGTATATAATAACCCAAAGAGAACAGAGAAGATTACTTATTCAAATAGAAAAATCAAACTCATAGAGAACTAAGAATCTCAATAAGAATGAAATGCAAGTGTTAAGCTAGACCAAGTAAACTTATGTCAATATTACCAAGATCAATTCGGTCACATGCACAAGTTGAATGTGCTATATATGCATAGTTTCAATTTTTCAATTGCATGGTCAGTTCACTTAGCTACCAAAGTTATTGAAAATTAAATCTTTTTGAGGAAAGAGTAAGAGAAAAATCATGTTTAAGGAAACAATATTAAAGGACATAATTCCTATCATAGAAACCCATTCAATAGATTAACACGTAGCAGGAATATAGTAGTTTTCCAAAGTGAAACTGTCTTTTTTAAGATATTTAAAACCATGCTTTGAAAAAATTTTCTTTTACCTGAGCTAAGCAATGAATTCATGAAATGTTTATATTTTATATTCTTCAGGTGTTCTTTTTTTCTAAACCACTAGCTTTGTGGATTTAGAAGAAATTTTATTTGTAGGATTTTAACAAGTTAGGAAATTAAACTTTCCAAACTAGAGCATTACATTGCACTAAAAATATCCTCTTTGGTTCCACCGAATTAAACCAATCAAATTGTAATACGCGTACATTCTCTAGACTAATAGATCTTCATGTGTTTTACCAACAGAAAAATAGTATAGTCCCTTGGAAACCTTGGCAATTTGTGATAAAATTCTACATGTTTGATGGACCTCTATAATCTGTTAAAAGAATATTTTGGCTTTAGTAGGAATAACATATCTAAAGTTGTAGAAAAGAAGTGACCTATACAAACACCAAAATTGAAAGCGAAATAAGAGTCCACAGACAACAAGAAAAGATAAGGGCATGCACATTTGTAGTCAAATTATAGAGGTAGGAGCTAGCAAACTAGAATAACCTAAGATTAATTCAAATTAGATAGTCCCTTAGAATGTTGGGTTGTCAGGTTTGTCTTGGATATTCGTAAGTGTTATTTTTCCTTCCTCAAGTGAATAAAATAAAGTGAAAGTAGAATAATGTAGTGGAGAAAGAATGATGACGAGACAAAAGAGAAACCAAACATTCCCTTGATTAAATTATTCAACATGATTAATCATGAAAACATCATTGAAAATTATGGTCAACAGTTTTGATTTAAATGCAATTATTTTGGTTGAAGATCTTTTTAGGAATTAATTCATGGGATTAGAAGGCTTAATTGATTTTACCAACTGATATTGATATTTAAGTTGGTAGAATATTTTTCTAGAATTTAATAATTTTATTATATATTCTTAGTTACCGGATTCATACCCCAGACCCTCAAACTAGGTATGGATTTGTGAATTGGTTCGCATCGGATTTGTGTACATAGATCAATGATCAAGTATTTAAATTTTTACTATTTATCTTTGACATTTAGCATTGATCAATGATCAAGCATCACAAATTCATACTATGAAATGATTTAGTTTTACAATTATGTATATTTCTCTTATTTTTTTTATATATAATGCATATATATATATTTATATACATATATACACACACAAAACCATATGTACCATAATGAAAAAAAAATTCATGAACCCACGAACTAGGTCCTCGTACCTGAACCCGTCCCTGAACCTGAACTGGTGACTTAGAGTTACATGCATGATACATTTACAACTCAACTTAGAGATTCATTGTATCCCTAAGATAATTAACTATGGAAATGTATAAGAAAAGTAATGGATTCTTGTATAAGGTTACTTTTTGAGAAGGAATAAATAGGAACTAGTAGATTACTCTTGAAATTTAGAATTTTTTTGAAGTTTTAAATTTTGATTAGAAATTACTGTAGGTAATATTGATTATTTTAAAGCTATTGTTGCTTCCACCATTAACCAAAATTATAATTCCAATAGAATGCTTAGAAGAGATTTAGTTTATTGTACATGAATTCGATATGGATTTTAGTATAACAAAAATTCAAAATGTATATACAACATTTTGATCATGCATGCAAGTGACTTAGTTTAAATGCAAAATCATTTTAACATGCTTTCTATTTAATCATTATGTGTCAAGTTTAGTAGAACCGGTGAGCAGTCACAGGGTCCATGTAAAAAACTATTTTTGAGAATGTGAGCTTGTTTGACATTTTGTTGGTTAGTTCTGTTGGTTTTGTATTTTCATGTTACTAGTAAAAAATATGATGTCAATCTAAATAGTTTTTGCATCGAATGGATTGTCAATATACTATGGTAGTTGCTATAAGTTTTTTGGTGAGTAATATTTTTATATATTAACATGACTTGATATTTCATAAATTTATTTACAAAATACATATGATGGCATTTTTTGTTATTCCCAACTTTGTATGGGTCTAATTATTTTGTATCTACACGTGCTTATATTTGAGCTTTCAAATTTGGCATGGCTTTAAGCATGTAGAACTTGGCTAGATTCATTTTTGTAGTATTTTATAATGCTATGGATAGATTTAAATGCACCATATTTATAGGGTAGAAAATTATTATGGTAATGGGTACATATTTTAAGTCACCAAATTTGTTATTGTCGGAACCTTTGTCTAGGTTTTGGAATGTTGAGATAGAGAAGGAAGGGAAGTTTTTGCTACAAAAATTTTGTGCCATTGAAAAATGTTGTGAAGCAACAAAGATTGGAATTAGTGTGCTTCATGAAGTTGCTAAATATCAAAATGCATGAGGCAATCATCTACCACTAGGAGAGTAGATAAACTTTTTAATTATTATTTTAGATTTTTAAATGCCATCATCTCATTGTTATTATTTGAATGGTTTCATTCTTTAAAATCAAGGTCATAACCATTACGATTTCTTATAACTGCTATGTAGTTTCTTTCCAAATTTACTCTATCTAATTTGTTTTTGGTGTGTTAAGATATTAAATTGGTTTGAGTATCATAATCACACATGCATTGTAAGTATCATATCTTTTATAGTTTCTTGGTTTTTTTCCTTGGTTTAACTAATCAATTTTTATACTAATATTGGATGAGACCTTATTATTATTTTTTATTGTTTTTTAAGGAAGGTTCCATAGAGAAATATACATTAAATCAGGTATCTAGTAATTTGATCTATTTTAGGATTTGTCAACTAAACTAAAACTTCTTCCCTATAAAATCTTTCATATATTGTAAGAGGAAGTAGATAAGGAGATCTCTCTTGTCCAATATAAGATCAAAAGACCCTAATGATCTAAATTATGATATATAATCTATAAAAGAAATAGTCATACCTAGACCTCAATTCTTATGTCCCATAGGCACATATCTTTATCTGGTACTCACAATGTGAAAGTAACCAAATGAGATTCATCTTGATAGCTGAATTATGTTTTTGTGGAATCCACACCAATTGTATTTGGCTTCATAGACCAATAGAACCCAATTACACCACATCCTTAGACCTTCAAACTCATTGTTATTGTACTAGGATCACACACATATTCATTAATGACACCTCCAAAGTTGAACATTTTGATGAGCCCAATAGGAGAAAAAGTGATGTCATTGGTTAACTCCTTAACAGGAACCACGGTAAAAACTTCATAGTCTCAAGATATGAATTCTCCTAAGAAAATACTATTGTAAGAAACAAAGGCAATATGAATGGTATGTGGTGTAGGGTCCCTTGGCCAGGAGTCATTAGACACTCATATAGCTGCTAGTTTCTTTAAGCTACAAAGACCCTCACTGTTGTGACTCATACAAGAAATGATGCCATTATCAGGGAAATTATGAGAAATGTAAGCCTCTAATGCTTGATGGTATTAACTTTCCAACTTTACATGACCACCATGACCTACATCTAATGTCTCAATAATATTTCAAACATCTACATTGACACTATTAATGCTGACACTTGATAGATACGATTGAAGATCATTATAAAATTGGAACACATTTTTTGGATTAAATAAACCTAATCCATTCATTTGCATGTTGTCTAAGGCTTCATCTGACTGATTCTGACTAACCCCATAACATTGAGTAGGGAAGGACAACGCTGGATTCTAATGATCTATTCTAGTAATATCATGCTTAAATCCTCCCCAATAACCAGTAAGAGCATGCCAATCATAAAAATACTTCAAATTTTGATTCTCTTTTTCTTTTGAAACAATGTGTTGAAGGCCCAAAGAAAGATCTTCTTGTCTTTCACCCATCTTTCCATTCTTCTAGAACTTACAATTTTTCTTGATATTTGTTGAAGATAATTTTCAAAATTCATTGAATGATTTAATTCTATACATGGAGATGTTTCATCATTCTAGATGGCAAGGAAAAATGGGGAACAAAGGTCTCTTTTTGCTATGCGTGGAAGTTATTGAATGGACATGGCTTCTATATGGTGGCTCTTATAGCGTGGGAAAAATTTCTAAAATAGAAGAGTCCATTTTCATTGCTGGCCACCCCTACTACTATTTGGTGTGGATGGTGAAATTTAGGAGGGGCATGATTCAATAAGTGTGATGCTTTAATATGATTTGTTGGTAGCGTAGGCATCTCTAGACATGGGTAAGCTTCTAGCAGCTATGTAAATTATCTGTTGTAGAACTGATCTGCTAAGACTCTATGTATGTGGTGCTAATTATATCAGCTATTCCTAGTAATGTGTCTTCTAAAATTTTGTTATATGATTTATCTATAAGGGTATGTGTAGGATCATGATATGCCAAACTATGCCCTTAAGTGGCAATGAAAATTCAAAAAATCAGATTTAGGCAAGTTGACATAAAAATTTGAACAAGTTATAAATATTATATCAAAAATATGTAAGAAGAGAATATATATAAAATTGAATATAGATTCTAAGATACTAGACATTTTTTGAAAAATAATTATTCTATATGTTGAAAATATCACATTTCAATGTAGTAGTACAAAAATTTTAGGAAAAAAATAATAAGTAGGTGTATGTTTGACCACCTTAAACACAATCAAATGATAACTTTTTTTACAAGATTCTAGATATAAGTAGTAGTCTCATGTCTGGATGTGACATATATTTTTGTTATAATTTTCTCCAAGCAAATAATTAATTATGATTTTTCTTCTACAACTTTTCTAGAATACAAAAAGTCTCGTGTCTGACCATGTTAACTTAGTCTAAACTTTATCAAATTGAAATTTTTAAAATTTTTTCTTGTAGTAGGAAAATCATAGGATGTGACACATGTTTTGGATTTCAAAAATGTTATACAGTTTGAGAGTTATAGCTATTTTTCAATAAGTCTATCAATCAGGACTAGAAAGATAACAAGTAGGTGTATGTGTGACCACATTAAACAAAATCAAATGATAATATTTTTTTATAAGATTCTAGATAAATGTAGTAGACTCATGTCTGGATGTGATGTATATTTTTTTGTATTTTTTTTCCAAGTAAATAATTAATTATGATTTTTCTACTACAAATTTTTTTGAATATAAAAACTCTCGCATCTGACCACCTTAACTTAGTCTAAACTTCATTAAATTGAAAGAATTATTTATTATTATTTTATTAGGTGAAGCATAGAATGTGATGTATATTTCAAATTTCAAAAACGTTATACTGTTTGAAAGTTATAGTTATTTTTCAAAGAGTCTATCAATTAGGACTTCTTTTTCACATTGCCACTTTTTGGCATACCATGATCCTGTACATACCCATAATATTTACTATCTGCAAGTTTGAGTTACACCTTCTACTGTATGTATCTACTGCTATAAATCTTTAGAATTGTAAGGGACAACTTCAATACTGGATTTATCATAAAATTATATAAAGAGCAGAGTCATGATGGAGGATGTTGATGTTTACTATTTTTGGGTGCTGCCACTTCTATTGCAGTCTGACACGTGTGTTTCTGAGCATCATTGAGTCATTTCAGATTGGTTTCAGTTATTAAGTTTAGCTTGTATTTCAGATTGCTCTCACCTATAGACTGAGATTGTAATTAAAAAAGGACAAATTGTTGAAATTCTCCTATAAAATCTCCAGGGGATACTACATTGATGTGTCACAAAGTGCTACTGCATAAAGTTGAATTTCAGAATGTTGTTCAATTATAGACTTACAAATATATGTAAAGAAGGTCAGAAGTTATCTTTGAAATTTGTTATAGCATTTATGGTTATATTCCTCTTGTCAAGGTGAACGATTGTTATCTCTGATTTGAAACTTTACATTGAGTTCAAATATTATTCCAAGTCACATTGCAAATCTAAAAACTATTGCAATTCTGAAACAAAACAAGCCAAATTATGTGTAAACTATTGCAATTGTGTTGTCACATAATTTGGAGTGCAAATTGTGGTTTCAAATAACAGTTTTGTGTTTAAGGGAAGTTTAATGAGATGAACTAATTCAATTTTTCAAAAGATGTTTTTATGTTTTGACTTTAAAAGATCTTATAATTTGAGTATTGACTTAAAATCTGTATTGCAGAGAAGGATATCCCAACCCAGTTTTTTTGACAAAGAGCAATTTGCAAATGAGGGAGTGTTTTCTTTAATTGTGAGTTTAAATTGTTTATTACTATAATGTCCCTACATGATTGTTTTCGTTTATACCTATTTTCTAGAAATGAAAACTTAATTATTAACAGAAGTTTCAATTTTTTTAAATTGAGACTTCAATCATTTCAATGTTGTATTTCTAAGAGTAATGGCTTTTAATAATTTTTTGAAGTTACTACTATTGATTTATAAATGCTTTCTTTACTTTGTTGATAATCAGAAAATGTTGGTTATATATTTTCTGTTCCTGTTACTTCTATATGTATATTATATAGTTTTGGTTGTGTGTTGGTGAATAAAAGTTAAAGAAAATTAAAAGCATAATTGAATCATAAATGGGATACATAGATTGAATTCTCATGTTAGAATGACTTAGTTAATTTTCAAGATCATTGATTAATGATTAGCAATAATATGGATAATATTTTAATTGAGCCATCTTGATCACAATAATTATTCAAATAGTGTGAAACTTAAGACTTTTATTTGTTATAATTAATCGAGAGCTTAAAAGAGTTTTTGAGAGGATGCATTGTGAGTTGTGGTTGAACTTTTGCACACCACAAAGGTATTCTTTTTTTTTTTTTTTTTCAGATGGGCTTCATGTGATAGTTATTTTTTTTCCAAATATGGATCAGATATGTCCAAACATAGCTTATAGATCATCTTTAACTTGCCTACATGAAAATGACATTTATTGCAATGTAAGACAACCCACTTTATAGGGTGCTAGCTCAATGGAAGAGGACCTACTTTACAAGTAGGAGAATGGTGGTTCGATTCCATCGTGCCCTAATATGATTTAATCAATAATATTACAGTTTATATTTAACAATATTATTTATCTAAATATTGAGAAATTTTAAAAAATTATCTCTCAAAAGACAATAATAACAATGGTTTTTATTGTCTTTGTGAGACAATTTTTAAAGACAATAATTTAAGACACTCATTTAATGACAATATACAAGTTTCATTTTGTCTTTAGTGAAGATAATTTAATAAAAAATTATCTTAAATATTGTCTTAAAACCCCCTTCTATGTAGTAGTGCCAGGGTCGAGGGATAGGCTCTGTGTCAGATAGAGCTGGGGCCCATAGGGTGGTAGAGTTGCAACATAGGAGGTGTCTACCTAAACACCCCATAGTTCATGTTGCAGTCCCATTAGTAGTGCAGAATTCGATGTATTTACAGACCCTTCAGGAAGCTACATCATCGACTGATGTCATTATTGAGAATGAAACACAATTAGTCGAGGGTGAGGGTGGATCAACACCTGCACCACATCCATCATCATCAAATGCTCCATTTGGCTCAGCCCAACCCATTGAGCATATTTGCTCCAACTGTCAAGGTATATGTGTCGGGGTAGATACTGATGTGAATGAGGATTGTTCAACATCTCATTCGAGTACACATTATGAGAGTAGATGTGAGGTATTAACTATTGAGGATGTGGCCCTCATAAATGACATATTGAAGATAATATTTTATATGAGACAAACACACTTGCATGTTTATTTGTGTTTTGAAATGTTATTAATTAATCAATTAAATCTTATAAAAGTAAACACATTTTTGTTTAGAGAATAAATTAAATTAATATATGAATAATATGCATTGCAAGGTGCATCAGGTGATACTAAGAGAACACCACAAAGTGTCCATTTGACTAGACATGCACAGGTAGTGTCGACATCTGAGGTATAGTTTTTAAATATTCATAAAACTAGAATAATTGAACTTGGTATCAAGACATATTTTATTAATATGTATATTTAGTTGATGTTTTATAGGGCTTGTTGGGGGTTTAGATGTCCAAAGTTGATGATGTTATACTTCCTGTGATTGACTTTGTCCTAGATAGATTTGCGGTATCATATTTTCACACCTCTTGTTTATAATTTTAATTGAACCCATGTTCTATCATATTCATTTCTCTTAAATGTTAATTTTGTTTCTGCTAGGTTACCCCACTTGGCTCCTAGACGTAGGGACAAAAAAATAAATTCTGGAGGACACCCAAAGTACAAAAGGTAATTTAGTACAATTTAAGTTTATTTGTTGAAATGAATTATGATTAAACATGTACATATATATTGATGAATGAACATGTCTTATTTGTTAGATATATATAGAAATTATTGGGTTTTACATAATTAATGAATACACCGGATGTCGTTGATGTTCAGGAGCGGAAAGAGGTAACATTTTTATATTCACTTTTGATTGCATTCTTGTTTGTTCAAAATATCTTTGAAATCCTTCTTGTATGATTATGATATATTTTATGGTTTTCATATAGGAAATGGTCATAGAAGCCTCATTAGCGAAGATCTCTTCTAAGAGTATGGGAGAGCTATTTGAGGCTCCAGTATATATATGTGTGTGTGTGTGTGTGTGTAAACGCACAATAAGTTGTCACCCTTTTACAAAGAGGCTAACAACACCAAAAATGAAAAACTTCAAGGGCATAAAAGTCACATTTCTATTGAGAATTTGAAGATGATGTAAACTGATGCAATATGTAAAATATGATGAATTTTATGCCTATAATTTTTAAAAATTAATTTGAGAAAAAATTAATATATTTAAAAAAAAATTTTAGGTCTATTTTTCATATCCTAGAAAATACTACAAATCAGGGAGTTTACTTCCCGTCAAATCATTATAAGTAAAACATTATTTTTCCTTCCAATTTTAGAATATGATTTGGGTGGCTGCAAGAAGTTGAGTCCCACTTTTGGGCAAAAAGTGGAAGTGTTTTCCTTGTTTTTCAAAATTTTTGTCAATTGATGTTGAAATTTGAGGCACTTAAAGATTGAACCTTGAAACAATTCAGTAATATAAAATTTAGTGGTCGGAGTCTAGTTTTCAAATATGTAATTTATTTCAATACCCACATGGTATAAATTAAATTTTAGTATGCATGTTTAAAAACCACTTTTTCAAAATGCCTGTTTCAGGACCACACCTCACACGTGTACGACCACCCTTTTTTGAAGTAAATGAATGTATTTTTGTGAATCCTTTTGGGAAAAGGTACCTAACACACTGAAGATTGATGAGAATATTTTATCTTATTTTTTTATAGAATTTTTTTAAATTAATTTTTAATTGACTATAAAGTACATTTTTGAAACCTCTCGTGTACGATCACCATAATTTGATGATAACTTCACTTTTTTCAATTTTTTTTTTTTAATTTGAAGGAAATTATGTGTAGATTGATGTCATATAACTCATTTTTTTAAAAAAATGTAAAATTAAAAAAGTTATTAAAGTTTTAGTTAACCTTACTATTTCAAGTTTAGGTACCACGTTGGCTTAATAAATATTGTAAAAATATTAAAAAATTCATATCACTATAAAATTTATATTTTTATAATATGCACAATAATAGCTAAAATGGGTTTTTGTTTTATCAAAAAATTCATTAACGAAGGTGTCAAAAAAATTATGGCAAGGCATAAATTTTATACTGAAATGCCTTAGCCATATTTTTGTAGGTCCAAGCATAGGCTTGGTCCCACCAAGCCTGTCCTGAACCAAAAACCAAACCAGCGGGTATGGTTCCCACTCATAGTTTTACAAAATGAGTGCCCATTGTTTTAAACTCAAAAAATGGGCGCCCGTTTTGTAATTTTTGTTTTATGAAATTAAAAAATAGGCACTCATTTCATTTAAATATCGGGCACCCATTTCATTTAAATAATAGGCACCTATTTCATAAAGAGTCATTGCAATAAAAAAATAGGACTGTGGGCCTGATCTCAATGATTGACGAATTTTCAATCATTTTTTTATGATCCGTACCAGGAAAACAAAATATTTGGATCAACATTCTCTTTCTTTGTCTTGGTTTGGATCTGACATTCAAAAAGAACTAGTTGAACTTGAATCTTGGTGCAAAAATGGGATCAAACGAACGCAGAAAGAGGCTAAGGAAGGTTTTGATAGCTGAGGAGGTTGCAACAAATAGAGAGAAGGAGGAAAAATGACAATGAGAAAGAAGAGAAAGACTTCGTTTATTGAATAATGTTGGAGCATCGAGTTCAACAATTTTTTTAGAAGAGGAGGATAATGAAGACACCATAATGGATGTGGAGGTTGAAGAAAAAAAATCAGGTGCATCTTCTAATCCAATATCAAATGTAGGTATGTCTTCACATCCAAATATAACTTATTTTGAAAGTAAAGTTCATGAATTGCTAGTAGCAGGTTACAATTTAAATGATTTAAATTTTATTCCTGAAAATAGATTAACAAATTTAATTGCACATGAAATTCCACACATTAGTAATGTTAATCATAGTGATAAAGCAACTGAAAGTCAAACCCCAAATGAAACTGTAAACTGAAAATCAAACACCAATTGAAATTGAAATCAACAATGTGGATGTAGACATAGAAACACCGATTGAGAAAGAAACTTATTGGAATGATAATGAAATAAATGAACAATTTCAAATAAAAAATGATGTGCTAGACAATCTACATGGTTTGGTTTCATGGAGATAGATTAGGACACACACAGGCAGATTGTTTAGACAATTTGTTTATAATAAAAAATTTGGATTTCAATGTCAATTAATGTTTCAATTAATTAAAATGTCTAAAATGCGAAAAGTGATGAAGAGGTTAGGAATTTATGTGAAATCTAAGAAGAAGGATGAGCCTCTAAAAAAAGTTGTATCAATTGTTACTAGTGCCTTTGACACAATTGGAAAGAAAAGTCATTCTAAAGATAGTAATGCAGCACGACGAGCAATAACAATAATTTTAGTAAACAAAACTACTATTGATAAAAGAATGATTTCAAACATAAGTGGATATCTTAATATTCATCGTAAAACTTTAACAAGAGTTGTAAAGAGAAGAGTTAACTTTGAAAGGGATCCAACAAACCATTTATGGACCTTCAGTGGTAGACTCCTGAGGTCTGGCATGAAACTTACTGGTGAAGTTAAAACTTTCATTGAAAAATTTTGGCACGATTATACAAGAGCATCCCCTAATGCTAGAGATGTTCTTAAATTAAGAGTCGGTTCAAAAGTTCTTATCCACATCCAAAACACCTTTTAGATATGACTCAAATAGAATTGTATAAAAAAATTGTGGATGATAAGGTGTTAACTATTAGTATTAGTCAAAGATCTTTTGAAAAATGTAAACCATGGTATGTGAGGATTAACAAAGAAAGAATCACCTGTTGTTGCAAAAATCATGTTCAATTTCATTATCATTATGATGTCTTTCGATCTATATGTTCTACTATGCATACTAATGAAATGTTGGAGGAATGTGGTATAAATATACCACCTCAAACTGTAAAGGAGTTTATATCAAATTTTTTTTGTAACCCACCTAATGAAAAATTTTATCTTTTGAATGCACGTGTTTCTGGTGTATGTGATGTATGTGGCAATCTTACATTATTAGATGAATGTTTGCATGAAAATATTTAATTTGATTTTGGACAATAATTAGTTGATGTACGAATATTTAAAACTGTTGATTATCCTTTGAAGGACAAAAAATTTGGAAAATAGTGCAACCTAATAACTAAAAAACTTAGTGTTAATACTTTTATGAATGAATTCAAGAGTAAGGTCATACCTAAATATGTGAAACACTCTCAAAATTCTAGATGACTTGATGGAGAATTTCACATATGCAAGAATACATTTACAATTGGTAGTATACTTTCAGTCGTTGACTTTACAGAGAACTACACACTTGCACCACAAGATGAGATCCAACCGCAATATTATAATTCAATGCAAGTAACAATTTTTGTTCATATTGTTTATAGGCATCTACCTGATAGTACAGAAGAGGATCAAAAAATATTGAGAGAGTACCATTTCTATATGAGTGATAATAAGTTACACTCATCAGAGTTTGTCCAGTATTGCTTTAAGACCTTTTATAAAAATTTAAGGGAGAGAGAAATTCATATAACACAACATTTAATATGGTCAGATAATTACACAGGGCAATTCAAGAATGCTAGAATGTTTTATTGGTTGAGTAGGACACATAAGAAAATAAATATCCAACATATCTAGAGTTTTTTTTAGGCTAGACACAAAAAGGGAGAACATGATGGTGTCGGTGCATGTGTTAAGAGAGCCCTTTGTAGAGAGAAAATCAAATTTGAGAAAAAATCAAAATTTAAAGATGCACGTGCAATTGTTGAATGGTGTAAAACAAGTTTGTCTACAAGATCAAGTTAGAACTCTACAATCAAATGTTTTTTCTGGTTAGTTGAAGAGAAGAATATCCTTTCAAGATATGATTGTAATACAATCAGCGGATCGACTAAATGGCATTCATTTAGGAGTTCTGATTCTAACACTTGGACTATATGGACTAGGGAGCTTGTATGTTTTTGTCAATTTTGTGTTGCGGGTGAATGAGAAGAATGCAAGAATACAGAATGGGTTGAAGAATGACAACGAAAATCCTTAACACCTAGTGAGACACAAGATAAGGATGATACAATAAATGAAGACCTGGATCATGCATCTGTATCAAAAGATTATGATTGTGTTTCAGACCTCATACAACCTGGTAATTTAATTCAATTTATTGTAAAACTTTAAATTATATTAGTTACATGTGTATGTCATATAATTTATAATTATATTTAAATTATAAACCTTTAAACAAGTTTTATTTGTGAATGTATTTAATTTTGTTTTATAGGACATGTGTATGATGTTGTTGCACCTGAGGATAATGAAGAGAAGATAGAGTATTGGTTAGCTCGATGTGTAGAACCTAAGAAAAAGTTGATATGTCATCAAGTAGATGATGATGATTTCCAATATCCAATTGGGTCTGTTGTGGTATTTGGTACATGGCTACAGAAATACCTAACAAGAAGGAATGGTTTACCAGCTTTTGAAGACTACCAATCAAAAAAGAAGATTATGCACTATTCCCATTTGGTCGTGGCAACAAATATCAAATTGAAAAGATACAAAGGGAGACCTGCTAATAAAATATTATGGACACTTTCAATGGAAGATCATGAGGCAATCATAGACGCATCTAGAAAAGAGAGGATGTTGATGGTACATTAGGTTGAATCAAATTTATACATGTAAGTTTTTGTTCAATTTGTCATGTATTTTTATATATGTTTTTCTAAATATAAATATCTATGTCTTCTTTGAAGTGTCATAATTTATAATTTAGAGAGAGAGAGAGAGAGAGAGAGAGAGAGAGAGAGAGAGAGGAGAGAGATAGGAGAGAGAGAGAAATAGTTTTGTTTAAAAAAAAAATTCTACCTAGGGTTTGTTACTTTATTTACACATGTATAAATTTATGTTTTGGTTTTCTACTTCTAGGGTTTCACAATTTAATTTTATCTAGGTTAACGTTTTTGTTTTACTACGTAGGGTTAAATTATAAGTTTTAATAGTTTTCTACTTTGGTATGCTAATTTATAAAATAAATTAAAATTAAGAGGAACTACTTGAAACATAAAATATAATTAAATTTAAACAATAATTTTGAAAAGAACATTAACCTACGTTTTTAAATTAAAAATAACTTGAAATTATGATTTTTAATGACAAAAATGATTAAAAAAATAATAGTACGTACTTGGAACACAAAAAAAATGGCAGAGGAGGTCGGTAGGAGAATTTGAAACGGGCACTTGAGCTCTGCTAAATGTGATCTTCTTGACAGTGAAAATGACAAACAAAACTGTAAAAAATAATTAGATTTTCAAAACGGGCGTTTGATTTTTACAAATCGGGTGCTCATTTTGGTTTGGTTGCCCGATCTGAAATGAGTGCCTGATTTTTGAATATGGATCGGGCTCCTGAACCTAAATGGGCGCCCGATTTGTAAAAATCAGTTGCCCATTTCTTATTGCAATTTTTTCCTCGAGTGGATTTTCGCAGAATTGGTACCCAACTTCTTGCAGAGACCCTTTTAGATGACATGTATATCTAGTGCAGGAAAAAGAAAGAAGTGTTTTCAATCTATAGTTTACCTGTTATAAGTATTCAAAGTCGAACTTACCTGAAATCAACAGTTTTTTGTCTCTCGTCACTTTTTCCCTATCAAAACTATACCAAATAACCAATTAAATTACATATTCTTGAAGATGACTCTCTCCTCTAGTGTCATATATGATTTTAAAAATTTTCTGAATTGATTTAGTATTTTTCTATATTTTCTAAATCAACGTCTTCTCAAAGTTTAATATACCTACATGTAGTTTTTAAAAAATTTGTTTAACATTTTATAATTAAAACAATATAAAATTAATATGTCCAGAATCGTACTTCCGAGATCTAGAAATGGTACTTTTAGTTTTTTAACATTTTCTATTTTTATTAGAGAAAGGAACAATAGAAGAGAAAAATTCTAGTTTTCTTGTATTTTTGAAGGTTTGGCTGCCAACATGGCATGCCACCTAGGTAGATTGGGCCGAGTCTGACTCAGCCAAGTCCTACTGGGCCAAGTACCCTTAGGGGTCGGCCCTAGCTTGTGAGCAACCAAATAATGTGCAAATGAGGGGCCTGGGATATTTTTATATTTAAAATACCATATATAGACTCAGTCGAGTCCTACTCGAGTGAGTACCACTTGGCCCAGTCTACTAGGCCATGTAGATGCCATTCAGCGTTGCGTGGTGCCTATGTGTACTCAGTTCTGTTAGACTTGACCGAGTCTAATTGGGTCGAGTTTAACTAGGCCAAGTGATTTGAGTTAGCCCAAAAGGTGACACTCAATTGTGCTTTTACCCATATATATATGTGTGTGTGTGTGTATGTGTGTGAGTGCATACATTTTTTTGTAGTATATCGTATCAACTTTGGATTTTTAACTTGTGTTAATATTTAATTATCTTTTACCTATTATAGCTCCCTTCGTGACTTCCTATAGATTCTTTACCATTCCATCTTGTTAAAAGTCCTCACCCACGAAGGAGCCCATCAACATTACTACATGTAGTCGAAGTGCAGATTAAAGAGATGAGGTAATCAACAATTAAACTACCAACAAATTAAAGTCTAGTATTTAGTTATTTTGATAGTGTTTGGAGATAAGATATTTGATTTAGCATATGAATTATTCTTGTGCAGAAACCCAGCGAGCCACATACTTCTTTGAAGAGGCTAAATTTTGATGATCCAACATAGTCATAGATATTGATAGAGATATATAGATTGGTCATTAAATGACATTTATATATATTCAAGAATGACATTTGTATATTGTATATATGAACGTTGACATAACAAATGCCATCTTTTTGAAACTCTATTATTGATTTGGCATGTATGCTAGTTTTGGAAATGTACACGATTATTGTTCATTTTGATATATATGAAACTTGAAATTCGATCCAATTTTCTCATTGTGTGCATACCTTTGTACTTCAAAACTTACTTTTTGCATTCAATCTTGAACATATTTGTTCATTATATAATATAATAGAATTGAAACTGTTATAAGTAGTGGTTGCCATTGCACCAAAAGATCAACCTAAGATCAATTTGTTAATGCCTGATACAACCACTAGACTTATAGAAGACACAGGAAGCGGTTAAGCCATGTCACGAATCCCGAGGGGAGCACTGACCATTTTGCCAACAATCTCCCCCTCAACATTACCTGAGGGGATTTGAACCTATGACCAAGCTCTGATACCACTTTTTACAAGTAGTGGTTTTTGTTGCACCAAAAGATCGACCTAAGATCAACCTGTTAATGCCCGATACAACCACTAGACTTATAGAAGACACAGTAGGTGGTTAAGCCATGTCACGAATCCTGAGGGGAGTGTTGACCATTTTTACAATAGAAACATGTTTATCAAAGTCATTGTGGCATGGATAATGTGATCAAAGTCATATGTGGCTTAATTTGATGTAATAAGGCATGAAAAGCCAAAATATATAATGATTTTGTTTATTGTGTGAAATTATCCTAATTGACCAAATAAGGGTCATAGGAAGATGTATATTCATGGGTGGTTTATGTGGTTTCTATTTCTTGCGGATTGGTTCATGGAATATGTATATTAATGTCTACTAACATATTTTCCTACAAGAAGGATCATTTAATGGATGGTTGATGCAGAGGGAAAGGTTCTTAAATCACTTCTAACTTAGGTTGAGTCATTTCACCAATAGGATCCTCACAAGAGATCTATTACCGATTCTTTCCAACTATACTTGAACCAATCTTGGACTTGTATAGATACCTTTCCTAGGACTCCTTCCAAGACAATCCACAACCCCACTTGATGAGTTCCTTCCAAAAGATCTTTGGTTAATTTTAATTTGAGGAAAGCTTTGAAGAAACCTTTCATAAAATTGTGTTTGATTCATGTCTAAAGAGTTTTTTATATGTGGCTCATGATTTCTAATTCCAATTTGCCTTCTAACAACATCTTTGTGGTTGGGTGAAACCCTTGTTTTGTCATGCCAAAATTTATCAATTAACGTTCTTAGTGCATCAACAACAACCTTGGCCTTGCATGGGAATCTACTTGAGAATACCCAAAGAGAATTATTGTTAGGATCCCCAATTGTTTTTCACCTCTCTAAGGCATTGTGTAATGTTATTCTACTTATCCTTAATGACTTTCTTCTTTTTCTTATTAAATAGGATTTTTTCATTTCCTTTCCCATTATGGTTGATGTGAGGACACATAGAGTAACATTAGCATATTTTTTACATGCTTTTGTACCAATGGCTTGGTATGCATCAAATATATTTCTCACAATAGTTCTTTCACTACTATTTTCGATTGTTCTTAACCCCAAAATTATCAGTCTCTCTAAATTTCAGATTTTTAACCATTTCAACAACTAGTTGGCATCCTCCACTTTGGTTTAAATTTTCAAACTATTTATTCCAAATTATTTTAACCATTCTTCTACAAGTTCTTTTAGAATTTTTATCATGCATTGACCTCCCAATATTTTCATCAATGTCAATTAGAAACTTTGGTTTTCTACAAATTATTCTAGGAGGTGTTAAGATACATGCAATATGTGCATTAATCTCATCAAATTGAAGTGTATATTTGTCAAATTCATTAAGTGCATTCATCACAATGATTTGAAATGGAGTATGGTCATTGCATTCATTAGGTGCATTCGTCATGTGCATTTGAATTAGTGCATGTTGATCATTTTTATTTAGCGCATGTTAGGTACATTTATCACGTCAATTTGGATTGTTTCATGTTCATCACTATCATTAGGTGCATTAGATGACGTACCTCCACATAACCTCCTCATACTCTCCCTTTGTCTTATATTTGTTGTCTCTCATTGTTCATTTTTTCCTCTCTTGTTATTTCTAATTACATTAATATTGATTGTCCTACACATAACATCATGATGAAAATCCACAATAAAATAGAAAGAAAATAAAAAATGAGCATCATTTTATTATAATCTAAAGTAACAAAACAAAAAATAAAAAAATAAATCATTTCAAATCAAAATTGACAAAAAATACAAACCTAACTATTACTATCCCAAAAATTGATGCCAAAAAATGCAGTGGGATCTTCAAACAACTTGTAGTGCTATTTTCTAGGCCATTGGGAATATATTCACTAATATATTTGGGACTATTTTATGATTATCATTTTCAACAGAGGGGCACATTTTATGAAATTGGTGTATTTTTTTTGCAATTGTGCCTGATAGCGTTACAATTCTGATGCCATTTGCAACATCGCAATTGTGACGGTTGCAGACACACATTAAAAAAAGATAAAGTTAACCAAATTCATTTTTATTTTCTCACGTGAAAGAAGTGGCAAAGATAGCTCTGCACAGAAGTTGGAAGTCATGAAGCAATCCACAAGAGATAGCTGATTAGAGAGAGGGAAATTGAAGCACACACATAATAGAGGTTCATCTTCAATGCTTTATTGAAAGAGTTCTATTCTATTTGTAGTCTATCTTGCTACTTGTCCACACTCGTCCATACAAAACCCCAAATATATTGAATCATTCTACTAATCCATGAAGGGTAGAATCTTGGGGAACCAGAGTGAATGAATTTGACATTCTCATATCACTTGATCAAGGTATTAGGAATGGCCCAGGATTCTAGAGAAATCTCAGCGAGGTGTCTTGAGCCATCCAGCTGCGCACATATTGATCTCTCCTAGTGAGAGATTTGGTTTGGGGCCCACCATAAAGTATCGACCCATAATCCTGATTCACTACTTTGTAGGCCCATATAATAGTAGGGGATTCATGGTCTGTTCAACCATTGGGCTTAAGGTGAATATTTGGATTCATAAATAATAGAGATTACAAACATTAAAGAGTAGATAACAATTCAATGGAGCCATATATTCTAAAATTCAAAGTTACTTGAATAAGGAATCAAATTTTTTCTATAGGCAGATGCCTAGACTAAAGTGATTCATTCCCATCGAATACGTAATCTAGCATATAGTTTGAACTTCTAGAGGTTCAACAAGTAGTCTATGCAAGAAGGTATTTAGTGGTGACATGTGGGGAATAAAAAATTGCAATCACAACCTTTGGGATTTTAGTGTATTTTATGTGGTAGGCATCTCGATTTTTGTGTGCCTAGATACTAGCAACCAAATTGAGGAGAATCAAGGGTTTCAGAAACATCTTGCACCAAACTTGTGCATTGTTAGAAGTTGGAGAAAATTGACAAGCTTATGCCAAGTTGTTTGTTGAGGAGACATGGATGTGACATAGTCAATCAAAAGTAAGATGGGACTCTTCATTTTTTTCAATTTTGAAACTATTTCTTGATTATTCTTTACCAATTTTAACTTTCAAATATGTAATAGTGGGTATACATTTATATCTTTAAAGCCACTAATGAATAACAATAAGTAATTTACATGCAAAATGTATGATGAAAAGTCTCTTTGAAATCTGGTTCATTTTCATTCTCTAAGATAACCAAGCAACTCTTATTTATGTCTCTAAGCTTTTGAAGTTTTTCTATTTTAGTGAAGTTAACTTACATTCCATGTGCTTGTTAAAATTTTTAAGTATAAATATTTATTATTTGGTGAAGATAAGTTTGGGTGCTAAGTATTTAGGTTCATTCCTTCATATTGTAAGTAAATATATTAGATTACTATTTCTATACAAGTGTTTGACATAATTTATATGCAAGGTACTTATAATTTGTATTGGGTTTGTGGCTCAAGAACTCATAAATTTCAAAACAAACCTTGCACACTAATTTTTTTGACAAAATACCTATGAGAAAACTAAAAATTTAAAGGATCCACTATCATGATTGCCACTGATTTTGATAGTCCTCATACTCTGTAAACTCCTCTTTACTAATTGTTCTCCAAAACTCTTAAGGTGCATATATCCTCCTTATAGTTCCCTTACCCTTTTTATCCTCCAATTTTTCTTTCATTTACTTGTTTTGATATTCGTTGTCCATAGACAACATTTTACTTCATTAGGACTGTCATTTCATCATTTTGTTGATTGCACACTCTTTTGACAATCACTTTATAAGAAATTTTTCTTCCACTTGACATTTCAAGTTTATATGCCTCCTATTCAACTGTTTTAACATTTCTCACTCTATATTTGAGAATTGAGATACCCACTATTGGTGGTTCATGTTGGGGTCCCTATATTGGAAGCTTGGTTCTAATGAGTATGGCATTTTGGATTTCTTTTTTCTTGATACCCATCTAGTTCTCTTTGTTCAGGCATTCCGGTTGTGTTTTGGGTAGGGATATGGTGGATCTCTCTTTGTTTATGATTTTTGTGATGGCCTCTATGAGTTTTGAGCCTTTTAGTGGTATTAGTTTTTAGTTAGGGTTTTTATTTTGGCTATTACTGATATGTCTCTAATTGAGGCAAACTTGTGCATGAATTTTCTACCCTATGAAACCCAAGTCTTCAGGTGGGAAACTTGTTCGTACAATTTCTATTTTGTATGAGAAGTTACTGTTTGAGTATATTTTCATCCATTTCTTTTCTTTCTACCTCAATTTCTCCTATTAATGTGGAGAATGGTTTAGTGGATTAGAATGGATTTCAATACTTGCATCTTCAATTTTCTTTGACTTGTCCCATTGAGGTGGAGATTGCTATTGGTGATCATATTGGACTTGTGTTGCATGGGTGTTGATGGAAAGCATGCATCTAAGGAGTTATTTAGTTATCTATTTTCCCTGGTAATTCTTAGTCTCATAAGGGCATTTTATTTGAGCAGGTTGATATTTAGGTTACGAGAACCTACTCAAAATCCAATATGAGTTGATTTGTTGTCTTTAGTTTTGTTTGACATGTAGACACATTTTAGATGTTATAATATTTCTGGCCAACTATGTCTAAATTGATAGTGTTGATTATGCTTTGGTAACTTTTGTATGTGGTTTCTAGATCGTGGAAAAATCTATATGCAAAGGGTTTTGGGTCCTTTCAAAACTTTTTTTTTTCCTAATAAAAAATAATATTGTTTGATAAAACATCATCTACATGAAAGATATAATTGGAATACATTTCTAAGTTTTCCAACAACATTATCATTGAATAAATAATAAAATAATTTAAAAAAACTTAAAATATTAAACTTTAAAAATATTTTTCAATAATAAACTTATATTTATATCTTTCTAACTAAAAATACATGTTTACTAGATATTAATGATTTTTAAGAAACAATATAAAAAATTCAATTTATTTTAAATTTAAAAATAATATTTTAACATTAAATAAATAAATAACTTCATTTAAATATTTTAATATCTTTTAAATAATAATCATATAGTTTAAACTGTGCACATATAACAAAACAGAGACCTTTTCTTTTCTCGAGTGCTCTATATTTTCCTCAATCCGAAAGATAAATTATTTTCTAAAACATGGAGAAATCAAAATCCTATATTTATTGTCTAGGACATGCATTCCATGAAATAATATAAGACTTCTTTTGGGCATGATAATGTTTAGTTCATATGATTAATAAGTAGCACAATGAGATTTTTGTCCCTTATTATTATTTCATAATATCTGAGGCAAAGGAAGTGGCACCCTTCTCGAAGATTAATTAATAAATTTGGGTTAAATATTTTTATTATCTTGAACTAGGAATTAATTTAACATTAATTTTATTCAATTGTGAACATTCCTTTAATTAAGATTAGATAAGATAAAAATAGTTTTCTATTTGATTTGAGGATAAGGACAAAGTGATCATTACAATTCACACACTATTTTAATTTCAACCTTATATTTGGCAGTGTGAATGCAGATGAGTTCATCTTGTTTTGTGGTAGGTGAATTCATAGTTGAGCGAAATGTTTAAATTAAAGTGCGGAGGATGAGTGATGGTCAGATGGTCTCTTCAACTAAAAGTTTAGATGTGTTAAATCATTGTCATTCACAAACAGGGACGAGTTAAATCATTCTTCTGTATCAAGAATAATTAGTTAAATCATTCTCCACTAGTAAGAGATATGTGTTATTTCATTAACATATTTAATAACTAGCAATTGCACCTTAGTGTGCAATGGGTACGTCGTATTTATGAGAAACAAAATTTGCTTTCATTTTTTAGGTAGTAATATATTATTATGTGTAAAATTATTTAACTGAATAGAAACATTGTTGAATAGGTTAATTATAATCACTAATAGTTGTCATACCTTAAAATTGGCCCATAGAAAGAACCCCCAAAAGGACAACTGAAACTAATAGAATTTATATCACTCATAGAGCTGTGGGCAGAATTCAATGTAACAGAGAAGTAGAAAGTAGTGCTCATATGAGCTCATACACATCGTTGGCTAGGAATTCTTCTTCCTCTGTCAAATATGCATTGAAATCCAAATAAAGAACAAAAAATACTAATAGGCATGATTTTAAATTAGACCAAATTCAAGGCTGCAATAGCCAGTGGAATCTGGGTCTAACTTAAGGTGTTCTAATCAATATAAGACTATGGGAATCAGAGAGAAATGAAAATCATCCGGGATTATGCTCTTACACTGAAAACCAGTGCTTGTCAGAAGTAAAACAACAAAAAGGACTGAGATGGGGAAGCTAAAGCAAAATGGGGCCTTGCAATTTAAGCTTTGGGAAACTGCCTGGACATTATTCTTCCAACCATTTATTTTGGTCCCCTTTCTTCACATGGATCTTACAATGTCTTCATTAATTTTCCAAGCTTCCAAGACCTATGATTTCTCTAAATTCTAACTTAGCAGCATGTGGAATGCATGCCACCATAAACCCACCAAGTGGATTCATTGAATGGCGCGACTAAATGGTCCATTTGAGCGCTAAATGACTATTTACTATTTATTAATTATTTTAGAAATAGAAGACAATTGGAATGTAATTTAAATTATATTATCTATATAAAATAGGTTTATTTGGTATTTATTAAGACATGGCCACTTAACTGTGACATGCATTCCTATTCCTATGACACTTGATTAATTTTTCTATTGTTGCAAATGCTAAGACAATTAAATGATGATTAATTATTTGTTGTTCATCCAATCAAACAACCAAAATTTGTTGCATAAATTTAGCTTTCAAATTTGTGCAAGATAAGATGTATATTTTTTACCGATAATTTGAATAAAAAATATTTTGGTTGTGGTATTGGTCGTTCCATGCGGTTGCAGAAGGGTAGGAAATGTTTTGAAATTTCCAATGCAAGAGAACACACGTTCTTCCAGACTCTACCTTGCAGGTGACTGCATACTGTCTGTAAACCATTTATTATGTGGTATCAGATTATCACCAATTTTGACATTTTGGCAAGGGTTTTAAAAAAATCACATCTGCACGTAGAGATGGTGTGGACATGCAATATATGAATAAGTGTTACTACACATGTGAGGTGTTTTCCAATCTCAAATCCAAGGTTCTCTTTAAAATTTAGTTCAAAGAGTTTCTTCTCTTAGTGAATACTATGGTTGCAGGTTATGTTTAGAAAAGACAAAGTTAACCTTTCTAAGAATAAGGTGAGCATGGGTGAAATGGGTGAAATGGTTGCAGGTTATGTTTAGAATGGACAAATATTGATTGGCACACAGGCTTTGATTGCCTTTCAATTGAGCAATGGATCAACTGTAGTTGACACTTACAATGTGATCTCTAAGTCTGCTGCTTTGAATCCCTCATCTATTAGTCTAAATGTGACCAACAAGAGTGCTATGTATGAGAGTAGCAGATGGAAGATAACAATCTTTGCCTCTCTGGTGCTTGATTCTAACCAAACCAGCATTAATCAGGAGTGCCAAGTGGGCAACACAGTCACAGGTTCATCTCCTGGCATACACAGTACTGCTGCTGCTGATCTTAGCAGTTTAGGGACACCGAATCTCCAAAGTGGAGCCGCTTAGTAACACTCTGTACATTTTAGTCCACCGGTTATGTATGCAAGGAGCTTGTTCCAAATAAATAACCTATACATTAACCACAATATAAATTGTTTAAGCCCTACAATATAAATAAATGCCATAGAACCTTTAATGCTTTCATTCAATTGTTTGAGTATGTTTTCTATTAGATAAATTCTTTTGATCAGAAGTATGAATCATTCCATCTTTTGTGATGTTAATCTTAATGAACTTCCACTGTAAATGGAAAAACCTACTATTTTGGTCTTCTGGTTTTATATATTTTTGAAGAACTAACTCCGGTATTCTAAATGGTACAACGTCAAACCCATAAAGCTTCTGCAAATATTTAGGGCTGGAAAATTTGTTTTCTGAACATTATGTATAATTGTTCACTCCTTACACTACCAATTAGCTCACTTTAAAAATTTGGCACATAACAACAAAATTATTGAGACGACTTTCAGATGTAACAAAACATGATTTAAATATTCACCAATTATATCACACTTTAATTGCTACGGCGATAACAATTAGCTCGCCTAAAAAATTTAATAACTTACAAAGCATACCTTTCTCCAAGAGCTATTGGATGGGCAGCGCTTGCCGGCCTTGATTTTTGAGGACCTGACTCTCACCTTTTCCATTCAAAATTATAATTTTGATGGGCTCTTTGTGCGGTTGGGGATATTAAAGATGCAAAATGCCGTATGATAATCTGTTAATAAACCTTGCTTCGTTCGCCGTCTATATCCTCAAAAGAGAAAGGTTAATTAAGTCATTGTTAGATTTGATTTCCTGCCAAACCCGAGATCGGCAAGATTGGCGCTGACAAAGAAAGCAAAATGTTCAAATCTTGTCGAGGAAGGTCGAAGTCACACAATGGATTTGATTTTCTGCCAAACCTGGGTCTCCATGGAACATTTTGCTTTCTTCGATAGCGCCAATCTTGTGAATTAGATCCAAGTTTGCAGCATCAATAGGGGTTCTTAGCAACTGTGGCAAAATCAAATAGTTCAGGGCATAATTTGGAGTTCATGGAAGCTACAGCAACAACAAATAGTTTAGGGCAAAACATAGTGTTCTTCATTGAAGCTGCGACAATAAGAAATGAAAGGGTTAGGGTTTCCACCAAGAAAATATGTGTGCCAAAATGCCAAGTTCCTCGTGCCTTACAGAATCTCTGCTCGAAATGTTTCCATCTTCTGGGACAGGCTTTTTCAGAAGGACAAACATGTTTGCATTGTTTGCTGAAATCAAGAGCAGTGACATTTTCCCCTTTTTCAACATTGGGTACATGGCCCATCTATAGTAGATGATGTGGCAAAAGGCTCCACCCACCCTACAGAATTAATGGCAGTGGGGGTGTCGCCTAGGCCGAGCAGAACCGAAGAGTGAAGAAGCGAGTGTGGAACAAAAGATAGAGATGGAAGCAGAGGCTACAACTACCCTAATTCTCTAAATGATTTCGTGAAACAAACATTTCAGCAATATGTTTGTATATAATACTACAATGAACAATTATGATCAATCAAATGGACTACTTGTCACCTCTCTTTATCTCCTTGAAATTATAGGATTGAAACAAACATTTCAGTAGTATGTTCACATTCTCCACAAAAAATATGGCCCCTCAGACCCCTCAGATTAGGTTTTCATTCTCTAATAAAAATAGCTAGCACAAGGGTTCCATGTTTCTTTTATTTTGGAATGGGTGCAGTGCTTTAATTCATATAAATAAAAAATCAACCCAATTTGATCCATACAGTACAATTTATCTCCCTCTAACCTTTTACCTAATATCTTTCATCCCAACCACGAGGAAGACCATAATACAACATTTAACAATCATATTTTGTGAACACTTGATTACTTCTAAATTTCTCTTGACCACCACTTTGCACTACTTTAGTGGCAGTACAAAAGCCCTTCACCTTCACCTATTCCTCCATTAAGCCAACAAACACATTACCAAATGCAACTCTAGGAAACTCGATCACCATGTCATCAAGAGTGTCCACATGTATGAGAGGGACAAATGCCTTGTAGACATCCATATGCATCCCTAAGATAAACAAAACACACTTGATAAATTCCCACATGTGGCACCTCCATCCACGTGTATCCATTCTCTATGCTTGAAGATGGCCTCTACCATTGTGTCACTCACGCATGGCAACGCACCTTCCTTCAACATGAACTCTCGAGCCCAATAGTGAGGCTTTATCAGTTGTCGTAGTTGTTTAATTTATTTGAAAAATAGATTTGCAAATGTTACAAAGAAAATAAATTATTGTTCCTAGAAGATTTAATATGAATTTAATGAAGTCACAAGCGTCAAAGGTTAAGTAAGAGGGAATGAAGAGCACTATGTTTCTAAAATAGAAAATAAATTAATTATAAATTATATTTATTATGTAGTATAATTTAAAATTAACTAATTTTTTATTATTATGTATTATAATTTAAAATTAAATAATATTTTTAATTAAAATAATATTTATAAATTTTAAATAGAGAATAAATTAATTCTAAGTTATATTTATTAAGTATTTTAATTTAAAATTAACTAATTTTTTATTATTATATATTATAATTTAAAATTAACTAATTTTTTAAACTAAAATAATATTTAAAAATTTCAAATAAAAAATAAATTATTTATAAATTATATTTATTATTTATATATGTTATAATTATAATATAATATAAATATAAATTGTAAAATTACAAATTTTAAACAAGTAATTTATTATTTATATATTATATTTATTATATACCATAATTTCAAATAATAAACTAAAAACACACAGCGATGTACAAATTTTCTTGGTGAAATATCGATGTTTGGTTTGTTTTGGCAAGAGGCGGGCAAATATCGATGTGTTGGGGCTGTCGTTTGAGCAGAGGGTCGTGGGGTTACCATTTTCTCAAATGGCGTTAACAGTTTACATGCAGGTGAGCCATGTGTTCAATTGGTTTCAATACTTCTAATGGGCACCTGTCTCCCAGCCTTGTGTGAACCCTTCTGGCACATCGATTTATCCATTTCACATTGATAGGGCTCGCTCGGAAGAAGCAATGCCGCTACGAGGATAAATGTTGCTAATTCTGTCTTTGAATCCCCTATTGGTCTTTAGTCTACTGAAGCTGGTTCCGGGTCGGGTGGAGATAGATTTGTTGAATGAGAAGCTCGCATGGAATGTTAAGAGTTTATCCAACCCTGGCGAGCGGAAGAGATGATGATAAGCGGCTTGGCAATTGTGAATGCTATCTTGTTTAGCCTCCTTTCATACATTTTTGTGGCAGGGCACCATAAAAGAATAAAATGTTTTTAAAAAACTTATATTTAATAATTTTTCTTCCTAGTGGTTCAGGAGGCTCTGAAAAAGTTCTACAAACTCATTTTCCCGTGCTTGAGGAGGCTACAAAGATCACGGGTTAAAAAAACACAAGGCATGGCGGCTAGGTATGGTTGCTGATCGCATTGCCTTTGATCCCATTTCCTATTCTTCACCTTCCCTTCTTTAATTCCCCAGTTATACAAACACTAGGCATATTTATCATGTATTTTGTGCTCTATTTAAGGCCCTTACTAGGGAGACGATGTTTGATTAAGATGCACCATCACAATAGAATAATTCATTACATTGTTGCAAGTTTCAGACAAGAATCTGAACACAGAGTGCAAAGATGCCTGCTTTTACTCACAGGGATTTAGATGTAGCAAATGGCAGAGGAAAGGTTATGTATGTTATGGATGCATCTACTTATGTAGGGCTCTAGATTGTTCAGGGTCTTCTAAACAAGGGATACACTGTGCATGCAACTATTCAGAATGGAGGTATATATTTTTTATGTAGTGGACTGAAATAATTTAGGGTTCCATAGGAAAGATTTGACCACTGAAGAAAGATTAGAGGGCCCCTGGATCCGAGTGGGTTTCAGACCCTGTCTTGGATACATGTTAGTTGTTCAGTTGCCAACTCCCCAGATATTATTCTGTCTTCCCATATAAAACTGGATATTACCATCAGCTGCAAGAAGCAGAGAACCAATAATGAAATCTTCTTTGAAAATCTTTCAAGAATCTTTGAAAGCCTTGAGAGTCGACACTGAAAAGTGTATGGGAGCCCTGATGATCAAGAATCAAAGTTCAAAGCACGAAAACACTATAGATGGGATTCTAAAATATCTCATCAGCCAAAGTGACCTGACAGTATTTCTAGATGTTTCAAGAGTTTGGGCGTGAGGTTGCTGAAGGAGGTACTACCGCATCTTATGATCGCCGGCGGTCTGCTCAAAAGCAAGAGTCAGCAGATTTGAGCGGCGCTAATTTCATCTACCATTTTGAAATGACTTGACAGGCAAAAATGACGTGGAGGCAAAAATGGCCGCTGAGATCGATGCCGGTGACGCCGCCGGTTATTGTGTTGCAGGTGATGGCTGACCACCGGCAGCAGTCAGTTCCCTCCATCCATGACATGAGCGGCCACGATGAATTCTATGGTCGTCAATACCTTCTATGCAACTACCCACCGTCGGATGAAAATATTTGCCCGAGCCCTTTCAAAGGGAAACGCCTACGGCGTAATAATAAGTAGCAGCAACATTAATACGCGTTTGTGGGAAATTGGATATTACATCTATATGAGAGTCTGCAAAAGCTCGGCAAAGAATGCATGTACATATATATCTTAGTTTATTAAATATTATCAACACTATAACTATAATTGCGGAGAGAAGAAAATTAGTGGATTGTATATAAAATAATTTAAGGAATATATTTTAATTTGATTAGGGAAAACAAAACTAGTTCACTCTGTATAAAAGAACATAATAATTCGATTAAACTTTAGAATCTTAAATAAGAGTTGACATGGATAGAAATTAAACAAATTGAAATAAAGAAATAGAAATACTAATAAGAAATTATGGTGTTTAGTTTTAACATTAGCGCATTTATTGATTTTAGTTATTTTTATTAACCACACAGAATCAAAAACAAAACAGAGGATTAAAAACACAGTTTAACACACAAAGAAGATGAATCTTTTATTCATAGCTTTCAATACATATTGCCTCAATGAAGAGGGCTTTTCTACACTTTATTCTTGCCTGCACAGAATAATACAGAGCAATTGCCTCAATGAACAGGGCTTTTCTACACTTTATTCTTGCCTGCACAGAATAATACAGATCAACCACATATATAAAATAGTTACGCTTTCCAATCAACTCAAGAAGGCCATGCGTAAGGTGTGGAAAAAACAGAACATGCAGACCAAAAAACAGAGCATGCACAACATGCTTTATTCTACCGAATAATAGACTAATGTTTTATAAATTTGACTGCTGTTCTAAAAATAAACTAAAAGCTTAGAGTTGTACACATGCAGCATGGCATTGCTCTGAAATCAAACTACAATCCTACGCATAGAACTGGGAATTCGAGCATCAGTTCTCTTCATGATGAAGGATCTTCAATAAGTTAACTGAGATTCCCTTTAATTGGTGGATGAAGATGATGCGCCGCTATTTGGATGGCCTAATCCATTGACTGGTGTCAATAGACTCTGCACTGATGGATGCCTTTCTAAATTGCCATATTGTGTACCATACACAATCCTTTCAAGCATGCCCTCCACCTCTCTCATTGTTGGTCTTTCCCCTGGACTGTATCTCGTGCACTGCAACGCTATTCCAATCAGCCTAACCAGCCAGTTGTTTCCCTGCTCTGTGGGTTCAGTGGAAACCTCCTCACACAACTCATCGCCTACCATTTCTCTGTTCACCACTTCCTCCAGTGCGTCAGGAAACGCTCCTCTCACCCAATTTGGCAAAGTTCTGTTTCCTGTGAACATATCATCAGTGGGCCTCTTTCTTGTCACCATTTCAAGGACGAGCACTCCAAAACTGTAAACATCGATCTTGGTCGTGGCTTGTCCCCCCAATCCATATTCTGCAATAGTTCATTGTTCTTATTAGCAACGCATCCATAATGTAACTAATAGAGTGGAAAAAGTAAAGATTCGAAAAAAAAAACATAGCAGAGATTTGGACTTCCATACTGCTATGGAATTTACCTGGAGCAAAATAGCCTACTGTTCCCTTCAACCTTGATGTGCTGCTTCTTGAAAAATCGGTGGAAGTAATTAGATGAGCAATCCCAAAATCAGCCACATGGGCAGTCATGTTCTCATCCATTAAAACATTTGAGGGTTTCAAGTCACAGTGGACAACAGGAGGAGAACAATCATGGTGTAGATATGCCATAGAGTGTGCCACATCTAGTGCAATGTTCAATCTCACCTTCAAACTCAACCTGCATTCCTGATGCAGCTGTTGTTCGAGGCTTCCCTTTGACATGAACTGGAGCACCAGCGCCCTGAATTCTGGTGTTGAGCAACAGGACAAGACTTTGACCAGATTCCGGTGTCTGATTTTTATCAGTATTCTGCATTCCTTGTAGAAATTCTTGAAAGAATTTTGAGGGTCCTGATTGAATACCTTAACGGCCACCATAATGTTATCAGATAGCAGTCCTCGGTAAACCGACCCGAAGCTACCCGCCCCTAGCAAATTAGAGGCATTAAATCCTTCCGTTGCTCTGTGAAGCTCATGGCTAGAAATTTTCATGAAATTACCTCTCCCTAATACACTATCTGTGAATGGTTCCCTTTTGGTCTTTTTGAAGTAGGTGTAGCATGAGCCCAAAATGCAACACAATGCCAAAAGTGTGCCAATTGAAACAGCTATGATGATCTTCCTGCTAAACCCGTTTGAACGGATCCCGGCAGAGCCTGTACAATTTGGTAAACTCAACCAGCCTGAGGCTGCACATAATCCAGGATTTTTAAAAAATGATGCTGGACTTAAATGTCTGAAAGCTCCTTGATTGGGAACTGATCCATTCAAGTTGTTGTAGGAAAAATTCAGAAGACGGAGCATTGTGAGATTTGCAATAGAGGGTGGGACTTGCCCTGATAGTTTATTGAAAGACAAGTCAATGACTTGAAGGCTTTTGAGCTGTCCTATAGAGGTTGGCACCATCCCATCCAATTTGTTTTTGGTAAGGTTCAAGTACTGCAGTTCCACACAGCTGCCAATATCCCCAGGGATGGGTCCTGAGAGTTTATTAGCAGAGATATCTATGGCTTGAATATGTTGCATCACTCCCAGTGAAGGCAATCTTCCTATCAATGAATTGTGTGAAAAATCGAGGTAGAAGACCAGTGAATGGAAGCTTGAGATCTGCAGAGGAATATTTCCAATAAGGCTGTTGTGTGAGAGGTCAATCATCTCCAGACGAAAACATTGTCCAATGTCATCTGGTATCCTTCCTGTTAGTTCATTGTTGCTGAGGTCCAGTTTCCGCAGTTGTTGGAGATTGCCAATTGATGAAGGAATTTCTCCAGAGATATTATTTAGCTGAAGCCATAGATATTCTAAATTTACCAGCTTGCTAAACTCTGGTGGAACGCTGCCTTGCAATTTGTTGAAGCTCAAATCCAACCATTGAAGATTCTCCAGACGGCTTAGTGCTTTCGGAACTTTACCAATAATATTATTATTGCCCAGAGAAAGAAAGGTCAAACCAGTTAGGTTGCCAATTTCTTCCGGTATGGCGCCAATTATATTGTTGCTATTCAAATCAAGTTTTGATAGGCTGGGAGAGAGTTTCCCTATGCCCTTTGACAAAGTGCCACTGAAATGGTTTCGATCGAGATCTATCTCTCTGAGATTGGAGCAGTTGGTAAGAATATCCAAAACAGATGTTGTGGCGGAGATTCCACTTGACAAATTATTTCCGACCAGAAGTAGTCTTTCCAGAGCAGTTAGCATTCCCAATTCTTGAGGCACCACACCACTGAGCCGATTTTCATCGAGATCAAGATGTAAAATCCGAGAACAATTTCCCAGAGACTTTGGGATATCCCCACTGAACAGATTTTCTCCAGCAGTAAAATTTTGTAAGTTGGTGAGCTTGAGGCCGATCTCCAATGGAATGGAGCCCTCGAACCGGTTGACTTCCAGACCAATGATCAATAGTTGTGTACAGTTTAAGAGAAGAGAAAGAACATCTCCCTTGAAGTGGTTCCTGCCTAGGATAAGATATTGTAGAAGACTCAGCATTCCCAACTCTTGGGGTATCACTCCGCTCAAATTGTTTCCTTCTGTCCCAAGAATGTGGAGCGCCGAACAATTTCCTATAGATTTCGGGAGGCTGCCGCTTAGATTATTTTCGCCCAGGAAAATCCCTTGCAATTTGGCCAGTTTATTGCCAATATCCTTTGGAATTATCCCTACAAGCTTGTTGTGCCTTAGACTCAAGCAATTCAATTGGGTGCAGTTCATGAGTGAAGATGGAATTGATCCCCCAAGACTATTTTCGTCCAACACTAGTACCTCCAGACGGGCAAGTGAACCCAATTCTGCTGGAATGTAGCCATAAAAAGAATTCGAATACAAAGACAAACTCTCCAGACAAGAACAGTTTCCGAGCGCCTTGGGAATGCCACCAGTAAAGGTATTGTTCCCCAAGTTAAGCTGTCTCAGTTGCCATAATTGGCCAATCTCTTCAGGGATGCTACCATTAAGTTTGTTGGAACGCAGATTCAGATGTTTCAATCTGGACAATGTTGTGAAAATTTCAGATGGAATTGGTCCCTCAAGCACATTATCCCTCAGCGACAAGTAACGCAATCTTGTACAGTTGCTTAGAGATTTTGGAATTTCTCCCGAAAGCCAATTTAAACTCAGATTCAGTGCTCTTAAATCCCTGAGAGCACCGAGTTTAGAGGGGATCCGTCCAGTTAGAAGATTCGTACCAAGATCAATGGTTTTGAGCGCAGAGCAATTTGCCAACTCTTGTGGGATGACACCTGTCAAATTATTTGAGGCGAGCACGAGCCTTTCCAAGTTGTACAATGAACTCAGCTCTGCTGGTATGCTTCCGCTCAAGAAATTGAGTTTTAATCTGAGCTGCAGCAGATTTGTGCATGCGCTCAAGGTAGGAGGAATTGAACCTTGCAAGTGATTTCCTTGCAAGTTAAGGTACTGCAGCTTCTCTAATTTACCAAGTTGTTGGGTAATGGGTCCACACAAATAATTAAAAGAGAGGTCGAGAGTTGTAAGGAAGGAGATGTTGCCCATGTGAGGGGGGATTTGGCCACTCAGCGCTCTGTACTTGAGAATCACACTCACGACCCGTTCTTTGTCATCACAGGTTATTCCAGTCCAATTGCAAACATAAGTTCCAGCAACCCAATTAGATAGAGAAAAAGTTGGATCTATTTGCACAGACATTTTTAACTGGAGCAAAGCTTGTGCGTCAATTTGCTTCTGCTGTTGAAAACCATTGGATGAAAGTGCGCGCAACAGAAAAGTAAAGAAGAAGAGAAGGAAAATGATGAACCGACCTTTACAATTCACGCGCTCCTGCATTCCCATCGTCATGTTTGATTGTGCGAATGCAAATGAAACAAACTGCCTTTTGCATTTTGCGGAGGAATAGTTTAGCGGAATATAAATAATAATAATAATAACTTTCTACAGTCGGGTCAAGTCAAAGAGAAAAATATGGAAGATTAAGTGTGTTTTATTGTGGGGGACTCCTTAAGGAAATGTTTGGAAGATTTGCGCGATAATTGTGCCGCACTATACGATATTCTCCTCAAAGTGGAACCAACAAAGAAAGTGTACAAAATCACCACCAATCATGCAAAACTTTTTAGAAATAAATAAATAATACTAGTAATTGCAATAGATATGCAATTTTTTCGCCCAAATAGATGTTATGTTGTTTCGATTTTTTGATTTGTATATTTTTTTTCTTTTTTAGATATGATTGATTTAATAATTAATTTCAAAATTAATTTTATTTTAATTTCTTTCTTTATAATTTTTTATCTATTAGTTTTTATTAATTTTAAATATCATATTAATAAATAATAAATACAATTATATTCTAATTTTGTACTAATATTTATTCAATTTTTCTTTCTTTTTATAATAGTTATATTATAGCATATAATTTTGCGTTCTATCATATATATTAGATTAAAATTTTAATAATGCTGTTATTTAACTCTTTAAAATGTGAAAAGTAAATGTTTAATAAATATGATTAATTTAATAATATAATTACAAAAATTTTATATATTATTAAAATGTTCTATTATTTAATATTTTATATAATATATCTTTAAAATATCTAATATTATATAATTATATAAAAGATATATTATATAAAATATTAAACAATTGAAAATTTTAATGTAATTCTACATTATATTATATTAAATAATAGAAAATATTATTTACAATCACTGCTTTGAAGCTCATGCGAATGTGGGAAAGGGGTTTCTTGTGCTGCAAGAGCGGCCCACACGTTCTCCAAAAGCATGGATGAGGATCCCAATCTTTCCAAGTTTTGACGCGTGCTCAATAGCTGGAAAGATATTCAACCTTACTTGATGTAGTAAAAACCAAAATATTATTAAACATACTCCCATGCTATAAAAATATACTGCAAAGCCTAGTTTTGTGAAGCATTATGTTCAAGTCGGGTTTTCGGAAATGTACCTAGTGAGGCACTTTTCCGAAAATCCGACTGTCCAACCATTATACTTTTGCATGTTTTGACAGATGTCTCTTGTGCTTTGACAGATGTCCATTCCCTATATTAAAGCTTCCATTTTCGCACAGGTAGCAAGACATTACCTAATAAAACTCCACGGTTACCTTGGTACGTTTTTCCGTTGTATGTTAATATTATTTGAGTTTGCAGGAAACTACGACAGGGAATTGTGAGGTTAGAGGCTGTAGAGGCTGATGCGGGGACGGAGAGTATGCAGAGGCTGATGCGGCGATGGGACGACATGCGGGGGACGACTTTGCTGATACGGAGTTTCAGAATGCAATTATTTTGTGGTCTGAACCTTCAGCTTATCCCTCCCCTGGTTTTCTGTATCTCCTGTTGGCTGTTTTCTCCATTCCGAATGGTGGGATTTGTTTGGAATTTGTTTGTGGATTTTTTGGGGATTTGTTTGGAATGCAGGGCGCCTCTTTCCTTGTTTCCCGTGTCTTTCACCTCTGGTGTCTGGACCACGAGGGCTTTGTGTGATCGTCCATGCGGAGGGAGGAAATATAAATCTTGAATCATATTTTAAATACATGTTCTGGATAATCCTAATGTAGATTATTGTAAACTGTAGTGAAAATTTGATGATGGCTTTAATTTTCTATAGTGTTGCGAGCTTTACATGATGTCTTTTATATTTAAAAAGTTAGCTATCTGTGGTTTTCTTTCTATTGGATGCTAGCTTTAATTTCCTTTAGTTCTGCGGGCTCTACATGATGTTTTTTATACTTAAAATGTTACGTATCTTTTGTTTTCTTCACCAATTAGTTAATGTTTTTCTCATTCTTTCAATCAAAATTTTATATATAAGAGATCGGTAAGAATTCCTTTGTATTGTTCCGACAATAAAGACAAAAGATTCAATAGATTGTTGAAACCTATTTGTTTTTATTGATACCCTTATCAGTCTATTTTTAATAGAGAATTTTACTTTAGTACCGTCATAAATTGTTAGATCTGTCCTTGACCACAAAAGATCTACAACGTATTAATTAAATTTACGCCACTGAAAATTTTCTTGTTAACGATTTAGCTTGTTTAGGTTAGTTCTACTCATTCCTTTGATCAATCGGTACTTTAAAAATCTAACTAGATATTTACAGAAAAAGGATTATAAAAAATTAAAATTTTAATTTTAGGGCTTGATTTGAACATTAGAACTGCAAATCATTTTCCATCTACCTACTCAGGAACATATTGAAATGTTAAATCGAAATAGATTTTGCCGAATTTTGCAAATTACTCTTGCCTCGGATGTGTTTTGTTGTGGCTTTGTTCAGTTGCAATCTATTATAAATTGCCTCAGAATGTGTTATGTTAAAAAAGATCGGCCAATTTGGAACAAAAAAATAGGAAGAAAATATAATATAAACTCTTTCCACCGAGCATCGATTGACAGTCTTCCTGTGAAAAAATGTCTGTACCAAAAAATATAATATAAACTCTTTCCATCGACTTTTATGTTAGATGCAAATTCATCTATTTTTGTCAGAAATCTGAAACATCTTTTATGCAGAGTCTCCCAGGATACGGAAGAATCCGTATCCGCGTTTCATTCAGGTTTGTTGTACACGTCAAAGGCATTATACCTAATCAGGGTTAACTTCACCCTGGGATTTGACTCTGGCTATGCAGAACGGACAAAAGGAAAGTAAAGTTGGAAAGATCCGACCCTAAGGGCCCGTTTGGACCATGGCATACGGAATGCCGGATATGGTCAATTTTGGAATATGTTGCAAATTCGGAATATCCATATTCTCAAAATGATATCCGGAATATGTGTTTGACCCGTTTGGACCACCTGGAAGATGACTGAGAAGATCTATTTTCCGCGTTTGGCTGCGCATTTTGGAATTGGAATATTGACTGGATGAGAATTTATTTTATTAATTTATTTGTAACAATTTGTGATTTTTTCAAATGTTATGATGTTTTTCATATTTTTTGGTATTTTTGAATATTTATTTTATTTTTTCAATAAAATATTATTATAATATTTTATTTATTTTTGAATACTTATTTTATTTTATTTTATTTGTATGCGATTTTGAATATTTATAATATTTTGAAATAAAATTATGTTTATAAGTTTATAAAAATTGTAACATTTTGTATAACTTTTTTATAAAATTTATAGACCCAAACAAAATTTATTATAATATTTTATTTTATTTTTGAATACTTATTTTATTTTATTTTATTTGTATGCGATTTTGAATATTTATAATATTTTGAAATAAAATTATGTTTATGAGTTTATAAAAATTGTAACATTTTGTCTAACTTTTTAATAAAATTTATAGACCCAAAATAAAATATAAAATTTGTATACCCAAAATATACAAATAAAATATAAAATTTGTAAAATTTGTAGACCCAAAATACACAAATTTATAAACAAGTCATTTATTTTATTATTTATTTTTTACAAAATGTTGCCAACCCAGCTCAATAGGAGCACCGGTAGGAAAGAGCCGGGTGGAGAAAACCTCCGGTCTAGCCCCACAAAATCATGCGCTAATATAAAATTTACATAATTTGAATGAGGCATTCCTCATTTTACATAATTTGAATGAGGCATTCCTCATTTTACATAATGCAGATAGTGTTACAACTTGAATGAGGCATTCCTCATTTTACATAATGCAAATACAATGTTATAATTTAGTCTGATGAGTCTTTGACGCTCTGTCATGCCCGAACTCTTGTTTTTGTCTGTAGACACTGCATACATAGAACAAACAACTGCTTTGTGCTTTTGTTAGTACACCAATGAAGTACATTCAGTTGCTAACTTTTGTATGAGTTTTTTAAAAAAATCTTATGAATTATTATTATCTTCTATGACCCCCTTTGATTCTTACCTGAATGATCCACGCTTGTCAAGATAAAAACACGACCAATTAAATGAATTTATACATGATATATCTATGTTAATATCAAAATACAAAATTGAATAATTCTTGAGCTCATATCTGTATATTATAATATCAAAATACAAAATTGACTAGTTCCTGAACTCATCTCCGCATATTACAATATCAAAATACAAAACTGAATACTTCTTGAGCTCATCTACGCATATGGTCGCACAAAAGATATGCGATTACAATACAGAGAAGGCATCGTAAAAATATAATTTCATTTGTCCTAGCTTGACAACTATTGCACTCAAATCTTGGATTGTGGATGAGTGGAGATGAGCGGATGTTTGGATTGTGGATGACTGGAGATGGGCGAATAGATGTAGATGGGTTGTCATCGACCCATCTAAAGTACCCACAATCATGATAGCCCTGTGATGCCCAATCTACATTAGTATTGAATACTATTTACATTACAAACATTAAATATATACACATTACCAACCTTTTTTTTGTTTGGACAACACCAATATTGTCATCCAGGGTTCTCCACTGACCGTGAAATCTTCAACTGGCACTGCCCACCACCACATCGACAACTTGGCACATTGATCAGAGCCATTAAAACCGATTTCAATAATGCACCTATATCAACAATCCCAAATTAAACAATAGCAATAGCAATAAGACACTCAATATTCAGACACTCTGACATGCAACGTAAAATGCATCAAGTCATGAAGCCTAGCATGGACTCTCTGTCAGATAGAGCCATTGTCTTGCATGAAATTAGTCATTTTGTAGACACTGGTCTAGTCTTGTCAACAGACCCAAATAGTTCAAAGATACTCGAACCAATCAGATGCTTTATGGGGTGCATTTTTGTATTGGTGTATAAACATGGCAGATATGTATGGATATCACAAGGGGGACGCATAATAACTGCATATGAACATAGGTGTTTGTATGAGCTGTTACAATTATAACAGACAACTAATACAATTTCTTCTCCACAGTTTTTTTTAATTAAAAAAGAGAATGGAATGAGACCTTAAAATTAACTGGTAAGCTATTGAAGCCAAAAATAAAAGTAGGAAGCATTCCTTAATGAAACTATTCCAGACTGAACTTTCTTGTACACTCATTTGAATTCTTCAGTTCTTGTATGGTATTTAGCATGAAATTCAAGAAAACTATTAACATTTTCAGGAAATAGTAATTCAATATAGCTGAAGATCTATTGGGCCGAAGGGTGCTAGAAACAGCCAGGCAGTTGGTTAAGAACTTAAACTAGACTTGGAAGATAGGTAAATATCTGTTTCATTCAAGTAATTGTGCTGGTGGTTTGATTATCAAGAAAATTAGCAAGCATGAGGGTGCAACTTCAGGTCCATAATCATGGATATGCAAGAGTGCTACTTGTGCTTACGTGTACGAAGTTCAGGGACATCATATCCACTGCAACCAATTATCCTTTGAACGAGGGTCACCCTCCTCTTATTCATCCCAACCAATTAACCATTCAATTATCAAGAGGGCCATCAACATTGCAGCATTGCAGCATTATCCTTACATAAGGAAAGAAAATAGTTTTTGACACTATTTCTTGTTTCTTGTTTGTAGATATTTTGAAGATAAAATTCACACTAAAACTGACTCATCTTCTGTTGTAAATTTGCAGTCGATTTTGTTTGGTGATATTCAAAGAAAATAAGATCCAACATGAAAAGAAAAATAAGATAATTTAGGAATATTAATCTTTGATTCCTTAAACTATTCAATCTCGTGTAGAAATCATTCATTCATTCATTTTCTATTTAACTAGCTCCCACATCATCAATTGCCTTTTCTAAGCAATACAAAAAGACAGGTCAGAACAGAGAGAACCAAAATCCAGTAGCAACCCTGACTGGTCCTGGCTAGCTTACTATAGAGGAGACCAGTTGAAACTGTCCCTTCTTCAACAAATGAGGGCTGTCACTCTAAAGACAACATGATAATGCAGAGACTACAAATTAATCCAAAGATAATGTAGAGAATACAAATTAATCCATAGCAGAAAACTGGTATCAAAAAGCAACATTTCACAAACATTAGTTTTGATTTTAAATAGAAGACCTAATAAACATCGGTCAACTAAAGTCCAAACTTCAATATCATATACTGGATTCTCTCCCCTTCATCCATTTACAAGAACAGTGCAGCTGATTGTGGCTCATGCATTAACTTTTCGTATGCTTCAATTATAGTAGAGTCCTGAAGGCCAGGGATTGCTTTAAGTGCTTTATGAAACTCCGCTGCCTCACTTCTCAAACTAGATGCTTTGTCCACTTTCAAAGGCTGTGCAAGGCCTGCTGTAATGCCTGCAGACAGATCTTTGATCGTTTCACAAATCAAATCCAAGGAACCTACCAATGTTCCCCTCCTCCTCTTTGGCCTCCTTGACGATGTTGAAGGGTTATCATTGCCACTTGCAGTAGATTGGTTCGATACAGGTGTATCAACAGATTCATTACCATCATTATCCAAATCAGCAGCAGTCTCAAAAGAGGCGGGATCCATACCATGATAACTGAAAACATCATCATCAATGAAATCCTCCTCTGTCTCTTGAGCTGTTGCAGCTGCAGTGCCCTCAGCTATGTCATTCCCAACAATAGAGGATAATTCATTATAGTACTGAAATGGCTGCCTCTTATACATTATGGCATTTTTAAATTCCTTTCTCTCTATCATGGCATAACAATTCAATTCATTATTGGTCCTTCATTATTTAAAAAGATATATTCAACTTAAAAAAAGATTTGAAGACCATTTTACCTTCAACAACTCCTCCCAAACACTATCATCAGCATCCATACTTTGGGTGGTCTCGTTCCAGGCTAAGCCACTTGTATTCCTCAAGTCTTTCATAATTCTATACCCTTGTTTCCAAGTTTTTAGCTTGTTCTTGAAGTTTTCTTTCACTAGGTTCATTTTCATCTCATTATTGAACCTCCTTTCTATGGCTGTCCAAGCCTCTTTCTTGAAACCCCCTTCGGCTTTCTTTCCAAGCTGCACTTGCTCCTGTAGCAAGTCTAGCAACTTGCGTTCCATTTCTTTTGTCCAGAACACCTTCTTGGAAGAAGAAGTTGACTGGACAACTTGAACATCACCATCCATAGACATACCTGATGCACAGACAACATGATAATGTACACTCACTGTAAGGACAGTCACAAATGAGGACAGTCACTCTAAAGGCAACATGATAATGTACACTCACTGGAAGGATAGTCACAAATGAGGACAATCACTCTAAAGACAACATGATAATGTACACTCACTGTAAGGACGGTCACAAATGAGGACATCTCACAGTGACTCTCCTCATTTGGGACATCCCTAGACATACCTTATGTAAACATTAAATATAGAAACATTAAACATAACATGACAATATTAAAAATAACATGAGAACATTAAATATAGCAGCATTAAACATAACATGACAATATTAAAAATAACATGAGAACATTAAATATAGCAGCATTAAACATAACATGACAATATTAAAAATAACATGACAACTTTAAATATAGCAGCATTAAACATAACATGACAATATTAAAAATAACATGACAACTTTAAATATAGCAGCACTAAACATAACATGACAATATTAAATATAACATGACAACATTAAATATAGCAGCATTAAACATAACATGACAATATTAAATATAACATGACAACATTAAATATAAAATATAGCAACATTAAATATAAAATATAGCAACATTGAATATAACATGACAATACTAAATATGCCATAACAACTTTTATCAATGTATAGTATCAGTTTGTGAAATTTATGATATCTGACATTAGTTTAAACACTGCCATAATAGTTATTCAACCAACTAAGATCGGGATCTATAGTCTTCCCACATCCTTCTTGCTATTTCATCTCAAAAATTGGCCCAATCATCTCTTTCACGCTGGCTCAACCCATATGTCTCAAGCACTGGTACATTTATCCCATCACGACCATCTTCCTCTTCAAATTCTACATCAGATGGAAGGCCATCCTCTATCGTAATGAAGTTGTGAAGTATGCAACATGCCAGAACAATATATGTTTGTGTCTTGATTTGATAAGACGTCGCATGCTTCAATATAGGAAAACGCTGCTTCAAAATCCCAAATGTACGCTCTATTACATTCCTAAGTGAGGAGTGACGATGATTAAACAACTCTTCTGGGGTGTTTATTGGGTTTGCTCTTGAAAACTCCTTTAGGTGGTAGCATGTACACCGATAAGGCGCAAGAAATCCTGGTACGTTTGGATATCCAACATCGACCAAATAATATTTACCTAAACAAAACAAAATGTCATTGTCATAACGTTGTCTTATTTTTCGTATGCTTCAATAATATAATCATATTTTACAAACCTGGGGGAACTACCAATGGATCGGCTCTAGATAGAGCCGAAGCTAGAACACGGCTATCTGCAGAAGACCCTTCCCAACCAGCAAGGATGTATTGAAACTTATAATCAAATGAACACACTCCCATAACATTTTGCGACAAGTTGCCTTTTCTATCGCGATATTTAGCTTGCAAGTTGATATCCACAGTGACTGGTATATGGGATCCATCCATTGCTCCCACACAATCCTGTAGTCAAATAAATCATAGGTCTAATCAAACAATAATAGGATTAAAACTCTAAACAAACTTAAACCACTGAGAGATATACCTTGAAGTATGGATCAAAACGGGCCTTCCTAGTGATTTCCCGAGGAGTGTTTGGACTAGGGGGTATAAAATAATCCGAATGGAGCGCCAAGATAGCCCTCAAGACCTTGTGGAAGTATCGGCTTACTGTCTCTCTAGAGTGCCCAAAGTTATGGGCAATCTTACGGTTCCTCAGATTGTGGCCAAGAGTATGGAGGAACATGACTAATTGTTCTTCTAACGTGAGGAATTCTGTATCTTTGATGCTTCCTTTTTGCCTTAGAATATTGGCTAGTTTAAAGAAAGATCATCTAGTCATGCATATTTGGTCATGACAATCCGTCTCATTGGAGTTGATAACATGCTTATAAAAAGGAATTGCATCTCTTGTGCGCTTACGCATTTTTCGACTACCTTCTTTTATACACTCCCCTATGGCCGTGACAAGGGTGGCAAGAACAACTACAATAATAGGCAGGAGTCTTCTCCTCCTCATAATCTCTCCTTCCATTTCAATATCATCATCATCATCATCAATATCATCAATGAGATCCATTGAATTACCTAAAAATACCAACAAAACAATCACGAAACAACATAAGAAAACACCCAACTATAATGCATAATCAGAGAATAGAGTTGCAAGTTCAGTATACAACATATGTTGACAAGAAAGTACCTTGTGTAATTTCACAAAATGAGAAGTTCTCACAGTGACTTTCCCTTGTGTAATTTCCACTTGAATGAGGACAGTCACTGTAAAGACAACATGATAATGTACAGTTCCAGTGAGTGTACATCATCATGTTGTCTTTAGAGTGACTGTCCTTGTCACAAATGAGGACATATCACAGTGATTGTCCCTTGTGTAATTTCCACTTGAATAAGGACAGTCACTGTAAACACAACATGATAATGTACATATCATCTTCCACTTGAAAAGGTGGAATTGGAATATCAGGCCCGCATACCGGTTTCCAAATGCCAATTTTGAAATGTCGTCAGGTCCGCACGGGTGTTATTATAATTACTCAAACATAAGTCTTACATTATCTTACAAGTTGCTCATCCCAAATCCACTCTTAGGTTCAAATAGGTTATCCCTTTCACAATCAATTCAGTGTACCCTCCCTCCTATATCAAAATACACATTTACTTTAGTCACATACACACGGGTGTTTTATTCCTTTGGAGCCTATGAGAGCGTGAAGGACTATTAGGTTTGTCCTGGCAATACAAACAAAATGGTATAGACATGGATAATGACTTGGGCGTGATAGATGGTGGGGCTTAAAAGAAGTTTCCATTCTTTCTCCTAGGCTTCCAAGTGGGCCTATTACCTTCCGAGGCTTATCGAACTCACCGCTACATGCTAGTTTGATAAATTTAACTCTGGATAAGCGAGGTCGCAGCTTTTGTGTTTAGCACTAATTCTGCAATTTAATTATTATGACATGATTTGGGTGATGAATGATGATGCCTAGATGTTTGTGTAAATACGCAATTATGGAGCAGAAGCTAACAAGTTGCGCGTGGGATGCAAACCCTGATTATACTCTTATGATTGTGGGTGTGCTAGAAGCATCCAAACTCATTATATTAAAACCCCAATGCTTTGAGGTCTTTGTCAAGAGGCACCACAATGTGTGGCTCAAGGAAAATTAGATAAATCTGTAGGCAAATCTCATGGAAGATTGAATGTAACAAGGCAGAGGAAGGGACTTATGATTATCTTTTTGAGGTCACATGTGGTGGGATATGAACATACAGACAAGGAGATGGAAATGGAGGATTAAATTTAGTGGGATGTGGAAATATATATATATATATATATATATATATATATATATATATATATATATATATATATATATATATATATATTTACATGTAAAGGTGACTCTGACTTGGTGTTTTATGGAGATGGTGAAGCTTAAGTAAGTTCAGTGTGATGTGATCTGAAATATTGATATGAGTTTGGTGGTTTTTTTTATATATTAAGGAAGGAGGAGATTGGATGTGGGCATATAAATGCAGATATGGTGAGTGGATGAGTGAGTTGTAAGGTTGTGAGAGAAGCAGCAGTGGCAGACAGTAGTGGCCAAGGAAATGGGCAGTTGATAAAAGTATGAGCAGGAGGAAGAGGAGGAGGAGGAGCCCATTGTTTCCTGCATTACAAAGCACAACCGCATATGTTTTTTAATATTGGCTCCCAAATATTAACTATATAGAGAGAGAGAGGGGGGGTTGGTGGGAGAGGAAATGAATGAGCTTTATAAACATAGTGTGTGCTCATCGACTTCATTGACAGCATGACACAATTCGTGTAGAATCTTGAAGTCATTCATTTGCAGGCAGTTGAAACATGCCTCGACCCACGCCGAAAAACAAACTTACAGACCCCACCACAGCCACTAAGACCATGGCTGTGCTGGAGATTTTGTCTACGCATTCCACCGATGAGGTTTACTTAGGCCAGGGTTCAAGCAAAGAATGGGTTGATGACAACAGGGTTTCCGTAGCCTTTCAGAAATTTCAGCGGAACCTGTTGGAGATCGAGAAAAACATTATGGCTAGAAATGAAGACCCAAACCTGAAAAACTGATGTGGTGCCACAATGCTTCCTTACACAATCATGTTTCCAAACACTTCGGATAATACCAAGGCTGGCGGTCTCACCTTTAAACTCGTAACAAATTTTAATTTTTTAAAGGCTGCAAAAAACTTGTCTTAAGCTCAAGAATGGAGTAGTTTTCCTTGTGTGACAGCTTTCTTCTATTTTATTTTGAATGTGATTGCAGATGAAATAAGACACGCCTTGAAGAAATTAAAGTAGAACCAGTAACTATTGGGAGGTTTTGTTGGCAGAAATCCCAAAAGTCTTCGAATTCTAGGATCTACCATATATTGTTGAAAAAAACACTTATCAGTAAACTGCGGCCGATAAGAATGATAAAAACCATAAATACTAACCAGTAACTATTGTTGAAAAAAACCCTTATCAGTAAACTGCGGCCGATAAGAATGATAAAAACCATAAATACTAACCAGTAACTATTGTTGAAAAAAACCCTTATCAGTAAACTGCGGCCGATAAGAATGATAAAAACCATAAATACTAACCAGGTGTTGGCGGCCGAAACGAAGAAGCAAAGTAGGCCGAAACGAAGAAGCACAGAAGACGTTAGGGTTTCACTATTTCTGATCACGCGGACGAAGCAAATAGCCGTTCGAAGTGATAATGACGGTATAAAAGGCGGACGTCAGAAAACATAAAAATGCCCATGCGGACCCGATGACTTTTTCAAAATTGGCATTCGGAAACTGGCATGCGAGCCCAATATTCCAATTCCACCTTTTCAAGTGGAAGATGGTATGCTCATTTTTTGGGCAAAATTGGCATACCGAAATTCCAATTCCAGTCATGCATGTCGACCACAAACAATGAATTCCAAAATCTGAATTCGCAATGCAGGAATAGCGGCCGATATGCCGTGGTCCAAACGGGCCCTAAAAGATTTTTAATCATCCGCCACCTGTCCTACCTTTTGGATAACCAATGAACAACTGATGAAATTTGGTTAACCAATGAATAGCCAATGAAATAAATGAAATGGATGATTTCAATCATCTCGCACAGGTACGGAGCAAGAGACATCACACTGGTACGGAGCAAGAGACAGCCATGGATTGTCTTAACCCAGCCAGATGCGTTTCATATATGGAAATGCTTCGACGTAACTAGAAATGGGTACGGGGAAGATATTTGGAAGGGTGTATTGGAATAGTTTTTTTAATTTGTAGTGATGGGTTGTTTAGATAATGAATTTCACTTCTTGTTGTGTGAGTTGTTATAAATTAAAATAATGTTGATGATAATTTTTATAGTCAGTTTAAATAGGCTTATTAATTTATAAGGGCAAAGAATTCTGTACTAAAATTTAAAAATTGCAAAGAATGATTATTTTTTTTAATCTTAATAATATTTTAGAAAGGAAATATATATTTACAATTTGTCTTACATTAGACTTAATTTAATTTTAGTTTTAATTGAAAATATTTTAAATTATTTTGTTATGTATTTTGGGGATACTTATGTTAGTAGTCAAGCAATAGGAAAATGGGGTGTCAATGATAGAGAATTTTAGAAAACTTGGATTCTAAATATTTGAAAGGTGAATTTTATGTAGTTTTAGTGTGAATATAAAATATTATATGCAATGCAAAACAATATTAAGATTTATTTTTCATATGTATGTATGTTATAGGTTTAAACAAGTGCCACGTAGTGGCTAGTACTTGCCAATAATATAATATACTATGGTAATAAAAGTAATACATATAAAGAATGAGAATAATTATTTTAATTAGAAAAATTATTTAATTATACATTTAAAGCTAACCTATAGTTTAAAAATAGAAATTTGGTTAGTAAATAAATTATTTCTAAAATATTAATTTAAGAACGAGGAACAATTTTAATAATATTTAATATAGTTCATATAACTTATGTCAAATCATATTATTTAGTATTTTAAAATATAACTTATAATTATTTATTATAAATAATAGATATTATTATCACTAATTCATAATTTAATTAATATAAAATATTTAATAAAAAAGTTAAGTTTATTAATATTTAGATTATAATTATAATTTATGTTATATAATCTAAATATATAACATCTAATTATAATACATATAACAAATTTTATTTTTCAATTTAATATACACTAGTTAATAAATAATCTATATCCAAAATGATGCATTTATATTATAACATATTTTTAAAAATAAATATGAATTATTTTAAGGGCATGTAAAGTATTTGCCATTATAATATTGCCTCAAAAATTGTAATAGAGGTAGTGCTTCCACAAAATCTAAGCCAATAGAAGAGCTCTAAATTAATTTTGTTGAATTATAACTTGCCTAGCCTATCGGCAAGTACTAATAATAGGTTAAATAGCTATGTGAAATCAAGTATTACTATTTTTATTAAACTTAAAAATGATTAGAAGAAAATTAAAGTATACAAAATTTATAAAAAATTATACTTTATTTATTTAAAATTAAATGATAATGTCCACTAAGAATTATAAGTATAAACTAATTTACCAAATTTTAAATAGTAGAAGACAAAATTGAAACTATAATTTAATTGTATCTATTATGTAC